>CM060947.1:119455177-119462677 GCA_030765055.1 Mantis religiosa
AAAAAGCGATTAGCAAAAAAAAAAAAAAAAAAAAAAAAAAAAGTAAATAAATAGTATTCCATTTTTTCGATATTTTTCAATACCTCAGATCCAAGGACTCAAGCTTAAACTTTGGCCAACCTTCATGCACTTTGATTAGTTCAAAAACTAAGCGATCGTTTTAGATGGTGTGCATTTTGGTTCTGTTAATACAACATTTTGCCTCACACTTTGAAATTGAACTTTGTTATGATTAGCCACGTTTCATACTTCAACCATTAATACTATAAATAAACGTTCGCGGATATGAGATTTTGTTTTATAAACATAGGAAATGTTAATATGACTCTATTTAACATCGTTCCATTCGTAAAAAAATAATATATGGTAATAATTGGTCTTTCATACAATTTTAGTACCCAAGCGGAAATTTGAATCACTGATTTTCTGCTTTCCATCCGGTTACTCTAACTGCTTTAGCTACCACGACAACATGCCGCATGACATTGGAGTTCCCTAATTACTCGAACTTTTACCGGTAAGCCATAAGCAGATTTAAAATTATTTTGAAATTTTATACCCCAATAATAATTATGTATACTTTTTATAATCCACAATCTGATTACTGGGTTCCCAAAATACGATTGACATAATTGGTAATGCGCCTTAGATTTTAAATTCCATGATAAAGATGGCGGAATAAGCCGCTCTTAAGTACAAAACGTGCAGCGAGAAGATTTATTTATAAAATATTAAATTAGTAAAAAATTCCCTAATATGACAGAATGACATATTTATTCTTCAAAAATACCGGTGTCCGACAGTAAGATCCTGCTGGAACAGCTGTTACCGTTCAGAAGTGAAACACAAGAATGAAGATGTAGAAGATCAATGAGAGGGGATCACAGTTCTTGCAATGACAAGCAGCAACATATCTTATTGCTGTTGCAACATTCGAGGAACATATCTCTTTCCAGTGTTCTACGTTTACTCAGATTCGATATGGACGAGCCGCGTGTTACTTCAACATTGGTGGGGTAGTGAGACGTACATATATAGCTACCCTTACATTGTGCTGTGAAGCGGAAACCACAGATTTCCGATAGAAGGAATGTAAGAAAAGGATGGTAAAACCAATATAAATTATTAATAAGCAATTGGGAATAAATTATATATGAAATAAAGCCCAAAAAGAGAATATTGTAATAGAATAACGCGCAATGAAATAAATATAAGGAAAAAGTTGCCTTAAGCTAGAACGGGCAGAGGAGGCCGGATACGTAAACAATAGGACAATAGAAGATCAAAATTCCAGCGCCACCACGGAGCTTCAGACAATACGAGGTTTAAGGAAAATATGTAGAGGCAGGATGCTGTACTGTTATGACGCCAAAGGGTCATACAAATTTAGCGGGTGGGCCCCGTGACTGCTGCACAGTTGACGGTGAATGGAAATGACCAATAAGGTAAAATCGTAGAAATAAATTCCCCCAATAAAATGTAGCGTAAACCACGTGATAGGCGTGAAATAGAGAACAAATAGAAAAAGGTTGGGAGATAGACAAATAAATCTAGGAGGAAGCCGAGAGCAGGGCGAGGCGAGAAGCGTCATTCGGTTAGTTATAACGAAAGGGAGAAGACATGTTAGTGTAATACGTGATGGCGAGGTAATAGTGGAGCTAGATTTCAAACGTGTGGGATTAAATATTCTCAAACAGACAAGGCGATGCAACGAGATGGAGAGCAAGTGAGAAAAGCCGAGCAACCAGGCAAGTAAGACCTGTTGGGAATAAACAATCCACATGAAGTTGAAGCAGTACTTTTCATTGCGTGGTGATAATTTCTGGACCCTGAGAGGGTACTCTTGCTCACCGACACGTAATCGTTAACCATCCTGCCATACCACACTAAAAAGGGCCACACCAAGAGAAATTCCCGCATCAGGTGTCCCTGGGATTCCTAGCTTCAAAATGCTAGGAATGTCTATTCATCAAATTGCAAGTTATACCACTTAATGAAAAAATAATATCAATGTTTTTTATCAATTCCGCTAGTGTGCCTTAACAGTTTGACAATTCATACCTGTGTTATTTAGTGCAGTTCTCTTTCCATCCGCCCGGCGCTGTCACCGAGGATCTTCCCCTCTGAGTATAGACACAAATGTTATATACAGAAAAAAAAAGAAGAATATAAAGCCCATATATATAAGTAGCAGTAAAAGAAAGAGAAAGAAGCGCATATAAGATTTTAACAAATAAATAATAATGAAAATTGGGAAGATTATAAATTAAAATGAAATATTACAAAAGCAAAAATAAAAGAAACCCTTCTGGAATCGTGGACCATATTTTTAACAATAACTGAGCATGATATTTTTGAAAGGCAAAATACGGCATGGAAATTACTGGAGAGGCATCTTAAATCAATAGAAATGAATAAAGATTCTTCGTCATGTACTACAGAAGAAGAATGGATAAGTTATTATAAGAATTTGCTATGGCATAATACTGCAGAGAATACTCAGAGTGGGACTGTTAGTAACGAACAGTAGCACCTCTTGTGCTATTTACCTGTGATAATAACAAAACTACTTCCACCACATGGGAAAGGATGAATGTTTAAATTATACCCCTATATATTTCATCATTGTGGAAATTTCTACATGTTATGGATGGGGGGCTCCAAATTAAAGTAATTATACAATCATAAAAATAATTATTTTAAAAATCAGTACGTAACATTAGTTACAAGTAGTTTTGAGATTACAGTTTTACATGAAATTATTCGTGTACGTTGCGTCAACAAGCAACCCCAGTTAAGGAAGCAGTCAATTTACAGACTTGTATAGCAAAATATGTGCATTTTAAAATTATTTTCTCCTTTTTGTATAATGAACGGAATTTCTAAGTATGATGTAATTTACTGAATCGCTTTGTTCCACTTCAGGAAAACGATTTTCAGTTTGCTTATTTTTTTCCCTATTTCTTTCATCTGTATCATACTCTGCATAACTTAAGAGACTAATTTAAATAGAATTAAAGTTTAAATTTTTCTCTAAAATTCATAATGTCCTGTAAGATAGCTTAAATTTTGTATTAGTCAGCCTCGATGGATGAAATTCATTCAGGTATATATGCTGTAAGCACTATACTGAAGATACTGCATCTAAACAAGCAATAAGCATGATAGAGCTCAGTACCTGGGAAACGAGATGTGGTATGTTAAAATAGTTTATCGTAATACAAGCGCATTAAGTGTCCAACTAAAAAAAAAAAACATGGAAGAGAAGGAGTATTTTTATTCCGAGGTTCTTGATTCATTAATGCATTTGTATTCTACACTATTGTTCAACAGTAGTGAATACTAGAACTAATACTTTTGGAAAAATAAAATTAATTACTAACAGCTGTTGGATATTAGTACCAGTACCAAGGTCATAAAAATTAATCTTAGTTATGAACTAGTGATCGATTATTATCCACCTTTGGTTTGTTAATTTTAAGAAAAATCAATAACTTGCACTGTTGGATTAATAAAATTTTAAATAAAAATAGCAAATAACAATGTAAATATTTAAATGGTAGACATTAAAACATGAAACACCGTTTACATATCTACAGCAAATTTATATACAAATTAGCATAATTTAATATATATAATACACATATGTGCAATATAAATACCAAACCCAAATCGTTTCATCCTGAAAGCACTAACAGAAACTGCATCATATACGAGGGGGGACCCAAAAGAAACCGGATTGTTGTCATAAAAACTTTACTGATGAAACCTTTTTACTAAATTACTTCAGTCACCTTCAAAATACTCTCCATTACATACCATGCACTTGTCAAGTCTCTTTTCCCACTGTTGGAAGCATGATTGTGGAACTCTTCAAGTTTGATATTTTCCAGTGCCCTAAGCGAAGCTGTTTTTAACCGCCTACACATCGTCATAACGCTCCCCTTTTAGCGTTTTTTTTTTTTTTTTTTTTTTTTTTTTCATTCGTGGAAATAGGAAAAAAGTCGCACGGGACTAGGTCCGGCTAATACGGAGCGTGGGGAACGACATACCACCCTCTGAGATGCCAAATAGTGAGTCACTCGTAAGTCCGTGTGTGCTGGAACGCTGTCGTGATGCAGAAACCAATCACCTGGTCGCCAAAGTTCCGGACGCTTCCTTCTCACATCCTCTCGCAGACGCCTTAAAACATCCAAGTAAAAGTGGTGGTTAACAGTCTGGCCAGGGGGTAGGAATTCCGATGCACAATTCCACGAACATCAAAAAAGACAATGATCATCGTCTTCACATTTGACCTCACATGCCTTGCTTGTTTTTTTGGTCTGGGAGAGTTTGGAAGTCCTCTACTGGCTTGACGCTTGCTTGGTTTCTGGTCATAACCGTAGCACCAACTCTCATCCCCTGTAATGACTTTGTTCAAGAAGTTTGGATCACTTGCAATCTCTGTTTACAAGTCCTGACACACATTCATGCGGATGGTTTTGTGTTCCTGTGTGAGAAGGCACGGAACAAATTTAGCAGCAACACGTCTCATGTGCAAATCGTCCCTCAAAATCCGCTGGTACGAGCTCCAACTGATTCCTGCCAAATGCGTTTGGCGACGATCCTCGTTGATCTTTTGGTGGACCTTTTCAATGTTCTCCTCAATTTCGCGATGTTGAAGGGCGTCCAGAACGTGCTTGGTCTTCAACACACATCTCACCACGTTTAAAGCGTCCAAACCATTCGAAAACCTGTGTGCGGCTCATAGCATCCTCCTAGAAAGCTTCCTGAAGCAATTTGGTGTGATTCCGTTGCAGTTATTTTAAACAGGAAACAAAATTTCACATACACTCTGTTCTTTTCAAGTTGCCATATAACTTCGCAGAGGTAACCCGGCAACAGTCAGATAAACACAATACCACACTTGCACTTTCAGCTCTACACTGACGCCTTCTATACAGCTGTTTCATGAAGGTCTCTACTAACACCATCTAGCGTGAGAGTCTATGAGTGGCAGCGTCCTCGGAGTCCGGTTTCTTCTGGGTCCCCCCTCGTACATTGCTTTGTGTGTGCGTGCGTGCGTGCGTGTGTGTGTGTGTTTTTTCTACATTCGAAAATGCAGATAAGAGAGTTCAGTTTTCATGAATACATGTAGAATATTTTTACGAGGCAATGTTCGCAAGGTAAGTTCCGTTTTAAAAAGAAACAGTAAAACAAGCTAATTTTATTTCCACATGAAGTAACATACCTTAAACTATTTCTCTACTAATTTACGCCAATGTTAAAAGACTTGCGTTAGCAGGAAATCAGCTTTCCTATACCTTCTGCATAGAAAAATCCCGCCAGTGACGATAGCAACGGCTCTACAGCATTTTTCACTTTCCCAAAGCGCTTGTCGCTTAGCGCGCGTATCATATGCATGAACAAGTGGTAGTCAGACGGCTCCAAGTCCGGAATGTACGGTCGTTGATCGAATTGATCCCAAAGAAACTGTTTGAGTGCCAGTGCATGGCGCATTGTAATGGAGTAGCACAATTCCTTTACTAGGCATTACTCTTCGACTGTTTTAAAAAGCACGCCGTAGTTTTCTTAACCCCTCTCAATATTGTGCCGCATTAATGTTTGCACCTGTGGGGACAGGTAAGCAAAACCGCTTTTCTATTCCGTGCAGCGCACATGACATTTTGTGCTCACTAGGTGTAGTTTTAGACTTGTCTTTTCAGAGAATGAATGTTTCTTCACTCCATTGACTGCTGTTTGGATTATGGTATGACATGACGAATCAAGGTTTCATCACCTTTCATAACTAAGTTTAAAATGTCATCTGCCTCTCCACTGTACTGCATGAGAAATGTCAAACCACTACCAATTCTCTTGGTTTCATGAACCACACTAGGCACGTTTGGAACCTTACGTGAATAAATATTGTGATAACCTCAGAGATCTGTAACACTTTCGTACAAATAAGTTAGTGGATTTTGCGGGAATATGTCTGAAAGCGCTGTGTGGACATTTTGATCAACTTTTCCTTACCAAATCATCGCTAACGACAGAAGACTCGACCTCTAAGTTTCATCGTGGACATTTTTGCAACCTTCATTTATCATTCTAACCCAACCATTCTACCACTCATCACGTACTCATCGAAACATATTTAAGTTGGCGATAATTACGCTGATTTCACATTCCTCTTGTTCAAAAAGAGAAATTAAAGCATGAATTTCACAGGTACTATGGTCCTGAATATTTTAAATGAGCACAGAAAACATAAAACACAACGTACAGCAACCAAAGTGAACAATAAGAACTAGTGCACATGTACGCAACGCCGACCCCACGCCTTGTATTTGTTCGCTTAAAAGATACTTCCGTTTCTTTTCTTTGTTACCACTGTTGCACGTCATTAATATAAAACCCAATAAACTAAGGCAGCCGGTTCGTGGTAAGAGTATGATACTGCATTCAGGAGCTCCTGAGTCCGATTTTCTCGACCACCCTAACTGATATTTTTATGTAATTTTAAGTCCCCTAACGTTAAGTCCTATCGGACGATGCATGAAATGAATGAAATGATGCTCAAATATGTCCAGGGTCCAAGGAGCTTAGAGCTACCCGACATTCGTCTTTCAGAATAAGGGAAAACCCGGAAAAATACCATATCCAGGTAACTCACCCCTGACCGAGATTCGATCTCGGGACCTCTTGAACGTGAGGCAGACATGCTACATCTATTCTACCGGGGCGGGCCCCTAATTAATTGACCTTTCGTTGTTTCCTCTTGTTGTTAGCCGACGTTTGGCTGTTTCTCATCTACCTTTACTTTCTATATACCTCTGCATTCCATTTCCTTATCAGTTCCAAATGTTTTGTAGCTCTGAGACGAATAAAGATGCAGACAGAGGGCGCTTGCTGACAGAAGGGTACTAAAGTGTAGAGAATTGCTGGATTGACATGGTTCAACGTCCATCGTTCTCCCTCTCTCTCCCTCTCTCTCCCTCTCCCTCCCTCCCTCTCTCTCCCTCTCCCTCCCTCCCCTCGTCCCTCCCTCTCTCTCCCTCCCTCACCCCCCCTCCCTCTCCCCTCCTCCCGCCCCTCCCTCTCTCTCCCTCTCCCCCTCCCCCTCCCTCGTCCCCCTCCCTCTCCCTCTCACCCCTCCCGTCGTCCCCCTCCCCCGCCCCTCCTCCCCCTCCACCCCCCTCTCCCCCCCTCCACCCCCACCCTCTCCCCCCCTCCCTCCCCCGCACCTCCCCTCACCTCCCCCTCACCTCCCCCTCACCTCCCCCTCACCTCCCCCCACCTCCCCCTCACCTCCCCCGCACCTCCCCCTCACCCCACCCCCACCTCCCCCTCACCTCCCCCTCACCTCCCCCCCTCTCACCCCTCTCACCCCTCGAATCTCCCCCTCACCTCCCCCTCATCTCCCCCTCTCAACCCCACTCATCTCCCCCTCTCTCCCCTCTCTCCCCCTCTCTCCCCCACTCCCCCCTCTCTCCCCCTCTCCTCCCCCTCTCTCCCCCT
>CM060947.1:119465177-119485177 GCA_030765055.1 Mantis religiosa
AAAAAGAACTTCGCCATGCTTTTAAATAATTCAAGTTTCTCAACTCTTGCCAGTGGTCACATTGCTCTTACGAGGAGCTGTTCGACCTTATGATATCAGAAAGGCACACAGAATTATAGGGAAGTTCCACAACCATATAGAGAGCGTAATGAACGAGAAATGATTAGTGACGCTTCATTAAATTTGCCTTACATCCTAAAAGCAGTGACTCTGCAAATGTGTAAATTATTTCCACCTTAACGAAACGACAAGGACCATTGGAGTTCAACCTCACTTCTATAAAGTTTTAAGTGCAGACAATTTTAAATGAATGAATTTCAGGTGGATTTTATTTCCTTTCTGGTAAATACATCCGTAATCTCAGATTAACTTCTAAAATTGTAACGAAAGTTTCCGTTAAGTTCATCAAGTTCCTACTACGGTTCTTAGTACTGAATTTCAAAATAACTCACTCTAAATTCCAAGGAAACCAAATTGTAGCCCCACATACACTTGCACTAGGGAAAAGCCAAATTCACTTCAGTTAATTCCTAGAACGCTTTTAATTTATTTCCTTTTTCTGAACTCGTTTCTCATAGACAAACAATTACATTTGATACATGCAGTGAAGCAGAGAGTAAGTTTCCTTAAGTTATCCTTCTTCCGGATACAGAAGAAAAATTTCAATTTGCCTCAAAATAGAAATAACATTAAATACAATAAAGGTTAAAGTAAGTTTTCCCAAGGTTCCAGGTAAACTTAACTGTATCCGGAACCTTAACTGATTTTACTTCTTGCTGATAAATTACAATTGAAATTAATCTTGAGTGAATGCCCGATGTAAAGACCTCTTTAAGCAATTTATATAATGTCATGTTGGTACGTTGGCCATAGTAGTTCAACTGGTTAGAGCGGCTGGACGGAAACCAGAAGATCCGTGGTTCAAATCCCGGCTATGGCATTGAGCTTTTCAGTCTGGCTCTACCCTTTCATAGTGCGTCCTACATACACATGGCTAGTGTGAAAGAACAATTTGAGGATAGTTCATAAATAAATGTTTATTAAGGATATATATGACTGAAATTTGATTAACATTTTCAAAGCTCACATTTTCCTCTTTTTAGCCTATAAAATAGTGTAAATATTCCTGAATCAAAAGAAGAATGCTTAGATAGCACTCGCAAGCCATTATTAAGTGCTCTATTCCAGTTAACAAGTTACGTAAATGCTAGTGTTAGGTATGAATTCCAATTCTTTATCCTTGTTTTCTTGCTATTGAAAATTTCAACATTTTTCACCATTTAAAATGCTCCTTTCGTCGCAGTCTTAGTGCTAGACTAATGAAACTTGCTACACACAATCACAGAGGCACAATAAACATAAAATTTCCTAGGTTTTATTGTGAAATGCATTTAAGTACACTTTCTCTAATTGAAAATACAAAAATTTCAAATTTTGGGAAAAACCCATATTCATAGATTTAAAAATTGCTGGAAACTAAAGTTATTGAGACACAGAGAAACCTAGGATAAATTCAAAACCTGGATAAATTGGGAACCTGTTGTTAACATATTAGATCAAAATTTAAGTTATTTTGTCGCAAGGGACTTTTTAGGTGACGTAACCAAAAACAAATAAATTTGACCATATTTTCCAAACTATCAAAGTGAAATTGACAAAATTTGGGCAGTTTCATATTTGTACTAAGTTACATCTGTGGTATAAATCTTAAAACGTTAGCGTTATTATTTCAGGATTTCAAACTGTCATGGGTATCCTTGTGAAACTCTTGACACTTGTTAAACTCGCGTTTTAACAAAACGAATCAAAACAAAAATATGTGAAAGATTAATCTTAGGACTAGAGGATACAAGAAATATACATGGTATAGGAGAGAATATTTCTCTAAGGTTGTACACCGAGATACAAATAGAAAATATGTGATCAAAATAAATGGGATATGTAATAAGAATTTAAAGAATTGTCGCAATCAAAAGGATTCGGATGGCGTGCACTGGATATACTAAAATTTTCAATGTGAAGGAAGACAATATTGTCGCGTATGCTTTGGTTAAGTAAATGAACTTGATTTATTTTAGGTATTAATTTGAAATTTTAATAGCATGAGGATTCTTTATACAATTAAAAGTATTAATTTGTTGAAGTAAATATGTAGAAACCTCATAGGGAACATTAGACGTCAAACCCGTAATTTGTACATTTTATGAGCATTAACCCAATAAGAAGCCAAACGCAGCAACCCTAGACGTTGAAACCGGTAGTTAGTAATGAATGATCAGCAGGTCGTTGGACTTAAACCAACATGGCGGATGGAATGTTCCAGAAGCTTTTCTGCTGATCAAAGGGGAAAATTCACTAGGTTCAACGTGTGTTGGCCCCCTATTTTTGGGCTTGGCCGTTAATACTTATAGCCGTGATTATCGGGGTACGGGGGAGTCTAAAGTATATCGGTTCTCCACTTCACCACGCACCGACATCTCCTCGAAGGTAAGCCCGACTGGGTCTTAATGTACTAATGTAGCTATCAACACCAATCCACCCAAAGTCTCTTTAAGACTTCGGGGTTGACTTGTATTGTGGAAAATCATGATGTTATAGTAAATTGGCATTTCGTAGAAGGTAGTGCTATTTCTATCTATTGATCTGTAACCTGACTATAAAGCGATAATATAGATTTGCTGTGTTTAATATATGACATTCAAACTAAATTATAGCAATAATCTAAATGGAAATAGTTTAAAAATATTTGATTTGCAAAAGGAGAGCAAAATTTAAAAATTCTCTAAATTATTTGTAAAAGTTTGAAATAAATGGAGAAGAATCCTCAAGGGCAAATGTAGAGGCAATCGTAAAAGAGGAACGGGCTCAATTAAGTGCAGACAAGTATATTAAAATGCAGTAATCGCTATTATGTTCCTCACTACACCAGTAACCTAAAGTTACGTACATCGGAAAAGGTAAGCAAACGTCTTTAGGGAAGATATGAAGTAAGCTTATATTATATTTCATAATAGAACGTGCAAACTATGCACCCAAGGCTGCAATGAAGAGCTATATTTCTTTATAGTAAAAACAAATCGTGTTACCTCACAGAAGCTTTTCTATCCAATTTTAGAACGAAACGTTCTTAAAAAGCTTCCTCTTTACATTTCATGTTTCTAAACTGAACATTTATAGAAATTTATGAGTATTTATTACATACTAGCTGACCCGACAGACGCCGTTCTGACAAAATCCATTGCACTGTGGCAGTCCCACAAACTTATGTTCTTTTCTCGAGTTCTAGTGATTGTGTTGCTTGTGAAGTGTACATATAGCGATGATATCTTTAGTTTTCATTAGTGATCACCAGGACAGATCATATACAGTCACAAATATGTAATCTAAACAAAAAATTTAACATAAACACATTCCAGAGTGATCATATTGTTTATTGATCATCAGATAGTTACCGTGATATCAAAATTACCGTGATTTAAAAAAGTCTAATGGTTTCTCAACATGGGAACAAGCAGCATACCATTAGCCATGCGAGAAACATGGTTTTTAAGATTAATCCCGCAAACACTCAATGACTGCCCGTGAGATTTATTTATGGTCATAGCGAAAGCAGCCGCACTGGAAACAGCAGTCAAAATTGAACTGGTATGTCAGTCGGAATCATTGGAATACGTGGTATCAAAGCGTCTTCTCCTTTATACTTTCCCTTTAGAATGGTTGCTTCGATCAAGTTGTTCATTAATTTCTTTTGTTCACCGGTGGCCGTGTGCCGTTACAAAGACGTGGTTGGTTGAAATTTCGCAACATTATGATCACCAAGCCGACTTTTAATTCAAGATTGTGAGGCGGCAATCCTGGAAAATCCAGCGAGTTCAAATATTCGGGTGGATAGTTGACGGCATCATCTTGGTTTACAGCGGAAACTGATTTGTCAGAAAAATTTCTTGTGTCGAATTGCCAAGAAATACAGTTGCAGGAATTTGTAATCTCATTCTAACAGCTTCAACAGCGCGGTTGCTCGGTAACATATTTGGTCATTAATCTGTAAAATAAAAATACAGTTTCATTGCTTTTTTTTACAGAAGTAAAATAAACAAAGCGATGCAGCGGATAAGGCTATTATTTCTTTCCTTGAAATATGGCATAAAATTGTTCCGAACTACATATGTTGCCTCAAATGAAGTAATTTGGAAGCAGTTGTATTTTTTGTATATTTGTACGGAAATGTGTGGAACCCCATTCCTGTTCCTGGAACCAAGGAGTGCAGAGGCACTGTTGGTGGAAGTAATGACATTAATGTCACTTCTCATTTGCACAATGCAATCCAGTAGCTTCTTTTATGTATTTCAATGCCTTACAATATCACCAAACTGAGTTTAGAGATTAAATAACAAAGCGTTTGTAATAAATGTAGTCAACCGAAGCATGGTACCTGAAATCAGCTCGTTTCAACCCTGCATAGTTATTATCTTAATCATGTGTTTGTGATATCCTAGTCCTTTCAATTTCATGTTGCTGTGCAGTCTGATTAGACCGAAAATTGTCTTGCTTTATAGTGTTTCGAATTCTTCCAACTAAATTGCTCCGCCCGCGTCTTATAGGCGGCGTGAATCCTGAGGTATAAACACATATAAATAACCAATCAACCAGGGATAAATAACAAGCACTAATTGAGAGCTCTCAAACAGTTAAGCCTTATATCGTAGAAAAAGAAAGTGTCAAAATTCTGGATGCATTCAAGTATTTTATATTAACTTTAAGGTTACGCTCATAAATTATAAACTTACTAACTAAATTAATTTCAACTGTTCTTTCTTCATATTGATATTTCGTTCTTTTTGTTTTAACCTTGATAATAACCTTCCTGGACAGCATATCAATTTTGAAAAGGAAAATGTTGGTTTTTATACTTTTCTGCGCAATATTACCAATTTTTCTTTTCGTAAGAACCTTCCCCGCACGTAAACAAATATTTGAATAAAATAATTAACCAAATAACTCCAGCCATTTCGAAGTTTTGCGGTTACGAAGATTTAAAAATTCATTTTTATAATACACATCTGGTAAGAGAAATAGCTTTGAAGATTTTGGCAAGGTTTGGAGGATCTTTCCACTTTGTAATAATTTTGACTGTCAAAATTAAAAGGTGTATGCATTCCGTAAGAGTTTGCGTGTGTCCTTTTATATGCAGTTAATAACCCGGTCCGTTATCACTTCTGGTTTTTATCTCTCCTTTTAAGAAAAGGCTACACAGAAAATTCCAACTTATACAATAATAAACCTACCATCATGAATATTTAGCCACATAACTAGAGTTTCATTTTAAACTTAATCCGCAAATTTTCATGTTGCTACACCAAATAGTTAATTATTTATTGATTATTGTTTGTGAAAATATTGTAAAAATTGCTGACTCTATAAAATGATCTACGCGCCAAAAAGTAGATCATTTAAATTGGATTTTTGTTTTCGCCTAGTACAGAACAATTTTAAAAGACCCACATTCTTATTTTTTGGGACATTCTTTTGGTAATTCTTCTAAAATATTTTCCAGGTTTAAGCTCTCAAAGTTTTGCAAATATTAACCATTTTATTCCTTAACACCATATAACTTTCAAAACACGAGCATTAATAAAAATGTGGGAATGTAAAGTTTATTATTTACATATTATGGACCTATCGTACAAGTTTCACCAAGTGAAATGAGGCATTTTTTATACTGAAAAGTGATAGAAATAAAAGGTTTCTCAGAAAAAATTAACTTTAAATTAACGATTGTTACCTTTAACGACTGTTAAAGGTCTGTTTAAATTAACACATGATGGCCTAAAGTGCTGCAAATGAAGAAAACATAATGTCATCTATTACTACACACCATAAGCTACCAAAAATGCTTTAAAGAGAAATTCAATGATTTTGAACAGTTTCGGCGAATTTTCGGTGTAGCCATGCCTTAATTCTTCCCTGCACTTATACAAATATTTCAAAAACCAAAACTAGGCAAATCATTTCAGCCATTCTCGAGTTTTATCGAGACTAAAAAATGTTAATTTATATATATATTCTTTTAGAAACAATGATGATACAGGATTTCAGTGCTGTTAAGCAAAATTCGAATATTTTAAGATGCGGTTGCTATGTTATGAGTGAGGAATAAAATTATCTTTGCATGGCCAGGGAAACAAAAAGAAGACAACACCCATTTGAGAAAAGTATAACCCTTAATAATACAAAACAACAAGAAATACATTTGATCCAAAAAAGAAAAAAAAAAAAATAAACAATAGGTAATTATTTCCTTTCAAGAAACTTACAATTTTTATAAATTACGATTGTTTGTTTACCTCTTACGATTTATCAGTTACGCAAAAGTCATTTAAGACTACACTATATGTTTTAGAGGTCATTTCCAAAACTATAAATAAAATATGTATTTTTATCAAAATTATTAGAACCATTTTTGTGACAGTCAACACTTTCTAGCTTCTTTCTGGTAGCTTGGGGTGGGAGATTTCCTTTAAAAACTTTGTTTCGCTTCTTTTAAACATGGAAAACTTATATATCAATAGTTTACATAACTGATTCTTCGGTTTTAGCTGTGCTGTTCATATACAAACATTCCAGCTTATTTCCAACAATTATTTTGGGGGAGTGCATACGGCCTCAGAACAGGTATTTTCGGAGAAATTTCTATTTAAAAATTTTGGGAGAATGCTTCCCTATACTTACTACACATATAATAATAGGGAGAGTAAAAAATAAAACTTTTGCTGTCATGTATACTTTACTAGGGTACGTTGACACAGTTTAAGTGAATCACTTTGTCGTTGAATCATGCTTTAAACTGCAGTATGTGGAAAGGAGCTATGCAGACACGAAGTCTGTGTCATGAATACCAGCTATTTCTGTCAGGTTCCCCATGCTGTTCATTCAACTCGTTACCAGTGACGTAGCTTGCTCCATCAATAATGAAGGACACCTTTTTCCAGAGCCATGCCGTCCCGTCCTTCACCAGATGACGTAGAAGCAATCACGCTACCTGGCTTCCAAGGAACGGCGTCCTCTGTGGTTCCTCATTAATAAATTGCATACACAGATCCATAGCCAGGCTCGTATAATGATGTCAGTAGGGAGTTCTGCCGTCCAACAAATCTCTGTACCAAAGAGGGAGGTTGGCAAATAGTTCCCCTTCCTCAAATAATTGATCTGTTATATACGATGT
This sequence comes from Mantis religiosa, assembly GCA_030765055.1. Lineage (NCBI taxonomy): Eukaryota > Metazoa > Arthropoda > Insecta > Mantodea > Mantidae > Mantis > Mantis religiosa. The sequence goes on from CM060947.1 coordinate 119,472,400, forward strand.
GCATACAATTACGCTAGGTATGGTACCTATTTAAAGCTATCTAACTGATTGGTGCATACAAAATGATTCACTGACACCGTCGTTGTAATGGAAGTACTTCTCACTCGTATTTGGGAGCTCCCGGGTTCGATCCCTCGTGGCTGCCTACTATGACAGGGCATTTCCGTAGTTTCTCCCTAGTCATTAGTGTAGGCGGTGTATAGAAGGGGTGGAAGATAAAAGTATCTTAATGGCAGTTTTATATCCACCGGAAGTACTATAAATAGAGCCAGGGGTCGTATGCCTAATCAAATTGTAATTTATTTTAGAAAATGTAAAATATGAGATTGTGGTACTCATAACTTTCTCTAGTAATTTTAGTTCAAACTATTGTAAAAGTTCTGTTATTTATTTCATGTCAATCGTAAAAGCTACCATAGAAGCTGTTTTATTACATTATTCTTAGAGGTGTAATGAAAATAGGAGACAAACTTTAAGAGTTGGTAAACATGAATGGCATTACTTACTGTTTTCTTTGCATGGCCGAATTTCTATTTCAGTACAAGTACAAACAAACCATAAACAAGCAATACTCGAAAATTATCCCCATGATATAAACTGCACGTTTTACGGGATATACATATTGTGTACAATATGATTTTCAGTTATGTAAATATCGATAAAAATAAATAGGACTTTAGAAGTATTCCCAAAAAATTTCTGGTATATATTTATTTGCCATGCAAATAACTCATGTATATATTAAAACATATATACTTCAATATATAGTGAAATAACATATTAGGACTAGGATTACTACAGAAGGGACACGGCCCCAAAACCTGTGGTTTATTGTACATGAGCCCCAAGTGGGGCATCCCGAGAAGGACGATATGAGAGGAGACAGTGAGCGGTCGACACAAGGAGTTACGCCAGTGCCAAGACACCCGCCAACACTTCCACCCAGGAGATCACCAGATGAGAGAGGAGGTGAAATGGAGGCACAGGAAATACGGAGAATGTAGTTAACCTACCCATCATTCACCTAGCGACCCGGGTAAATCGCTGAAAGCACCCATGGTTCAGGTAGGTTGGTCACAGGAGTTGAACCCGAGCCTCCCGAATGCGGGCCACAGACGAAACCGCCTGAGCCAGAAATAAACAAATTCAATATTTCTAAGATCAATATTTCAAAATAGTTTGCTAGTAAAGGTAGTTTTCTTGAGAAACTTTATATTGCATTCTTGAAAGATTGTTACATTAATGCCAAGTTTAGTATTTAACGGACTATTTGATTTTGAGTTATGCTCATAGGTGCACACAGGCTACACATTCACATTCATGGATTCTTTTTCAAAAATGCATCATTTTAGATGCAGGAAGCCTCAAAATCTGTATTTTCGGTGAAATCTCAGTTGCAATTTGTGGGTATAGGTACAATATGGAGGCTCCATGCACTTAAACCTAATTAGGACAATTGAACTTAATAACCGTTCTCAAGGAGGTATAGGTGAAGTGAAGGAAGCAGAGGAGCAGGTCACACAAACGTGACGGATTTGTAGCACTTCCAGGCTCCAAATTTGTTCCATTGCTGGTGCTACCTGCGGATGACGGTGAACGTTCCGTCCACCAAGCAATCCTCTAGTGCCAAGCATTCGCTCACGCTCCATGCGCTCCGAGTGAAAGACCGACCGACAGATCAAATTAGTCTGCTTACCTCCTTACAAGAGGCACTTACATCCATATCGGGTTAGATAGACAGCGGATCAGAGATCAAAATCTAGAACTGAGTGACCAGTCAATGTTTGGTATGAGAGGGAGGAAGGCAGTGGCGTGGCGTCAATGTTGCCTCTTTTGCTGCCGGCAACAGTTAATAAATTGAAGAAAATGTATTCAAATGTTGCATTAGTTTACAGAATGATGGAAAGTCCTAGTGATTTCACTTTCACATTTGAATTACGTTAATTTGTAACCAATCCGCAGGCAGCAGTCGGTGATAGATTCCCCAGACCGTCGTCTAGCATCCTCCAGTTCTAAATTGCTCGTTAAATTACTAGTGGTGTTTAACAGCAAACTCGAAGCGTAGAGATTCTTGTGTGATATCAGTGACCTTGCGAGGTAACCAAGGCACTAGTTATTTGTTTATAGCTCGATTGTTGCCAGTGCAGTTAAACGGCAAAACTTGCATTTTAGTGTTAATTCTTCCCGTGTAACAGTAATATGGTAAGTGATTTGATGTTAAAAGTACAATAAGTAGAATGGCAATCCAATTTGCGGGTAAACGTGACTGATCGACACTTTTTTAAAATTGGTCCCTGATTTCGCGTTCTTTTTGTGAAAAAGGCAAAAGGAAGGCCAGCTCCAAATACTAAACCTTTAAAAACTAAATCACACGATGACATTTTTAATTTTGATCATACCTGCCACAAGTGAGTCAGCAAAACGGTCTTCTTCAGCTCCACTGAATGCACAGTTATCTAAGAAACACTCAAACTCAAAATAGACTTTCATCTTTGCCCTTGTTATCAGTGGAAAATGGGTTAACGAACTTACAAGGCAGAAGCAGGGAACATTTCAAAACTCTGTCGTTGTTTTCTTGGAGAAGAATCGGCATATTGAACTGAAATACAAATAGACACTCTAAATTTGAGAAATAGTAAATGCATTTTAAGAAAGGCATGTCACTATAATTATATTTATATGCACGGATTGTTTTATGTTATACAAAGAACCTATATAACATTAACCTGGAAACCCTCGGAATTCACGACTGCCACTCCCCAGATTAAGTTTCAAGCAACCGACAACACTTATGAATTACCCACGTCACACCCTGTAGAAAGGAGAGATATTGAAATGTTGATGAACTGTTGAAAGGAAAGGTGACCATCGAACAGTTGATGTAATGAATAGCGAAGAAACCGGAGAACCTGCCGAAAATCCACATAGACTTCGCTATGAACATCGCAAGTCTTACATGTGGTTCTTTGGGATCGAATCCTGTGCATTTGGGGAGAAGCCAATGGTCTAACTTCTTGTCTACAGCACCGCCGTGAGAGATATCATAGAAAGAAAATAGTGTAAATGAGAAACCACTCCAAAATTTTCTTACCCATCGAGGGAAACCCCAAGATTAGTGGGAGATCAACTGTAATCGAACCAGGGACCTACTGAGTATGTACATTAAACAATATCGCATTACCAGAAAAAGACCGAACGTAAATAGCATGTGAGTGACGCAATACAAATCATCGTTCTGCATCATAAAATATAAAGGAGCAAGTAATAAAAATAATTACAATAAACTGAATATTTGCTTAAGAATTTGTGCTTCAGTAATGCCTACTTACTTTACTTTTTTTCATATGCCTTACGAACAACTTTGCTGCAATACTTTCAAGTTTTTCTCACGGTTTCTTTAGCAGTTCTCCCTTATAATGACTCACATTTTTCATTAATAACTAGATCCCGCGGTATTTTTCATGTGGATGCTTGTAAATGTTACTGTAGTTGCAGATTCCTTTCATAAATATATGAGTGAGATTCAAATAAAGCTAGTAAAACTGTTTCCGCTAGTATGCGCCCATGCTCTTTCGTCAAATTCATTACGTTAAGCTTTTTGTCTCAATATTGAGCTTAGTTTACTGAGATCTACAAGCTAAGTCCTACGGGATAGAATTATTTGTGGAGGGAATTCCATCTATTAAATACTATAAAATTATGAGCATCCCGAAAACAGGTTCAAATTTCTGGTTGCAATAAGAGGTCAGTGGGTGAGAGAACTAGACAAAACACTGGAAGAATCTGTGGTTTAAATTCTGCCTAAGTAATTAAATTCTTAAGTACGATTTAACTTTGTAATCCTGTCCTATGGCTGGTATGAAAGAAAAATTGGGAATAAATGTAATTAAGGAGATGACAAAACCAAAATAGGCCTAAGACAAGGGTGCAAAATGAGTCCAATTTTATTTAACTTATTTATAGACGAGGTAATAGACAAGGTTGAAGAAAATCAGCACTGTCCAGTAAGAGCAAACAAAGAAATTCGTGGATTGCTATATGCGGATGACTTAATGGTAGGATCTATAACGATAGCAGGATTGCAGAAGGCAATAAATGAAATCCAAAATTCTGTGAAGAGTGGGAAATAAAAGTAAACATAAATAGTCGAAGGGGAGTTAGGGAGTTAAGTCAAAAAGGGAGTTGAACTAAACAAAGATGAAAAGTGGATATAAATGACAAAAGGGTGGAAATGGTCAATGAATTTGAATACTTAGGAGTAAGATTAAATAACAATGGAGGGTGGAGAGCACACAGGAGAAATAGTGAAGTAAAAGGAAGGGCGGCAATGAATGGGATAAGAATATGCAAATATAAGTTAGAAATGACACAAAGTGGTTAGAAAGAACGGATGAAGCACTAGTGGAATCCAAAATGCTGTATGCAGTGGAAATCTGGGGGTGCAGAGGTAAACAAAACGGTGGACCAAAACTACAGAAGGTTTTTTAATGAGCTTACCAAGATATGCACCTATGGAATTAGGTATAGCATACTAAAGAAGGACAAGAAGAAATGGAATAATAATGGAAATAATAATAAAATTTTGGTATAGATGTTTGGCCCAAGAAGAAGGGGAAATTATGCATGAGACAGCAAAAAAGATTAGAGAACTCATATAGTTGGTGGGCAGAGATAGGAGGAATTATGTAAAAAAAATAGGAATGGCAGATATATGGAGATTAGAGGAAAGGAATACATGCGATATGGGTGAATTGATAAAATACAATATAAGATATAGAAAAGCAGTAAATATGGGGAAGTCTAGAAAATATGAAGTCATTACAATTTTACAAACAAATAAAAAGAAATTGGGGACAAGAAGCATATATAGATTACTGCAATAGACAAGACAGAAAAGGGATAACTTGGATGAGAACAGGAATAATATTTCTAAGAGGGATAAAAGGTAGGGAAGGGGAATTTGTTAATTGTGTGGGGGAAAAGAAAGCATAGAACACTATGTAACAGAATGCGAGGAGGTTGCCATGTGGAGAAAAAAGCTTTGGGAGGAAAAATGGGAGAAAGTAGAGAAGAGGATAGTAGCTATAAAAATGTTAACGGCAAAGGAGGAAAATAAACTAAGAAGAATTTATGAGTTCTTACAGAAAGTAAAAGATAAATGGGCAAGAAATCCAAAGAATATAAGAAAGGAGGATAGGGGAAGGGACTAATTAAATAACAAGGAGGCATGGAGGTTAAGAGCTACCTGGCAGAGCAGAAGACCAGGGTGTCATATAAGCCAAGGTAGCAACAAGGTAAAGACAAATAAATGTAGCCTAAAGTTGTAAATTGTAAAACTTTGAAATATGCACAGTAAATAATTCATTTGTTCTACCACCACTAACCCCACAAGGAACAAAGTTACTGTTTGATTTTTAAGTGAAGCACCAAGACAACTATTCTTAAAACTGAACTATTATAAACTGTGCTTAGTTTGAAATTTTATGAAAATTTAAAGTACAAGAAATTAATTTAAATTAAATTTCCAATAAATATTAGCCACAAGTACAAACAGAACACGAATATTTTTCTAATCTCTGTGAAAATGATGTCTGGCTTACACTTTTAGCGGATTATAGATTTAAAATTGTGTTTTTCCAAATATATGTTTAAGATTTTTACACAAATAATATTCGAATTAACAAATTTAACACATTTTCACTTTTTTGATCCAGTTTCTTGAATTCCGTAATAGCATTCCCCACATAATATTACTAAGTGCACTTTGCAGCTTCTGTCAAGAACATCTTCCATAGCCCTAATACCATTTTAATGTCTGCAAAGTCCTCTTCGCATTTCAATCTGAGGATTTATTACGAGATCCAGTAATCAAAATTGAAGCTACCGATAAGGATGATGTATGAGATAATGTGAAGAAAAGAGAAAAAAGCCACCTTCATGTTCTTCTAATAAAATATTTCGAGAATGTTAATCCCTCCATTATGTTGTAGAATAAAACTATATAAAGTGTTTCTCGTCACTGACACCATCTTCTGTGTTGAATTCAATGCAAGAAGTATGGTTTTCATTCACAATGTACTATACAAGAGTCAGCGGTGGTTTGTTTGAGTCCTTATCAGTGAAATCAAACAGTGAAAAATGACGAGGTGTATTTTTGGTTTTCTTCAGTTCCTCTGATATGTACTTCTCATTTATTGCAAGATACCGACGAAAATTATCATATAATATCTCAGTAGATAAACGGACGAATAGTACCTGTCTGTTGATACATTTCTACCAGTCATTGCCATAGGTTCCACAAATCTACTAAATTTTCGCCTAAGGTCCCTTTACTCCCGAAGTTTTTGCCAGCATAAACTTCTATTTTCAAAATATATTGTGACTTTGTGGGTTCATAGAATTAAAAGTCCAATTGCACAAACTCAAAATGTTCTTTATTTCCAACGAATTACAGTTGGAACACTTGCCGATTACATAGAATTACGTAGCGCACACAATTACAATCCACCAGTTCGTCTGTCACAGGTCCACTCCACATTCAGAATTACGTACAACTCCTCTGATACATGTTCACAGTCTTTCAGTCCGTTCGCTAGCACTGCGCTCACGGCTGCTCGCCAAGAAGTCCACTGTAGCCCTTATAAAGGCAGATCACTGTATCTGGAAACTTCGCGGCTCGAACAATTATCGCGATATTTCCAGACGTCAGGGTGAGGGGAAAGAGACGGTACGGTGGCTTTCTAACCATCCCCTCAGTCAGTGCCACAGAGATAAATGGGTAGGCGTGGTCTGAACGGTTCCTGTCCCCTACCCAGCTGCCTTCCGATAATTGGGTGACAGTATTTTGTTACCGCATGCAAACAAAGTTACCGTGCAGGTCTTATTAATAGTGTGCTCAGTAAATCGTTTGTGCCATAAAAGATAAATAAACATGTGTTTCTTGAATAATCTAATCCTGGATAAACAGATGTTAGCATTGTTGTCCTTTTCTATGCATTAATGGATATTATCGTAAACTTTGAAGTGAAGATAGAGTATCTATAATCAAAAATAATTTGTCCTAAGCTGTACTAATGGAGGGCACCAGAGGCCCATAACTATTTATATAACTACTTTAAGGTAAAAGTTGCACTAAATTTTAATAAGTATATATGTAAATTTTTGTGATTTGGTTTTCTAGAAGAAAATTTGACTTATATGGGCAGTAGATAATTTTATTGACATTAAGTTAATAGTTAATAGTTAATTTACGACTTAAATAACAGTGTAATGTTTCTCAAAAATTAACGCCCGCCTCGGATGGTACTGTGCGTGCCTCAGGTTCAAGAGGTTCGGAGTTGAAATCTCGGTCAGGGTGAGTTAGCTGGATAAGGATTTTTCCGGGGTTTTCCCTTATCTTGACAGACGAATGTCGGATAACTCTAAGCTCTATGGACCTTGGGATCATTTGAGCATCACTTCATCCATTCCACTCATCGTCCGATATGACTTAATCTTGGAGGACGTTAATTTAAAAAAAAAAAAAAGCACAACTACCTGCATTGCACATTTGTGCTATGGGACAACAGGGCCCTAATTCTACCCTTCTATGATAGTTTTCTCTAAAAATCGAATGAGTTAGTGAGGAATGATTGTGTGGGTCATTTGGGCCCGACATAAAGACCATGTGAGTGCAAAAATTGAACTAGATATAACTGTTGCATTCCTATGTCAGTCTTCTTCAAATAAGGAGCACAGTCTGTAACCATTAGAGAAACATTTTCTTGTTATTGCATAGGAATTACATCCTTCATCTCTGAGGAGGTTAAAATAAATATTATATCTGGACCACCAGCTATTGCAGTTCTTAAAATAACGTTAGCAAGAGATCTGTTAGCAATATATTTACCTTCGTTTATGGATAGGAAAGTATCTTTATATACTACTGCTGTTCCTGTGTATACTATTGTCATACAGAGATAAAGGGCCACGCTGGTCACCCACTCTGACCATGAGATTTTAGGTGCTTTTTCCCTGGTCAAAAATGGACATTGGTGTCTTCTATCTCTCTCCTATCTTTTAATGGCTCTCCTATCTCTCTTACCCCGACTTCATTTTATTCTTTCACATTAGAAGATGACTTCGGAATTGTGAAGGCGGACAGGAGGCGTAGACGTTTGCAATTTTGGAATTATTTTGGTTCGCCAAAGGTAGCCGTTAGAGGCTCCATTGGTGGGTTAAACTTGCCATGTTTCCCACAGGAAGTTACTGAGTCATCCTCCGGCAGCCTGGGCACATTGTCGCCGAGCTACTTCCAGCCGTATGTTTGTTAGTACATAATGTATTATTAGAGCTGGCGCGTGACCTTGCTCGGATATTGGCGAGTGACGTCATGAAAACCAGTGGTAAGGTCAAGATCTCTGCCTCCACCAACAGATAGCTGATAAAGCTAGTAGGTTAGATGACAGATGAGTAATAACCTGACACACTTTTTCTTATAAATAGACAAGTGGACTCGATCATAAACTACTGCGTAACATAACGTCACACGCCACGTCTAAAAAGTACCGCTGTAAATGTAAAGGAACTCTCTGTCGCTTGTTCGTCCATTCCTGCAGTCGATACGCTTCCTGTAATGCCTTCATTGACATTCGTTCTTCCTGGGATTGTACGCACAAATGATCCAATAGCGGCACAAGATGTTAAGAGTCCCCTTCGATATCTAAACTAGATTTTTCATGTGTTGTTGGTATGTTTTGCACCATTGTGTTTTTGATGGCTTTTTATCTTTGTTTATGAAAGCTAAGAAGTTAGAATTTCATACACTGTATACCTATATCCTCGTATTAGCACATGACACGGATCCTGAAAAATTTTGATCCGTAGTATGAGACGAGGAGATTCAAAAGTACACCTTATTCACTATTATTTTCAATTATTGTCACATGCTTCATACATTGCTATTTATCATGATATTTTAAATGTTATTTGTGCCTCTGTTACTGAATTACTAATGTTGCCAACAACAAAAAGCCGCCACATACAAATTTATGATGATGGCTTTGATCAATGAATTCTACTTTAGAACATTACTAAAATTAATCACCGATCTGTATGGAAGTAATGAAACAATTGCAACCAAACCTTCCATTAGGAAGGGGAGCAGAGTCCGTTCCAATACTGATTGCCATACTAACAAAAACCTACTTCCTGATCATGAATGTTGCCCAACTATCACTATGACATACTTTTAATTTTATACATACTTTCTAGGTACCAGAAAATAAATTATTTTGTTTCTAAATGTATTCTCTTTAGAGTAGAACTATGACCTTCTGCACTGCACTCTCAATTAAGGCTTTCTAAACCCCATCTGTTAAGTGTTTCAAACGGGAAGAGTCCTGGTGTCCAGTTAATCAGATGCCGTATCACACTCAGCGTTGCCAGCTTGTTACCCCACTCCTTTTATATTTCCCTCTCTCTCGCACACTCATACAAAATGCAGGTCTCCTTGGCGCAGACCTAAGGGTAAGCAAATTATATTTTACAAACTTTTACAATGATCCTGTTGCCAAAATCAAAATTGGAAAAAGCATTTTCGCAAATTATGTATATTTTAAAATACTATAACTATAATATTAGTTTATGAATTTCCTGATTTTCTAATCCAGTGAAACTGCCAGTGGCTCATTCATATCGCTGTCAATGTCACTTCCGTTAAGAGACAATTCGTCATTGTCACTGCCTTCATCGTCTGGCTCCTCCAAATTTATGATTATAGGTTCCAAAATCTCGTCACGTGACATTTCTTTCTTAAAATCGTCTTCTTGAAGGTTTTCTGGATGCCTTTCGCAGTTTTTCCAGTCCTGTTGCGTTACCTTGTCAATTTCTTCGTGAACAAGTCGTTTAACGTCCGTCAGTTTAAAGGTATTATTTCTGTTTGCAAACCCCTTTTTATTTGAGCCCACAATATCTCAATTGGATTATATTGGCAGTGGTAAGGTGGGAGACGTATTACCTCATGTCCCATTCCAATTGCAAGTTGATCCAGCTGATACACATTTTCCGTGTTTTTAAACGGAAGTAGTCCTTGCAATAACTCATGTTTAGTTTCTGTTTCCGAAAAATTTTTGAAGAACGTGTACACCTTAATAATAATACTTCGAGCCTGACTTCGCAACACCTGCCTTTTTGACTCGCCACTAAATTCACCGCAAGAAGCCATTGCACTAATTAACTCCTACTCTACTGTTATGTAAAGAACAACTGAATTATATTGATCTGAACTCTCCAGAGTAAATAAACACTTCCTATCCAGCATTCATTCATAAACATTAGCATACAGCATTCCACAGGCTAACAGGAAATGAAGTGTTTGTTCTTTCTTGAATTTAACACCTAGATTTATTCATAGTAATTCTTTTATCCATCATGTGAGTAAATAGAGATTACGAACTATTCATGAACAAAGATATGTGACCAGATACGTTCTACCAGGGCAGCTGTTTCCTCTCGCTTATTCAAGGTAATTCTTTTTCACGACATGTCAAATATTTACGTTTCAGTTCTGAGTAATTACAAATATATGTACAGGCATACATGCCAACCAATAATTATGTTTATACAGTGCTTATGTCGCGATTAATTGTTTTAATGCAGGTAATAGTGGTTTATTTATTTGTATTAGAAAAACTATTTGAGCTAAAAATTTGGGGTTTCATGGTTATGTTAGATATATTACTCTCTACTTTCTACATGAATCAGTTTCGGAAAAATCTGAATTTTTGTCTTAGCGCGAATAGTATTTATTAGAGATTGATTAGGCTGGCGCTCGTCACACACCACTTAGTGGGAATGCAATACGACAACACCGCAGGACTCCGATTGGTTGCTCGCATAGTAGCGCTCAAGGACAAACACTTTCCCATTTGAAACACATAATAGCAATTTAGTATTATGTGACTTCAAACTATAAGGTTTGCGTATCTAATGTTCATTGTTCACTGAAACGAATATGGCTTTTCAGTAATGAAAAAGCTATAAATTTCCGGTGAATTGTTTTAAACATACTTACGCGCGCATACACATTTACATACACACACGGGGTGAAGGTACACATACAGTCAGAACATAAAGTAATCGTACACCACTAAAAATTTAAGAATAATTAGCATTATGGTGGGCATTTAAATGATAAATTGAGGGTTACTGGCTCAAACGAAGGCATTCTCAAAATATTTACATTTTATACGAAAAGAGCAACAATGTACAAATTAAATGTCACTTTATATAAAAATAAAATTAACCTGCAAATTTTCGGACACAAAGAGTATTCGTACTCTCACAGAAACAATACACAGTACAACAAAATTTTTGCTATTCTCTACTTCGTTGGGTACCTCTTGTCTCCTTGGTAAGGAATGGACAAGCTTTTTAACCTCCCCCATTGGTATTCGGTTCCATTCTTCCGAAGGAGCAGTTCTCAGTGCTTCTTTGTTGCAAATTGTCCCTTTTCTGACGCATTTTCCGAGGATACTTCACACTCGTTCATATGGATTAAAAACTGGAGATTGGGCAGGAGTATGAATCTGTTTTGGAACATTACAATATCCACAGTCGTATATTAAGCGCTGTATATTTTGGAACATTGTCCTGAATAAGCATCCTGTTTTCTTACAGTCCCATTTACTCCACCCTTGCATGCAACTTTTGCTTAAGAATCCACGTGTACATCATGTGATCCATTATTCCCTTGATAACATGTACATTGGCGACACCTGATGAGCTTATACAACCCCAGACAAGGACAGATGCTCGGCTTTACTGTGGAAACAAAAATTCTTGGCTCCAGCTCTATGTTTTCTTCCCCTCCATACTTCGTGACTGCAATCCGCACCATATACCTTGAACGAGTTCTCATCTGTACATACAACTCTTTTCCCACAAGTCCACACCCTTATCGCGGTACTTACGGACGAATTCTTGGCGTTTTTTTTCTTCCTATTCTGTGGGCTAACATAGAACTTATTACGTGCTACTCACCCGTTGTACCCTTTCTTATTGTAAACAGCTCTCACAGAACTTATTACGTGCTACTCACCCGTTGTACCCTTTCTTATTGTAAACAGCTCTCACAGTGGTCGCTGGAAGATTAATTCCCGCCTTCTGCAACTCAGCAACAATCTGATGAGCACTCATTTTAATGCAGTGGAGAATGTTGCTTTGATCTTTAACGTTGAGGACTTTTGGTCGACCACTCCTGTGTGTATTTAAAACATACTTTCTGGTTCCTGCTCTGTCAATGATGGATGGAATCTCCGACCGAGGTCTCCCTGCTACCTCCGAAAAGGTTTTGAATCCATTATGTGGTTTAATTACTATTTTTCTCTCTTCTGGCGCAGTTTCTTCCCTCTTCGGCCCATTTTACATTACCTCTGTAACTTACTGTGTTCGATGTCAGAATGGTGCCTGCACATCAGTTGCTGTAAACGAGCTAAATGCAGACTGTCCAGAAAGGCGAGTTAGCTTATAATATAACCACAATATTCAGTCTTGATACCTTTAATGTACGAATGCTTTTGTGCCAAATTTCCGACATCATACAATTTACCGTAGAAAACTACTGATTCTAGAAAACTTGCAGCAAAAGTACCATAAGAATAGGTAAATATATACACAAACCATTTAATTTTACAAGCTTACAAAGTTTCATAAATAGTTATGTTGCAACAACACAAATTATCTCTTCATTTAGGTGGTGTACGAATACTTTCTGGGCTGAGTGTAATTACAAGTTTCC
>CM060947.1:119487677-119517677 GCA_030765055.1 Mantis religiosa
ATAGATGAGCAAACACTCCCTGCGCGTCTCTTTGCTAAAAGGCTTGGATCGAACCTTACGTAACAGGATTACAGGGATCTAATCAGGTCTGATTCAGCGTACTCCAGCCAGAAGTGAAGCAGCTTGCCCATTCGCAATCCAGACAAGTCTGAGCTAGTTAAAACCGATGTGTACACACTAGCAGAGAATAGAATCACTTTCTCTCACGATGGCCCCGCAGGCTTTGTAACATCACACTCTCTACAGTGTCTCCCGCTTTTCTGGAAAATGTTGAACACGGTTAGCTCTCATTCAGTTTATCACTTCTCAATACAATGGGAAATTTAAGGAAAGAGTATCTCCAGTTGTCATACTAAAATAATTTAAAATATGCACGAAGAATTTGCCATTGTGTTTATTAAATAAAAAGTATATAAACAGAAGATGTGGCACCTTTACACACATGAGATTGCGTACACACTGATTTTCACATAATACCCTATGTGGTGCGGTCTCGCCGTAAAGCTGTCATATATTTTCAGCGAAATGTGGCTGGTTAGTGTTTAATTACTATACCGAATTTTCTAGATCTGAGGTATTAAGTTCTAACATTTCCTGCCTCCTTAACAGAAATATATCTGAAACATAAATTAGGAGAACGGGTAGAAGGAGGAGAGGTAATCCAGACAAGGAGAATAAAAACGTTCAAATAGAGGGAGGAACAGAGAGTAGGTTTTATACATGACATAAATTCAAGTGTAGGACAAATTATAGAAAGGGGTATAATGCTGAACATTAAGGAAGATCAGGTGGAAAAAACATTAGACTACTGGAATTACTAGTAAAAAGGGCGGGTAAGTAAATGGAAACAAGATAAAATAAGAAACAGGGAAATAAAGGGTGGTACGATAAGGAATGCAGAGCAGAGAAGAAATAAGTATTTAAAAATCTTATTAAATGGAGGAGAACGGAAGAAGAAACAGGCAGGAAACATCTGTTGGTTAGGAAATGTGTATATAAACATTTACTAGAAGAAAAAAAAGGAAAAATGGCAGGAAAAATTGGGGAATAAGTAAAAAGAAGCTATACAGGGAAAAGATGGAGAAAATATGGGAAGCAATAAGAGGTGTAGTCAGAAAAGAGGAGGCAAAAAATGAGATTAAAGCAAACGAAGATTTAGATAAGCAATTCACAATGCAAGAGGTGTATCAACAATTAAAATCTATAGAAAAGAGAAGGCAGTAGGACTTTATGATATACCAGGGGAATATTGGAATGTGTATGGGGAAACAAAAAAGGGCTTAGAAGTACTGACAAAGGTGCTAAACAAGATAAAAGAAAGTGATAACATGCCAGAAAGCTGGAAAATAAGCATGATTTTGCCTATTTATAAGGCGAAGGGAGGTGCAAATAAACCATAAAACTACGGGGGAATAAGTCTTATCTATATTAGGAAAAATATACACAGGAATATTAGCAGAAAGGCTAAGAATGTAGGTAGAACAAGAAAGGAAGCTGTCTGAATTTTAAGCAGGTTTCAGGAAAGGCAAACGGACAATAGATAATCTGTTCATAATGAAGACTATAGTAGACAAATACCTCAGGAAGAAGAGAGGAAGGGTATATATGTTCTTTGAGAATTTTGAGAAAGCCTTTGATACAATAAACAGAAAAGCTTTAGTTTGGAAATTGAGGATGAAAGGGGTAAGCAGAAAATTTATAAATGAAGTAGAGAAAATCTATGAAGGGGTTAAGTTTTGCATAAGGTGGGAAAAATTTAATTACAGAGATGACGAAACAAAAAATAGGCCTAAGACAAGGATGCAAAATGAGTCCAATTTTATTTAACTTATTTCTAGATGAGATAATAGACAAGGTTAAAGAACGAAATCAGAACTGTCCGGTAATAGCAAACAAAAAATTCGTGGATTGCTACATGCGGATGACTTAATGGTAGGATCCATAACGGTAGTAGGATTGCAGAAGGCAATCAATGAAATACAGAAATTTTGTGAAGAGTGCGGAATAAAAATAACATAAATAAGTAGAAAGTTATGGTCTTCAAGAAGGGAGTTAAACTAAAGAAAGAAGAAAAGTGGGTACTAAAGGGCAAAAGGGTAGAAGTGGTTAATGAATTTGAATACTTAGGAGTAAGGTTCAATAAAAATGGAAAGTGGGGAGCACACAGGAGAAAAATTGAAGCAAAAGGAAGGAGGGCAATGAATGGAATAAGAATATGCACATATGCTAGAAATGATAACCAAGTGGTTAGAAAGAATGTACGAAGTACTAGTTGAATCCAAAATGTAGTTTGAAGCTACTAGGCTTACCAAGATCAGAGCTTAGGAAAGTAACTTTAGTAGAATTGGGAAAGACAAGTGGAATAATAATGGAAAGAATAATAAAATTTTGGTATAGATGTTCGGCCAAAGAAGAAGAGTAAATTATGAAATTATGCATGAGACAGCAAAAAACATTAGAGAACTCAAATAGTTGGTGGGCAGAGATAGGAGGAATTATAGAAAAAATAGGAATTGGAGATATATGGAAATTAGAGGAAAGGAATGTGGGTAAATTAGTAAAATGCAGAATAGAAGATATAGAAAGACAGGACATATGCGTAAATCTAGAAAATATGAAATCATTACAATTTTACAAGCAAATAAAAAGAAATTGGGGATGAGAAGCATATGTAGATTACTGCAATAGACAAGAGAGAGAAGGGCTAGCATTGATGAGAACAGGAATAATATTTCTAAGAGGGATAAGAGGTAGGGAAAAGGGAATTTGTGAATTGTGTGGGCGAAAAGAAAGCATAGAACACTATGTAACAGAATGCGAGTAAGTTTCAATATGGAGAAAAAAGGTTTGGGAAGAAAAATGGGAGAAATTAGAGAAGAGGATATTAGCTATAAAAATGTTAACGGGCAGGGAGAAAAAGAAGTTAAGAAGTATTGGTGAGTTCTTGCAGAAAGTAAAAGAAAAATGGGTCAGAAGTGTGAAGAATATAAGAAAGGAAGATGATGGGGAAGAAAGGGAGTAATTAAGTAATCAAGGAGGTATAGAGGTTAAGAGCTACCTGGCGTAGCAGAAGACCAGGGTGTCATGCATGCCAAGGTAGCAACAAGGTAAAGACAAATAAATGTAATCAAAAGTTGTAAATTGTAAGATTTTGGAATATGCACAGTAAATATATCAATATCAATATCGTATAAGATATATTTTGGAACATGTTGCTAATTTCTCTCTTTCCTGTTCATTTAAATTGGAGCACAGTCATGTGCCTTCTTTGTTTCGTCTATTTAACACTTTTTCTCTGATTGGCTATTGTTGTTTTCCATTTCTGCATCCGTCAGTGCATGATGAAGTATGTTACGGGCAACATTAGTGAGGGATACAATTAGCTGATATTTTAATGTTTTTATCACATCATATAGGTACCATCTAATTTTGGATAATAAATCAAAATGTCTCTCATATTAACTATTGGTTGGCGTTGCAGCATTTTATTTATTTGCTACTTGCCTTGAATTTCATTTTACTAATGAAGGGAAATCAGCTACCAAAGACCATGGAGGGTAAATTTTAAAGTGAAACCTCTCTAGGGATAACTAAAACGCAGTCCAAAGCTAACATAAAGAAAACCGTTACAATATATAGTGCGATCCATATAAACCTGAACCATTTCAATAGGCCAGAACTTTCGAACCAATAATAGGACACACGTGCAACTTTGGGAGAATACAATATACAATTGGGAGATTACATTACACTACTTACATCTCAGAGAAAATGTTTGAAGTGTCCTCCACCAGCATCTATACATGTTTGCACTCGTCTCAGCATATTCGCTGAAGTTTTACAGAGAGTATTCTCGCCAATGTTACTTATTTCGGCTCGAATGAATTCCTTGAGAACATCAATTGTCCGTGGGAGCATCTGAAATTAGAGGGTACATGAATAGGCCATCTAGTACTTTGAAGGGAGCTTACTGCAAATTCATAAGTACTATTTATCTTACTTTCTATGGCAGAAACGAGTTTTGCCTATAACCTAGAACTTCTATTTTAAATGCTGCGGTCTTCATAAAATGCATATAGCTTCCTCCTGGTGAGAAGTAGACCCTCAAGGTCATTTGTGTAGTCGTGAATAATGGGTAGCACATCAGATTTTTCTATGGTGTTTTCAAATAAGCTTACTAGCTGTGTGAAACTGAGGGCAAAATCCCTAGGCTTTATTTCCATCAGTTGTTTCACAGGTTAAATTAGCTTACTAATAGAGATATTTCTGTCACTTGTTTTGGGTTTATTGGATGAATGTTCATGACTGAATGGGAGCTTTTCCCTTGTGTCATAGTCATCTTCTGATTGTGGAACTGGTTGTTCAGACCAGAAATCGGAGAGAGAATGTTTTCGTCATTGTATTGATTATTTATACTGCTACTTGTGAAGGAGAGCGATCGTTTAGCCCTAACTGGAGGTTGCTCTGCTACTGCAGTAGATATAGTGGGTGTGTTCATAGGAGCCCCTATGTCTTCCTCAATGTTTCCCTGAGGTATCTGTGCTTTGGTTTTGGTAGTGTGCTTACGTAGCTCAGGGAAATTCTCTACAGAAATACCTGGAGGATTGCTTTGGTTAGCTGTATTTGGTGGTGTTTTGCACTCTTTAGCTAAGTGACCCTCTTTTTTGAATATGAAGTACTTTGGGCAGACAGAGGATATATACACCAATAATTCGTGCCTTCATATAGGATCTGCATATTCTCCGAGAGTTTATCTAGATCGTTTGGTGACATATACAGCTGTCATCTGAAGCTTCACACGTGAGAAAACTCTGGCTCAGAATTCCCAGCACGTATGTGTGTTATGGATGACATGACTAGCACCCATCTGTGATAGCGCATCCATAAGTATTTGGTTAGGTATAACCGGACAAACATTGGAAAGAATGGCGCGCTTATTTTCAGTGATGAGTGGTCTCAAATCAAGAGTGAAATCCTTAACTTTTATTGTTCTGTGCTTGTTAGTTAGCTCCGCATCTGCCTTTCTGCTATTTAAGAATATGCAGATTGTGTTATTGGAAATGCGTGATGCAAACTGTAGGTTAGCTGGTAATGTAACTTTGCCAACAGAAAGGATGTCGTCTTTGAGGGTTAAATCTTCATGCGCACTTATTGCAATGACCTGTTCTTTACTTGGAGCGGATTGAGTAACAGTAGCATAATTTGGTTGTACAACATTATTAACTTTGGTAAAGTTCTTTGGGTTACCTGGTTTAGGAGCACTCCTGTAGTCAGCAGCCTCCATCTTGTTATTAGCGATGTGCCGTGGAACGGAATTAAGGAGCCTATACCAGGACACCTGCAGCTCCTTATTGCTTAATAACAATCACTCCAATGTTGTAAAACGTATATTTTACTCTGGTGTTATAAAACTTGAGATTCTTCTAGAACTCGAGGAAACAAATATTAATTAAATAACTATAACATGCAGTCAAAACCTTTTCATAGCCCCCTGTATTTTTTAAGTTAGCTATTCTTTGAAAAAAAAAGGAATATAATCGAATTGATTTAAAACTTGGAACAGTTTCATCAATTGTTTTAAGAATCGGAAAATGAACAAAATTAAGTAAATCCTGCCAAGAGATCTCCCAGACACAAAAATGTTTCGCCCAATTTTTTATTCTAATCTTTTTTTCTTCAAAGCATTAGTTTCACCACAGAATTATTTCAACTACAAGGATTCCATTAAGTTTCATGGAGTAATTTAAATAATCTAAACTGGTTCCCCGGTTCAGAATTATGAGAAATGTGTTGAGTTTACCGCCTAGTCTGAATCTCGCACTTCAATTGCCCACCTCACCTTGCCCTAGCTGGCGGATTGTTGAGTCACAAGCTGTAGTTGACGCCACTACTAAATCATTTCTTCAATGCCTTCTACTGATGGTGATAAACTCGCGGTTCTGTTCAGCTAGATAGAAATGTAAAAGGCAAACTTATGTGTAAGAGGAACCGCAAATATCTCTTAATATACAGGTACCGTTTAAGAGGACACACAGTACTTTATATATTAATTTCCATAATACACTATTTGGTCATTTGTGAACAGATAGCTTGAGCACAGATATACAATATTACATTTCAATTCAAATATGGTAAATGCACCAAAGTAGAAAGAAAATACAAGTTTGAAAACGTTTCTTCTACCAAGATTCTCTAATGCGTTTAACGCGTTTTATGTCATAATAACAGAAGTGCACTTACACGAAAATAAAATTATCTAATAGTATAACAAAATATGTTCAATATGATGCATCTAGGAGCAAAGTCACCAAAATTAAGCTTGGTAGCACTTGATTATTCATATTAACCGCTTAACGCCAGATTCATATGCGTTTTTTCCTCTAATTCCTAAAACAACTTTCATATCTTTCTTATAGGTACAGAAAGTGAAGTGATTCGAACAACAATAAGCGTTAAAGTAAAATACAATGAATTGCCTCCCTCCTAAAGCCAAACATTACGAATTCGAATCCAAACAACCACAGAGAAATGTGTCTGCTGGTAAACGTTTGACAGCAGCGCTGCCTATATTTGTATGTAGTGGTTAGGTATTACTGTTCTTATACAAACAAAATACTACAGCTTTATTGGAAAATGTAATATTTTATAATATAAAGTAACTGTAAATTCCATTGCCCACCTTGGTAGCGTGGTGGTAGCAAGTCTGCCTCACGTTCAAGAGGTCCCGAGTTCGAATCTCGGTCAGGGTGAGTTATCTGGATAAGGTTTTTCCGGGGGTTTCCCTTATCCTGTAAGAGAATGTCTGGTAATTCTAAGCTCCATGGACCCCGGACTCATTTGAGCATCATTTCATCCATTCCATTCATCGTCCGATATAACTTAACGTTGGAGGACGTAAATTACAAAAAAAAAAAAAAAAAAAAAAAAATGTAAATACCATTATTTTACTGTAAAACTTTTGCACAATATAAACCAGTACAACTGTAAGTCCTAGTGAAAAATTTGCTACACCAAGCACCTAATAGGAGTCAAAATAAAGTACATGAAGCTGTACTTTGCCTGTGCATGAAGTAAGTAAATATTAAGGATGCAAATTAAATAAAGAATTGGGTAAAATAAAATGGCAAAATTCAACTAAAATATTATTATGTACATTCTACGTGTGTAAACACAAGTATATTAACATTTAGACAATTTAATTTAGCTCATGTAAAACGTGTAGTACATCAGGTAAATCACATATGTTAGGTTATCAGAAATGAACGAAGGTAATTAAAATATTTAAGATGACCAAATAATGGTAATTTATTAAAAAAACATAACGCAAGTTTTAGCTTAATAGTAGCATATCATTTGTATCAGTGCACACCCAAAATTTAAAGTACAACAATTGTATGAGACAATGAATATCTCAGTTCTAACGAAAGACACAGAATTAACCGATCTCTTTGAAAGTGAATTGCGATTTTGTTTCCCCTTCTGTGAATAAATTAATTCCTAATGTTAATTTCACAACGCATTAGCAGTTACCGGTTCAATGAGTTAACCACTGTGTGGTATCGCTGATTTAACCCCACGACATTCAGCCGAACCACGACCCAATCTGCATACGGAACTAGAGAGCGAGTCAAACTTTAATATGTCTGCAACCTGCTGCCTCAGGCCTGTTGACAGCACTGTCCATTTGTTTGCTTGATGAATTCCTCAGCCTAACCCCACCACACTGTTCATTATCTCCGAAACAATGTTCCTTGTCAGCGAGATTCCCCGGAGCCAAATAGAAGATCTCAGATCCTCAAACCCAGAAAGTTAAACGAGCTTGACACCAACAAAGATTTGTACATAAGGGGGAGCTGCAACTTGAAAAGTGCGTATTATTTTACTTACCTTTCATTTCGTTTGAACCCATCATCTGTATTTGTATTTATAATGGTAGAATATTTGTATGTGTATGTAAATAGAATAATCTAAAAAAAAAAAAAAAAACCATCCAATTTTTCACCATTGAATACCACAATTTTTTCTGATGTACATGAGACTTAAAACATATAATTTTATTGTATACTTACTAAACAATTAAAAACAAATTTACACATTCAATGCACTAGAATACTCACCGATTAGTGTCATATAAGAACATGTTAGTGCAGAAGACTTCGACTTTTCATTGAGAATGAAGTTGATTAGATGTTGAGTATGGCAAATTCGGAGAGGATTTTAATCCAAACGAATACGAATACTAAAAAAGAGAAGACGCAGCAAAAGACAAGCAAATCGAATCTCTACATAGCACTATGATACTCATGCCAGAAAATAATAACCGTACTCAAAGTTTTGATTTATATCCATTATGCTTAGGTTTAATCACGTTCGTTAAGAGGCTAGCTTAATAATAATAATAATAATAATAATAATAATAATAATAATAATAATAATAATAATAATAATAATAATAATAATAATAATAATAATAATAATAATAATAATAATAATAATAATAATAATAATAATAATAATAATAATAATAATAATAATAATAATAATAATAATAATAATAATAATAATAATAATAATAATAATAATAATAATAATGATAATAATAATAATGATAATAATAATAATGATAATAATAATAATAATAATAATAATAATAATAATAATAATAATAATAATAATAATAATAATAATAATAATAATAATAATAATAATAATAATAATAGTGATAGTAATAATAACAATAATGATTGATGATTGATGATGATGATGATGATGATGATGATGATGATGATGATGATGATGATGATGATGATGATGATGATGATGATGATGATGATGATGATGATGATGATGATGATGATGATGATGATGATGATGATGATGATGATGATGATGATGATGATGATGATGATGATGATGATGATGATGATGATGATGATGATGATGATGATGATGATGATGATGATGATGATGATGATGATGATGATGATGATGATGATGATGATGATGATGATGATGATGATGATGATGATGATGATGATGATGATGATGATGATGATGATGATGATGATGATGATGATGATGATGAAACAGGAGCTGAATCTATCCTGGTGGCGTATATGTTCTAGACGTTCTCAGGCTTCGAGCCAGGTAAGATGATGTGACATGACCTTTCGGGAGAGATGCACGCTCCCGAAACGGCAATGTCATAACATCCTCTTACCTGGCTCGAAGCCTAAGAACGTCTAGAACAAATTAATAATCATATTCTGCTACAGACATGACTGGCCTGAAACTGCCAAATGACTGTCAGCTACTTGCCCACTCAACTCGACGGGCGAGACGAATATATTACGATCCGTTGACATTGTTGGCCAGAACTGTTGCCTATCGCAGCTTCTCGCTCTCCTCAAATTCGAATGGGTACGTTCATATACAAGAGCTTAAAATTCGCATCACAATAGGTACAATTGTGGCATTCAAGAAAATTTGGCCTAATATGTTTGGATATTGCAACGATACAAATGTGGTGTTAAATTCATTGGTCACCTGCCAGTTTATTTACATTTGTACTAGAAATCAAATACATTTTCATTTTCTTTCTGGATGAGTTTAAGCAAATGTATTCACATCCTTAGTGTCTTTGGAATCTTTGTACATTCGTACATTGTTTTAGAAAATAGCCGCTTGCAGCTTCTAATGTAGTACCATCAGGGAACGATAGTTGTGTGAACGTTTCTAAGAAAAATGTAAACAATTTCTTATAATAGTATTTAGTGATTTATTTATTTTTCAGTATCAGTTCCATAACTGGATGATTTCAAAATATAATTCCTTTGAACTCCATTACAATATTTTTATTCGTTGTAATATAGTTTATATTCCACGCATTACAGACCGGTGTCTACCCTGTTTAGCTGTATGGATGTCAGACATGGTTACTAACAGCAAAACAGAAGAACAAAATCCAAATACGTCGACGGAAGATGCAATGCAAATTCCTGGAAGTATCTCTGAAAGACAGAATCTCAAATGCACTGTTGAACCAGCAATCACCGTCCAAAGACATGACACAATTAGTAACAAGATTAAAATAGAAATGGGGAGGCCACTTGGCGAGACTACAAGACAACAGTTGGACGTATAAGGCCAACATGTGGCTTCCTCAAATACGAAAACGACTACAAGTAAGACCGAAATGTAGATGGGCGTACATCTTCATGCAGCATGCAGGTCAGGAGTGGTCAAGGGTAGCAAGAGACAAAAGAGACTGTAATCCCTGGAAATGCATCTGTGTAGGGACTAATTGTGAATAGTGTCAATATAGAACGGTGTGGTCAAATAGTGAATAGTGTAAACACGGAGTAGCAGTGATTAAACAGTGTAAGGTGTACATATAGAATAGCAACGGCTAGTGCAAATACTGGATAGTGATGACTAAAGAGGGAATAGTATAAGCACAACATGACATTATTCACAGGCAATGACTAAATAGCGTACAGCATAATCAGACAAAAGTGACAATAAGCATGTCCAAAGCCTAACGTAGAATAAGCTCATGAGCTTTCCCTATCTGATAGGAGGCCTTTGTCCTTCACAGGTCATTTCAGACTATTTTCATTTTCATTATATATAAGATATTAAACTCTTAGTGAAAGGTGATCGTTACGATGTCGGAACTGGCCTTTTTAAGGTATTAATTTCTATTAAATACTGTGTTCATAGGTTTGTATTTACAGTGCAATTTAGTTCTTCCTCGTACCAAATATACATAAGAAGCAGACAAATTAAAATAGATAAACAAGCATAAATACACATAATCATAAGGCAAATTTTCTTACCATGCACTTACGTATTACAAAGCAGACATTTCATTTCCCTGGAAAATGTAGTAATATTTAAGCTGCCTGATATGCATGAAACGAATGTATTCAATGCAATAACACGATTAAAAGTACGAAATTAGTTTATTTATAGTTATGTATATATACATGAAAAATACAGCATTCATTTGAGATTTCACTCATACTTAAAGATAAACTATTGTAAAATAAAATTCGTTTTATTCAAACCGTTTTCACTAAAACTCAATACAGTTTAGAAGATATTTATGTTTGGGAAAGGTACTTAAATTGTCTATAAAGAAATTCAAAATTCATTGAATTAATTTCTAGCTTTTCGACAATGAACATATTGATATATCTTTTTCTTTCACACTACATATTTTTTTCCTTTTTCACATTCAGAACTATAATGACCCAAGGAAACAACAAGATAATTGCAATAAATAATTTCCTAGTTAAAATAAATTCATAACATAAGAAGTACGGATTAAAATTTCACCAGGGAGAAGTAATTAGCTAACCAACTTCCGCGACAGAGAAAAGCAATTAGTATGTCATTGTAAATGAGGTAATTAGGCGATCAGTGAACTCAGTCGACAAGAAATACATAGCTCCCGGGCCCGTTATCCAGATTCCTAAAATTTAGCAAGTACACATTATTGCAGTGTTTCAGTGTGTAAAGAAGTTTAAGATTTGGTCATATTTGAATTTTGTTAGGATAGCCAAGAAACGGGAGATTTCAAGTTGATAAAAGAACAGGTACTTCTAAAATGAGTATAGGTATCTTTCCTCAGAGTCTCTTCTTCATAAAGACGTTTTTTTCTATTATCGATTACTAGTAATCCGTTGTGTCTATATACCATGCTCGCTTATGATTACTATTATATTTGGGTTAGGCTCAAAGGGATTTACCGCTTAAAATGTCAGCGACTTACGGCAAATTATGTTTGTTGTTATTATTACAGAAACAGTTATTATAAAACAGTGTTGTTAACTATTATAGTTATGGATTTATCATACAAAAGGGCGCCGGAGTAGCGCGGTGGTTTCGTTCGCGGCTCCCGTTCTAAGGGTCCCGAGTTCGATTCCCGGCTCTGGGGTTGGCGATTTTAAGTCGGCCCTATCCACGCCTTCACCTCTGTCTAGCACACGTGAAGTATCCCCTATGCCCAACGTGGTTCGGAGTCCACGGTAAAAACTGTAGGTCCTCTCACCTCACCGCCATCTTCACTATCACCCTATCATCGGAGGTAATGGACACCGCCCTCTGGGTGCCTCCACCTGAGAAATGGGTCCGGTCATCACTTGGTGGGGTGAGGTTACCCCGAAGACCAAGGTTGCCATGTGGGGAGTGTTAGTAACTAACTAACTAACTGGATTTATCATACCAAAGAAGATATTCTTCAACAGATATTCTTCTGTTAAGCTTCAGAAATAGTTTAATTATATATCCTTAAATAGACGTTAAAACACTTCTAATTGTTTAGTCATTAACTCCTCTTAAATCTATGAGCCAACTTAACATTCCTCTATCCTCGTACACATTCCTGCATGCTGCTGAAGACCGAGATAATGAAAGAGCCATCAAAAAGTGTTACGGCAAAGGAGGCATCATCAAACTAAACAAAATTATACATCACACTAACACAATACATTTTATTATTATATATATCACATATATAATCATAATCTTTATTCACCATTAAGCTTACATGAAGCAATAGGTTTCGTCAGTTATAAAATTATTTACAATGTATTTACAAGTACAGAAGGTTTACAATTTAATGCATATAAAATTCATATATATAAATTAAGGGAAAAGACCTACAAAATTATTATATATGATAATTGAAAAAGTTGAAATAAAAATAAATGTTGATCCTTTATTAATTTTTTTCCTCGTCCAATATGCAGATAAATACAAATAAAGAATATTGAGGCTCCATTAGCATGTAAGGTTCGTAGAAGTCAACATATATATATCATATATATATATATATATATATATGAATTTTATTATGAAGTTTATTATGAAGTTTTTATTATGAAGTTTAAATACAATATCTCCGAAATTTAATATAATAATACCATCACAAAAACATAGAAACATATAAATGACCTACGCAAATAAGAACGTAAATAATAAAAACAAACCAGTTACTCAGGATACACATTTTCATGTGTAAATATTAATTATATGGAAATAAAACAAGAATGACTTCGTCATAAGTTATCAGAAGGAATTCTTTAAATTTACAAGTTGTTGATGAACTTCTGCCTATATCAACTTGTTCCAACATTGTCATCTATATTATTTCATTACTTAGTGGCTGTTAATGCTGGATTGAATCCCATATTTCATGATGTGTGGACCGAGTTAATGATCATCTGGATCTTACTTGCTAACTTTCGCGCGGGTGAGCACGCAGTTTCTCTTCAAAACGTTACAACAAAACGTAACTAAACATGAATAAATAAAGTAAAACAACACCTCCCGCTCTACATTTCCCTTTGTGATCCTGATTGCTAAATAAAAAAATCATCGTCGTCATCATCTTCAAGGATTGGGTCCTGTGACCCGTTCCGTTCTCTTCAAGAGCCTACTGATCCTTCCAGAGTAGAACTGGGCGTCCCTCATCTCTCTTTCCCTTCGGCATATAATCTGAAACTCTTCTTGGAAGTCATTCCGCGTTCATTCTTAAAATATGATTTTTCCATTCATTTTTGTTCTTTATTATTTTACTCATTAAATTAAAAATCCCAAGCTCTTCTCTTATTTTTTTTCGTTTCTTACGTGGTCTATTCTTTTATAACCTGCCACGCTTCTCTAAAATCTCATTTCTGCCCATTCTAGCTGTTTGCGTTGGTTCTTTGCCAATGCCCATATTTCGGAACTGTATGTTAACGTTGGGACTGCCGTTATCTTATAAAATTTCTTCTGTGTTTCCTTTCGTGTTTTTCTGTTCAGCGATCTTATTATAGTCACACACATTTGATTGATTCTGTTTAATTTCACCTCCATATCCTTGTTGTTATTTGCTACTGCTACTATGTAGCCTAGATAATTAAAACTATTATCCTGTTCTCCTAATTTATTGTTTATAACTATTTTTGCTCTTATGTTGTTCTTTCCTCTAAAAGCCATTACTTTAGTTTTGTGTTCTGAGATTGAAAGGTTATATGTTTCCGCTATGTTGTTTAAACTATATACTGCTCTTTGCATGTCATCTTCTGAGTGGGATATTATCACTTGATCATCAGCAACTAATACTGTATTTAAATTATGTTTCCATTCAGTACATTTTGTTTTATACTTTGTTGGAATTCTTGTACCATATTATCAATATAGATATTAAAGAGTATAGGCGATAGAAGGCATCCTAGTCGTACTCCTTTATGTCAACTGTTTCTGTTTCCCATTCCTTATTATTGCTATTGTAATGCTTTTATACATACCTTGTACAGTCCTTATTAAATGTACTGGTATTCCACAATTTTCCATTGCCATTCAAAGTTTATCCCTTAAAACTGAATCGAAGACTAAAAATCATAAATGTGTCAATATTAAATTCTTTGTGTTTTTCAATTAGTTGTTGAATTATAAATATACTATCCGTGCATGATCTCCCTTTTCTAAATCCATTTTGGGCCTCATGAAGCCGGGCTTCGGCTATTGTGCTTATTCTTCTTGCAAACATTTTAGCATATAGTTTATACACTGAGCCCAG
Source organism: Mantis religiosa (assembly GCA_030765055.1). NCBI lineage: Eukaryota > Metazoa > Arthropoda > Insecta > Mantodea > Mantidae > Mantis > Mantis religiosa. The sequence continues at coordinate 119,502,247 of CM060947.1, forward strand.
CAGACTAATTCCTCTGTAGTTGTCACATTTTTCTATATCGCCTTTCTTAAAAATTGATATCACCAATGCTGTATTCCATTCTTCAGGGATATGCCCATACCCCCAACAAAGATTAAAAAGATCAAGCAATCTGCTATGTAAACACACAGGTGCAAATTTTGAGTTCCCAATTTAATTGATCACATCCAGCAGCCTTCTTATTTCTACTAAACTGAATTATACTGTTAAATTCTTTGTGTGTTATTGGGTCCATATTTTAATCCGTGGTGCAAAAAATTTTACTTCCTGTACTTTGTTCTCTAAAGTACATAATTCTCTGAAATATGATAACCATAAATAAAAAACAATGCTGAAAATTTTTCGTGTCATTCAACATATAAAAAGACATAAGGGATTAAAAGATATGATGATTATGATGATGATGAAGATTGGAGGTTAGGATTTAAAAATAAAGTACCTGAAGAAATTCGAGAAGAAGCTTCAATTGCTAATGTTAGTTTGCTGCCACAATAGCCATCTGCAATTTATGACAAAGAATATTTATATTTTAAGAAATGTGCAGCTCAAAAGTGCTAAGCAGTACAATGTATGGCCTACATTCAGGGGCTTCAGATCGAACAAGTTATTCAAAATAAAGTTAAATAGGTCCCGAGTTTGAATCTCGGTCAGGGTGAGTTACCTGGATAAGGTTTTTTTTCGTTGTTTCCCCTATCCTAAAAAGATGAATGTCGGGTAAGTACAAGCTCTATGTACCCTGGGTTCATTGGAGCATCATTTCTCTCATTTCATTCATCGTTCGATTTGACTGAACGTTGGAGGACGTAAATTACGAAAAAAAAAAAACTTATTGAAAATAAACTCCGCAACCAATGTTTATTAGCCCCCCCACCTCTTGCGCAATATGGTAGATGTTAAAATTAGATCTGTCACACGATTTATGTTTATATGGCCATGGTTAACAGAAAGCACAATCTCCTGTGTAAATTCTCAGGAAAGGGTCTAAAGAAACATGTCAACACAATCCGGCATCATTTATTTTGAGTATTTATTTACGAATTACACTTAGTAAAATAAAAGATAGTATTCACTAAGGAGAATGTACCCATTAATAGCAATTTAATACATCATATATTACAAAATTACTAACATATTTCATTTAAGGGATTTCCAAATTAATCTTAGGTTTCTTTCATTTGTTTTTGGAATCGCTTAGATATCAAATTTAGGTAAACTAACATAAATGAGTACACCTTAATCACAGAACTCGAAAACTGCGCATATTCTTAGCTCATTTATAATTATGGGTCTAAAGCAAACCTTACTGAAAGATCAGATTAAATTTCAAATATTTTTATTTGTAGTGTACACCTTGAAAAATAAATTCCAATTCTTTATAGTACTGGATCGGGATTGGGTTAAAGGACAGAAAAATCATATCGTGATTTATTTGAGCAGAAATACAGGGCTCCTGCAGGGCGGAAAAGAAAATAAAAAAAAATCCTAGTGAAAAACTTGTTATGCCCATTGCACTGTATGCCAATAATTGGCATTCCAATTATTCGATAGGCCAAAGATCTTAAAGTATGAAGAATGAAAACTTTTGAAGAAGGGAGTTATCACCTTTGCCTATGGAGGTTCATTGTTACCCATGACCCTGACAGGGCGTCCTGCGGGAGGGCCGGGTAAGCTGAGAGATTAGGTGGTTGGACTAAGGAGATACTGCTGCAGAGGGAAGAGCCCCTGCAGTTTAAAACTTGAGATACCCAGAGGCAGCTTGTACAACCGGTTCTTCTCCGCATACAGGCTCACATATCCCATTGAATGGAGGCCGACCGTTCCGAATGAGCGGCCCATGGTCTGTTACGTAACGCCAACATTTAACAGCTCTGAAACAGCCACACAATATGAAGATAAAGCGAAATTAAATGTGCAATGAAGTGGTGTGACAGGAAATTCTGAGAATGTAATTCACCTTCCCAGCATTCATTCAGCGAAACAGGGAAACATTTAAAAGAAAAGGAAAGAAAAAAGTTCATGATAGCCCAAATGGGAGTTCCACACTTATTGCAGCGGAGGTCGAAGACAAATGTTTTATGTTCAAATAAAAAATATACCCACAGTTTGCCTGTTTGTCATGAACATGTATTTGTTCCTATGACGATGGTACCTATCGGTTATGTAACTAGCTTCATTATTATCAATGCCATCTGTGACGAGTACAGGTCAGCTAGAATCGATCCCCAGAAATAAACGCGTGTATGATTCCTGAGTCACGAGACGCTCCAATTCTCATTGAGTGTCCCACTTAGCATTTCCGAATTTGAACTTCAACTCTGAGAATATCAACTGGTGTTCACCTAGATAATCTCTAAGAATGTTGAATTAATATGTTATTATTTCTACGTAATGCAAGCAAAGTGTTCATTAAGACAGATTATATAGTTCAAGGGCAAATGTACTCTTTATTCAGATGGCACAGATGGCTTGCATTCGGAGGATTCCGGGTTCAGTTTCTGCCGACCGTCAAGCTGACTTTGAACTTTTCACTTTTTTCTCTGGAAGGGGGATGCCAGGGTAGTTTCTCTAATACCGTGATTTTCTTCAAAAGATATTGTTGCGGTGAAATCTAGAATTTTTGTGGAATACAACATTTTCTCATTTACTGTAAGTAAGCAATAAGGAAAATAAATGAAAACCAATAGTGATCTTCTACAAAAAGTCAATAAAAAAATATCTTGTTATTTAAATTTGCCTTTAATTCTGTGCTTTAACGAGCTCTACATTTTTGTGCAGTAAGATTTTGTCTATATTTTAAGATTCGCTAATTTTACAAAACTCATTGAGATATACATAGAGTGTTTTATTTTTCACTTGTGGTCAGCCAGCCGGCCTACTGCTACTGCGGTGGCAGCTGCCTTCTACTGCAGCATTAACTACCCACCGGCCGGCTAGTCATTAGTGAAAAATAATGTTTTAATTAAAATTGTTACAACTATTTCGGGAAAGTAAAAATCAGACTAATATCGGGTAGCAGATTTTCTATATACTCTTTTTGTTTGTACTATGCTAGACTTGATATACCAGATTTGGTATATATGAGATCTTGTAATTTCATTTTCTTAAAGTGATATTTTGTGCTATCCGGTCAAGGAAAATTTTAGTTCAGTGCAATTCATCCTATATCCACTGCAAGTACAAGGTGAAAGATTGTAGTTGAAGTTAATGCGTCTAATTTATAAGACGATCTCATTAATGTGTTGTGAGTGAATCATTAAATTGTGTTCCTCGCCCAATAATAGCGTTAATGGTCCTATAATTTCTAAATGGCATCCTTTAAATTGCCGATATTACTTGATATTGGTGTATTATTTATTAAAGCAGTGTATAGCTAGAACAACAATGTACACATAGCAAAGTTAATTATAAAAAGATATGTGACGAAAATTTCAATTTCTGTTGGATAAAATCAATAAAGAAAATGAATAGGGACTAGGGACTGAGAGAATATATATAATACCTCCAAAAGTATTATGTAGAATTTGCAAAACTGAACATCATGACAAGTCTCGAACTATCTTCAGCTTTTATTGTACATTCTTCTTCGTGGATCTCGCATGTTGCGGCAAACCCATATACCAGTGTTGAATGGACAAGGTTCTAATTAAAGCTATGAGTTCTCTTATCCTCGGGTGAATGGTTGTAGGAAATGGATTTTGGTGGTTGTTGGCTACTCAGTCGTAATAATAACACTTTGTTGCAGAATTATTTAATTTAATTCCTACTAAGTTTGCTTATAGACTTGGATCGGTGACCACCTGTTAGTAAAATTCCTAACATAAATTCAATTTTACTTGAAACCCTGGATTACTTGTTTAAAATTACTTCCGTGCGGTTTCTATTTCTTCTTTATACGGCGACTACTTTGCTCTAACAAACTTCCAATGCTGCTTCCACTTACGCTGGTTGCGCTATTCTTAACTTCCCTAAATTTCAGACTTATAAACCTTCGCATCTCTTCTTAATGCGCATGAACACGTCCTTCCTGTCGTAGTATCACATTTTAAGTAAGGTTTTTTTTTACTTCACTATTCAGTTCGAACCTTATTCTGAACCCCTCTCCAACTTTATCACATGACCAAGCTAGCTCACCCTTCTCAAATGTTACATTACATTTTTACATTGTTACATTGTCTCATTTATTTTGAATTTTCGCATTAGTTTTCAAAACTCATCTAACTCATTGACGTTCAGCCCACCCTGAGTTGTAACGGTATACACCGTTATCAAATCAGCAAAGTAAATCTCTTTAGCGTTCATGCTCAACTGCATTTTGAAAGCCCTTGGTCCCAACACATTCCTGGATGAAAGTATACCAAAATTCTCAGACATTGAACTTTTCCTAGCACAAAGAAGGTAATGGTTCTTCCTTCCTGTCTCTCCTACGTGTACAGATTTTTACAAGAATATTTTCTCTTTTTTGCCTGGATGCTAGTAGATACGTTACATTAAATTATATTCTTCCCTTCTTATTGTTTAAGTCAACCGCTATATTAATCGTTATTCTATCCATTCTAATTTCATATTGTTATAACAAGATTTTTATATTAGTTTAGCAGAGCATTTTTATTAATTTATCTTCTTTATTAATTATCTGATTTCGATTAATTCGCCGCCTCCTAATCGCTGCCTGATACTGCGGTTACAATGTACTATTATTATCCGTCTCAGATCAATTAAAGTAGAAAAGATTTCAACTCTTAATTTATAATTTTGACCACTATAAAGATTAATTGATCATAGTCGTGGGCTTTAATACATTTAAGTTCGAGAAATGGAGCAGAGCTAGCTTGGTTCGATTCACAGAGCTGTTATTGAATTTTGAATGTAATTAAGTTTAGCTCATGTACGAATGAATGAAAGAATGCAGTTATTAATGAAATTATGTATTCGGCTAGTTAACGTATTTAGTAACTCGAATAAATCACTGATATTTAAGCTCGTTAGACTTTAGAGTATGGAGTCTACCTTACAACCCAAATATTCTCACATGAAATAGCCATTTCTCGCAAGCGTTCATCCCAGGTCACAAAAATAATTTTGTGCAATTGTTAGCTCAGTATACACATGAGGCTTCATCTCAGGCATTTCGATTTCCATTTCTGTAGACCTGGCTTGTTACAAAAAGAGTAGCGATAAAACACTTACTATTATTACAGCAGTTCATTACGCGTGGAAATAAAAATATTGAACTAAGACAGGGGGTTATTTTGGTATAATTTAAATTGAGATTATATTCATGAACTCTCTCTAACTGCTATAATTCAGCGTTCCAATCTCAGTAAAGTGTACTTGCTTTCACTAATGAATTAGTTAAGTTAGATCACAGTACTCGATCTGCTTAAATTATTATATTTATCAGTTAATTCATATTTTGGAGTTAACCTTATCGAGGTGTTAACTCTTTAAAACCCCTTGTGATCGTCTTTTGATAATTAATGAACACCTTATATAAGCTTTTGACTATTTTGTTCTTCAAGAGAAATCAAGATTTATCTAGAATATATAATATTTGCGATGTTCCCAGATTTACGTATCACTATGGCCGAAATGTAATATTAAAGTTACGTTCAATTTCTGTGCGAAATGTCTATGGTTTACGTTTTGTTCTAATATAGGTGAAGATATGAGCATTGGCTGGTCTGCGTTTGTTTGGTTTGCCAGGTTTCTTGCTTCGAGGTTAGCCGGGGCCAAATGATCTAGCTATGCAAGGGCTCTTAAACCCCCAATCTCACCACTCACTCACACACACACACACACACACACACACACACACACACACACACACACACATACACACACACACACACACACAAACACACACACACGCACACACACCTGCTTACTCGCTCACTCACTGGAAGTAGGTTATTTGACTAGCTACCTACTGTGCGTTTCAAATGGGAAGAGTTCTGGAGTCCAGCTAATCAGATGCTGTATCACACTCAGCGTTGCCAGCTTGTTATCCCACTCCTTTGATATTTCCCTCTCTCGCACACTCTCATGCAAGTCTGCTTGGCACAGAACTAAGGGTAAGTAAATTATATTTTACAAACTTTACAATGATGCAGTTGCCAAAATCAAAATTGGAAAAGCATTTTCGCAAATTACCTATATTTTTAAATACTATAACTTTAATTATAGTTTATGAATTATCTGTTTTTCTAATCCAATGGAACTGCCAGTGGCTCATCCATATCGCTGTCAATGTCACTTCCGTTAAGAGACAATTCGTTATTGTCACTGTCTTCATCGTCTGAGTCTTGCAAATGTATGATTATAGGTTCCAAAACCTCGTCACGTGCTATTTCTTTCTTAAAATCGTCTTCTTGAAGGTTTTCTGCATGTCTCACGCAGTTTTCCCAGTCATATTGTGTTACCTTGTCAATTTCTTCGTAAAACGGTCGTTTAACGTCCGTCAGTTTAAAAGTATTATTTCTGTTTGCAGCCCCCTCTTTTTATTTGAGCCCACACCAGCTAATTGGATTATATTGCCAGTGGTAAGGTGGGTAGCCTATTACCTCGTGTCTCATTTCAATTGCAAGTTGATCCAGCTGATACACTTTTTTCCGTGTTTTTAAACGGAAGTACTCTTTGCAATATTTCATTTTTAGTTTCTGTTTCCGAAATTTTTTTGAAGCACGTGTACACCTTAAAAATAATACTTCGAGCCTGACTTCGCAATATCTGCCTTTTTGACTGGCCACTAATTTCACAGCAAGAAGCCATTGCACCATTTAACTCCTACTCTGCTGTTGTGTAAAAAACAACTGAATGATATTGAGCTGACCTCCCCAGAGTAAATAAACACTTCTTATCCAGCATTCATTCATAAACACAAGCATACAGCATTCCACAGCCTAACAGGAAATAAAGTGTTTGCTGTTTCTCGAATTTAACACCCTGACTTATTCACAGTAATTCTTTTATAAGGTCATGTTAGTAGTTTAAATTTCAGTTCTGAGTAATTAAAGGTATATGTGTATACATACACACCAACCACTAGGAACTCTCTACAGTAAGTAGAGATTACGAACCATTCATAAACAAAGATATAAAGTAACCAGACACGTTTTGCCAGGGCAGCCGGAAATTTGTTTCCTGTCACTCGAATTGGCTTACTCAAAGTAATTCTTTAATCACGTCATGTCAAACATTTACGTTTCAGTTCTGAGTAATTACAAATATAGGTACACGCATACATGCCAACCAATAATGATATTCATACAGTGCTTACGTAGCGATTTAATGTTATAATACACGTAATATTGGTTTATTTATTTGTATTAGAAAAACCATTTGAACTAAAAAAGTAGGGTTTTCATGGTTATGTTAAATACATTACTCTCCACCTTCCTCATGGGTCAGTTTCGGCAAAATCTGAATTTTTGTCTTAGCGCGAATAGTATTTTATACAGATTGATTAGGTTGGCGCTCGTCACACACCACTTAGCGGGAATGCAATACAGTTCAATTAACTTGAGGTGGCAGCTGAGTAAAGACGCGCACTAAAAGAATTAATCTGATAGTAAATCTCAAAGAAGACTGAAGGTGATTTATACTTGTGAAGTAGTTAATACATGTACCATCAATAGCTCCGCATGTATACAAATCATCCTCAGTCTCACTTCTGGATTGGTGACAAACTAATTCTTTTAATGCGCATCTTTACTCAGCTGCCACCTCAAGTTAACTGGAGTGTACAACACCGCAGGACAAGTCGAGTCCAAGTCGTGTACTGACAGGCTTCCAATTGGTTGCTCGTCTAGTAGCGCTCAAGGACAAACACCTTCCCATTTGAAACACACAGTTAACGGATCTGTTCGGATTTTCACCTATGTACTGCCCCACTAATTAACATTAGTAAATCCCTTAGATGCAGACATTTCTCAGGCTAATGCCTGCACATTTGGTCATTGTTGTTAAAGATTTTCAATATTGTATATCGTTTAAATATTTCTTGGAACACACGTGGAGAATTGGATTTTGCGTGGATTTTTTATCGTTACTTGGGTAGCAGATTTTAAGAGGAATGGTCTCGTCTCATTTATGCGATTTTCTTCGTGTAAGAATAAAAACGACAGAAGGTTCTAAAGTGTTTTATGAATATTAATTAAGGATTATTAATTAATAATGAAATTATATTAATTGATAAGTATGTTGTGGAACAAGATTCGTCAAAATAAAACTGTAGAATGTGTGGTTTAACAGATTATTGTATTTTTTCTAAGCTATATAAGAAACGAAAACTATGTGCACCATTAAGACTAAGTTAAAACAAACGAATATCCTTCAAAATTGTAAATAAACAATCTTATCTTAGGTCTTAGAATGTATTTACATAAAATATTTCGCAAGGCTGCATTATTTTGGGTTTAGAAATGCAGCGTAACATTAATCCTTTAAGGACTTCTAGCAGATAAATAAACTTTTACTCACTGCTATCGCAATAAGGGATAACAAATATTACCTACAATAGAATCCATTGGTACTAAATTCCATGGATTACGCACACGTTGAGCTTATCAAAACCCAAACTCGTGTCTCGCAAATGCAAACGCGGTGGAATACAGTGCGAGAGAACTGCAGTAACGAAATTGGTACGGGTAATTGCTCCGAGATTAACAACACAGAAGGCTCGTAACGGAGTTCCTGTTCTCGTTTAACTACAAAGCTCTCATTGCATATCAACTAATCAAATACTCGAACACCGAAGTGTTCTTTGCGCCGCTGTACATTTTAGTTTTCCAGTTAGTTGACATACCACCATTTGCTATGATATGCACTATTTGCTTAACGTGAATGTATTGCAAGCTGGGCCACAGTGTGGCTGAGTGGTTAGACTGCTTGGCTCTCACCGAGGTTCGATCTCAGGTGACCGCAGAGTTTCTTGGTGGACCACACAGCGGGGCGAGTTTTCTCTGGTAACTCCGGTTTCCCCCACCATTTCATTCGACTGGTGCTCCTTCGTCATCTCATGCATCATTAGTGTCACCGCCTGCGGTGCCACATGTAGTAAAAGCGGGCGTTAAACACTATACAGGCTGTATGCCAATGCATAAAACGGAGGAATTTCACTGACAAATACTTGGACCAATAATAACCAGTACTTTTATGTCAGTTTTCCATTTGAATACTATTCTAACAGTCCACTAGTCAATACATTCTTAAAATTTCCATGTCAGACATGGTTCTTGACTTTAAAATTATCCGGTGAGATTACTGTTAAACTAACACATTATGACACAGCGACCTCGGTTATCGATAAAACATCCCGACATACTAGTCTGGTGATAAGCTCTTGCTTAATGTAAACGCCAGAATCTTCTGGAAGTTACCCTTTCTCTGTTATCAGAAAATTCTAGAATATGCTGTCGAAAATGCCAGCACTATATAAGCCAGTGCGTTCGTGAGAAGTAAGTGCATAGATGCCCAACCTGTTCTCTAATGAGCTACTGACACCACCTGGTCACGTTACCCCGTCTCCTTAGTTCTTTGCACAGCCTCGGCAGGAAGCATTTCGCCTTCATTCATTCAGCGACGGTTTTGTCGACACGAACTGTATGACACTTTCGAGTCCCATTTTCTATATTTGAAAGCAATGTATCCTATATTTGAAGGAGAAATTCGGTCTTATTGGCAACCCTTTTTTATTTTCCCTGCAAAGACGCTTCATACGATCTCCAAATGCAACAAAATGCTTTACAGGTTTCAACAGTCATGAAATCTTCTCAGAAAAAAGGTTGGCATCAATTTGAATCTCTTCCCAATGAAATATTTCCCAGGTTACAAAACCCTTCAGTAAACTTACATTCACTATTTTGTTCTACATATATTTGCGAGCAGTTGTTCTCGAAAATAAATGAAATTAAGAGTAGGTATCGCATTAGATTTGGGTAGAATCTTTGGCATGCCTTTTAAGAGTCTGTTTTTTAACCCTGGGGGCAAATATTGATGATCTGGTTGCCAGTAAACAGGGTAACCAACTCACTAACAAGAAGCGTTTTTGACACACCTTCAATAATATACAACAGTAACATTACTGAAACCATTCCACTGATCAAAGCGAAGTCAGAGAGAGAGGTTTTTGTCTGCCACCCCTCAAATCATGGGTGGGGGTAGTCCCTCCTCGCCTCTTCTGCCCAAGGTTGGGCACCACTAAGTGAGTTGGTGAATACATTTTGGAAAACCTTAAGGTTGGTTCTCGAATGTCTCTGTGACGATAGTTAGGAGATATAGTGAATGCTATTACTGAGAATATAATATAATAGCCCATGGCGCGACAGCCCTTAGATGGCCAAGGCCTACCAACCCGACTGCCAGCCTCACGCCCACTTATGCACGGCAGAGGTGGACGATCATCCAACCGATACGGGGAGGAGATGTGGCCAGCATCTCGTCATCCCCCAGCCGGAATGTTGGTTTCCGTGTCCAGGGCCGCTTACCTAGCGTAAGCTCCTCTCTTTCCCCACGATGCTGAGTGGGCACCGGTCCTATACCCGGGACCTAAAATCCCCACCACATGGATCGGATCGAACCCGGGCCGCTTTCCGCTTTCCTTAGACCGCTACACCACGGCGTAGGACTATTACTGAGAATGGTTAGGGAAAAAACTGTTTTGTGCATTTCATTACGTTAGTATTTCGAAGAAAAGTGAGTGAAAGGGAAAATTATTTAATTCAAATTCAAATTAGTGAAGTGACAATATAAAGTGGACAGTCACAATAATTTTAATTTACTTATTTTTATACGGTAGGTGAGTGCTGACACGAAGTTCTATTAAATTTTAACTTAAACCAAACAAGATGGCACCGTCGTAATGTATCAGCCACGAATTCTTAAGATCCTGCATTCCATTCCGTTGTTCCGGCTTCAAAGACCATTATAGCTTCCTGGTTGGTGCATAACCGGAATATATTATGTAATTTTTCCTGTTATTTCACTTCCTTAACAAGCTTTAGGTTGAAATGGATCAGAGGAGTAGACACTAGGTGAGGCGTATGGCGATGGAATTTACCTTGTGGAAATATCTGCCCTGGAATTCGGTATGGACGGAATTTCAGAGACCTCTGCATGTAGAGAGACGGGCCTCTGAGGATCGTGCCGCGTCAGGAGACGTTAGGGCCCCATCCTGTATCCGAGCCTGCTTTCCAGATCAGTTCACCGTTTGTTCTTCACGTCACACTTTCTTTCTGGAGGTTTCCAGATAGATGATAGGCGACCACATGCTTAAGCAACAACAAAACATGAAGATATAGGGACTAATGAAAATTCCGATTGTCGTCCAAAGAAATTTTGGGATGAGAGTACCAACCTGAACAACTTCAAGCTGGAATTTATTTAGTTTTTCATACTTTAGTTGCTTCCTTGCCATTATTTGTCATCATTGGATTGTGGTTAAAGTTAATATTCCTAAAGATGTTAATTTTAATTAAATTCATACGAAAATTTAATAAATTCCTTTTATAAGTCCAGAACCTGCCCAGGTAGTTCCTATATGCTACGTCCAAGAAAGGGTTAAACACAGGAAATAAGGGGGAAATAAGTGTTTCGAAGCTCTTCGAGGCTATGGCTTACAATTTATAACGTTTCCATCTAAAATATCGAAAGAGATCCTACATTCAGTAAACAAGAGTTGTGAATTAAAAATTCTCTCCTCACTGCACATCTGCCTCTTAGAGAGCATCTATTATGGATAAAACTGATGTGACTGTCGTTTGTGCCAAGAATAAAAGGAAACTGTGAAGCATATACTTTACAAATGCGTAGCTAAGGCTCCCGTGGAATAGAGCATCTAGTATGTATCCCTCAAATATTAGGTGAAGTGGCTTTAATGCCACCAAAAATAGTATACTACTTTAAAATTATATATGATTGGGTATTCACAATAGATGTATTAACTTTGAAGTGAGGTAAGACTTTGAACCCCTATTCGACCCTTTACATATTCAAATATAATGTGCGTAAGTGCCGAATGTTTTCTCCATTTCCTGAAAGCCAACCAAGTTAAATTATAAAAATTGAAATTCAAGAAAATGTTATGATAACTTCAAGAACCGAATAAATTATATTCAGATTGAATTTCTTTTCTAGCGGTCGTTAATCTACCTTTTAAACTTAAAAGTCCCTGTTGTGGGGAATAATTGTTGTTTATAATAGTCCACTATCCGCCGTTAGTGTAGGATCGGATTAATAAATGTAACTAAAATTGTTAAAATGTAATGAATAGTTGAATTTCTTACAAAAATGTCAAGAATATCTTAGAGAACGAACCCATTACCTACATACAACGGGGACACATCGTTCTTATCGTAAACCGATGAAATAAAATTGGCAATTAGGAAAATTATTGTCTCCACCAACTTGTAAATTCCCCAACCACTATTTTAAGGCGGTCTCGGGTCGCCTCATCGATCCCAGGTTCCCGGTGCTCGACAACTTTATGAATTGTCGGTTGGTCGCGCTCTCATGTAAGAATTGGGAGAAAATGAAATAGATGTTTCCTCATAAAATGTTAACTATACATTGTTACGAATACATACTCTGTGTATGTTTCTTTTCTCTGGTAAATAGTTATGTGCTCTGAAATAAGTTTTTAAGTTTATGTCCCTTGTTTGTTATATCCGAGAATGACTAGATGAAACATAATTCAAATGAGCCAGAGATGCAAAGAGTCTGCAGTTACTTGATTGATACTCGTGTTCTCACGAATAGGAAAACCGAAAAAAGACCCCATTCTAAGAAACTTACCTTAATAAACACTCGAAATCGGGATCTCTTAAATGAAAACATAGAGGCAGGTTGTCCGAGGTGTTCTGTGAACCATACAGTCAATGACTCAGATGTCAATTGTTGGTTTAAGTGGCAATAAAACACGCATGAATTTGTTCAGTTGCCTTAAGCCGTGACTTTAGTGGGACGCTGAGTTAAGTTCTTAGGGTACTGACACAGTTAAAGAATGCAACAAGGAACAGAACAATCAACGCGATTTCAAAAAGTGCAAAGTAGCTTACTGCTAAATTGGGTGCGTAAGCTAAGCAAGTGTCTCATGAGATACCTGCTCACGTTATCTTGCGTTAGAAATTGTGAGCTACGGTGAAATATGAAAATAGAAAGGTGGAATGTAATTCAACCCATAGTTACTAAAAGCGTTTAATTTTCGAAATATTGGCACTTTAAAGATCCTTTAGTTCAAATTTACATAAGTCTGCTAACTCCTCTAAATGTTGAGCTACACTTACTCGCTTTATGGGAACTCAGACTGGACATGCACGTGCACTGCATTGCGGGAGATATATAGAAATAAAATATTAAAATGATTTTAAAGGAGTTTATTTTTCTCTTTGCAGTACACGGATTGGGAGCGTGTGAGTGACGGGTACCTCAACCAGAAGATGATTGGTGCCGTAGTGGGAGATTACTATTTCATCTGCCCCACGAACCTATTCGCAGAGAAGTTCGCCGAGCATGGCATCAAGGTCTATTACTACTACTTCACACAGGTAGGACACTTTACACATAATTAATAGTATCAAAAACATATCCTATTATTAGCTCTTTTATAATCCATACCTGCAGGGTTTCTCTTCTTCAACTTCCTTAGTTTCCCACTATCTTGGTGTTTGGGAATTTTCTTCTCCCTCTATTCTGTATGACTTTAGGCGTCGGGTTGAGGAACAGAAACTCTGGTTCAGATAGAGAACCTAGGATGGGTGATCAATCTAAGCCTGGTATAGAGAGTAAGAGAAGTAAATGACAGAATGAGGGCAGAATTAATGAAAGGAAAAATGATAACGGAGCAATAGGTGGATGATGGCGGGTAAAACTGGAGATCCCGGAGAGTACTGTCCACCACAAATCTCACATATGATCTCCTGGGATGGAACCCGGCCGCCTTGGGGAGAGTCAAGCGATCTAACCGCTCGGATTCAGCGGGGCGCTACACATGCAGTTGGCAAATAAAAATGTTTTGGACATTTTCTGTTCTATGTTAAATACCATTTTAATGTACATGGAAATAGTTAGACAATAAATTAAACAGTAGCGGTTTTTAATGTTTTCTTTGCGCAATGCGTTAATGCATATGGTACGAGGGGGTGTCATACAATTTTAATTATCACCCGGTAGCTTTTATGCTAGAGCGACGAAAATTTTTCAGTGTCATCTATGATTCCTCGGGACATAATGTTGGTAGTTTCAGTGATATGAGTCCTTTTGTGTATTTACAGTGAGTGCCAGAAGTGACTGAGGTGTAAGATGGAGAAAGTTGATGCTCGTAGTGTGATAATGCTCCTGCATTTGAAGGACAAAAGTGCTCGAGAAATCCATAGTGATATAACGCCTGTTTAGGGCAATTATTGCCCATTGCACATTTGTTAACCCCTTTCCAAAAGCAAACACGGCGTGACCTTTCAAGACAGATGTTGATGCTGTTGGAAGAGGATGAAGATGATTTTTTATCGTCTGGTTACCATGGATGAATTCCGGATGTATCGGTATGATCAAGAGACAAAAATCATGAGCATGGAATGTAAACTTGTCGATTCCCCCCTCCTAAAAAGGCAAAGGTGCAAAATTCAGCTGGGATGGTCATGCTTTAGTTTTCTGGTACTGTCGTGGAGCCATCCTTATAGATTATTTTTCCAAGGGTCAAACCATCAATGGAAGATATTACTGCAATTTTCTGGACAAGTTTCGAATAGCTCAGATTAAAAAACGACGCGTTATGCTCCCCCAAATTGTTCGTCTTCCGGCTGACAATGGATCAGCTCATTCATCTCAAGTTGCAGTTGACAAAACAAGGGAATGTGGCTTTGAGACCATACAGCATCCGCCGATTTTGCACCAAGTGACTTTCTTGTTCCCGGAAATGAAGAATCCGTTGCGTGGTCGCGGATTTGAGAACATAAATGACGTCATTAATGAAATGGAAGAGGGTTTAAAGCAAATTCTGCAGATTTCTACAATCAAGGTATTCGGGAGGTCAAGAAACGCTGGGAAAATATGTAAATCTGGATAGTGACTACGTAGAGAACTAACAAGCACATATCAACACAAAAGCTCTATCACATTTTTAAGGGTGATAACTAAACCTTTACCTGGGAGCGGAGAATTAAAGAGGCTTTGGCCATGTACTCCGAGAGGAGCACGCTTAATAGTGATGCTAGATTTCAGTTCAGCTCCTCTTGGAAACCGACCTTAAAAATGGGAATCCGTCCATTTAAGAAGCACAGATCACTACAGTTTGATAATCAACTTAAGTAGTTACGTTTTGCCAATTAATTTTGTCTATACTCACGCCGTTTCCTGACCTGGCATTTAGACAGTCTTTTGTACAGTAATGCGAATGTTGATAGTGTTTTGTCTTTGTTTAT
>CM060947.1:119522677-119802677 GCA_030765055.1 Mantis religiosa
ATCTAAAGGAACCAGGAATAGATGGAATGAATGGAGAACTTATAAAATACAGAGGAATAACGTGCGAATTAAGAATACTACATTTAATTAATGATTGTTGGTCAATAGCTCTAATCAAAAACATTTTAAGAAAGGAGATCGCAAAAACTGTGGACATTTTAGAGAGATAAGTTTAATGAACACAGGTTACAAAATATATACTAAAATAATAAGTAATAGACTGAAAACTATTACAGAATGCCTTATAGGAGAAGAGCAGAGTAGATTCCGCAAAGGCCGATCCTGTACAGATAACGTATTTGTCCTTAATCAAATAATTGAACAACGAAGGGAAAAGAATTTGGAAACATATCGCATTCATTAACCTGGAAAAGGCTTTTGATAGAATAAACAGGTCAAAACTGTGGCAAATATTAGAAATTAAGGGTTACCCAGCACATATTATTAATGCAATAAAAGGCATATACACAAATACAACTATAAGAATTGATACTGGGGATAGGTTAACAGAAATTTCTACCAATACTGGACTTAGACAAGGGTGTAGCTTATCACCTACTCTTTTTAGTATATATATGGACGATATACTAAATGAACGGAAGATTTTAGTAGACCCAGGAATCAAAATAATATAAAATATTTATATTAATACCCTGCTGTTTGCGGATGATCAAATATTGATCCATCGGAATTAAAGTCAACTGCAAAAATCAATGTATATTCTAAATAGTATAGTACAAAATTATAATTTTAAAATATCAGAAGAAAAATCTAAATTATGGCTTTTAAAGGAAATTATGATATAAGATCAAAAACTGTTTTAGGAAATTGGATTTTACAACAAATATCGAGTTTTAAGTACTTAGGATGTAACATAAGTTTTAGAAACAATGCTGATATAGAAGAAAAAGTAAACATATTCCGAGCAATGTGTGGGACAATCCAAAGAACTTTTAAAAACAGAGTGAGAAGGGATACAAAAATGAAAATGTATAAGGTAATGGCTATTCCAACTTTACTAGATGGAAGCGAAACCTGGGTGCCAACACAAAATGATTTAAATCGAATACAGACTGCAAAAATGAAATTTGTAAGAAGTGTTAAAGGTTGTACAATATTGGACAAAATAAGAAATGAGGATATTACAAAGGAATTAGAAATCCAACCAATCCATGGCCAAATATCAGAACGAAGGCAACTATGGCATGAACATATATTAAGAATGGAGGATGGAAGACATCCAAATGCAGTATAAAACTATAATCCAAAAGAAAGAAGAGATAGAGTGGACGATCCAGTAAACGCTGGAGAGATCTATGAAGCCGGAACGGGCGATACGCCCAAACCATGTAGTGAAGAAGAAGAAGACCTACCACATAAAACGAATTTTGGATAGTTTGCAGAGTCGTGGGTACACCATTGTAGGAATCCATGGTTTACGATCAACTCTATTCCTCTTGAGTGTTGTGATACAAGGTTTCCTCTAGCTGCGTCTGGTTTTTTACTTGGAAAATGGAAGAATCTAGTTTAAGAAAGAGAGTAATTAAATGAGAAATTATATCGATGGAAGAACAATTATAATCCCTAAAACCTAAAGCTCTAAATTCAGACTTCTTACACTAGCAGGTTAGTATGCCGCTTTATGCGAGACTCCTTGCATTCTGTTGTTGACTAACCGCTATACCGCAGCACTTGCAATTCGCAAGCCCTAGGTAGAGTACGCGTAAAGCTTCTGAAATTGTGTCCGTGACTACCAACCCAGTTGCCGAGCCTAGGAATTGTTTAAGTTACGGTTACTCACAGTAAACAATATGGCACCTATGCTTACTCAGGGGAAGCAACAAATACGTATAGCCTGCCTCAAAAGAGTTCTGCATCTTTTGTACTTTCAAAGAAAGCAGAAAATATTTTGTTTTATATTTGTATATCCATATGTTTTCAAAACAAACTGACAAAGCATTGTAGTTAAAGCAGGGAAATGACTGCGAACATTCCCGACTACATGAACCATGAGACAAAAATAAAGAAATGAATTAGGATGTGATGCAGTACATAACCGGTGCAGGAATATTTGGACTTGGTTATGGGAGTTTTCGAATACAAAAAATCTATGTATTCGATTCTTGGATGTTCTCGAGATTTTCTGGGAATCTGAATGTGTATTCGAATACTTCTTGGATGATGCAAAGTTCTCGTTTGTGTTTGTCCTGAGTACTATTCTGGAATACTTCTTGCCCGAAGTTCTCGGATAGGTGCAGGTACACTGAAATAGAATCTGAATACAGATCTTGATTCATTTTCACTCATTTTGATTGGTACTCACAGATTCACATCTTAAAGGCCATGCAGGGAGAAGTGAGTTGGCTGACAACTTCGTATGAGATGAGTCGGGACACGATTACTCTCTGTAGATAAAGTATACTCTTTATACGTAATGGACCTATTTATATCTCAAAGGTATCGGACTGTTCCCAAATAATCATTTCATATACGTAATAATAATATTAAAATTACTGAATCGTGGGAAAAGAATTGTACATTACCAGGCATCTAACTGTAACGAATAAATAACTGCGGGAAGGGAATATATATAGGTTGCTTGTCTGTTCAATGTGCAAGGTATATAAATGAAGTGCAGATAGACAGGCTAATATCTCATAATCAGACATAAGACGTTTTAAGCAGTAGTTTTGAAATGGTTACTGCTCGATTGGTGGGAGATGAGTGGTTTCTTACGAGGGATATCCCGCCTATAATATATATTATGGACGCAAAATTATCTGATGAATTATTTCTTACAGTTTGTAATGCCAAAGTACGGAAAATGTATCCAATCATCAATAATCTTAATACGAAGTCGTGAAAATTGCATCTTAAACAGCAATCCACTTTAGGTAAGTCAATATTATATCTTAAACTTGTGTATCTCACCGAGAAACAAATCAAATTTTGTTCTTCTAGAATCATTTTCATCTATCAGTATGAAAGAGCTTGTAATAGTTATCGACTAAACAACAAATCGATAGTCTATAGCTTATATGGGTATGTTAGTGCATACGTTATCTAGAGTGCGGCGTTTAATGAAGCAGTTCCTCAACGCCGAGTAGCGTTTTTACTCCGTTGAAGACTTCACCTTGATGAAAATTAATTACCACCCGCTGGCTCTAATTAGTATTTATTTACCAGAGTAGCTTAAGGCATTCCGGATAATTTATTTTAACTGCACTTCTCTAAATAACTCCTACGGTTATCAACTAAACGACGTAGGTAATTTCCTTCAGATATACGGTCTATGATGCAATCACATTTCTAGAATAAAAATTCAGAAAGTGGGTGTTTTATAAGAAGTATATAGTTATTTCTGCAAAAATTTCAGTTCTAATTATAGTTGCAAGATTGTTTACAGACCGCAGTTATTTAAAGACTTCCCACATCTTAATTTTAATACCAAATTTCAGCTATGTTTTAAATAATTGCAATAATTAGATAAATAATTACATGGATAGACATACAGTGATTATATAAAATTTAATATAACATTGCAACATAGAAACTTCGATGTGTTACACGACTTTTCCTACCCATTCTTTAACAGCCTATTACAAAAAGGCTTATTCCTCTGTTCTCTATGGAAATAAACATTTGTAGGTACAATGGACTTAGAGGAATACTGTAGGTTTAACAAATAGTCAAGACATTTACGCAGCAGGTCGCTATGTGATAGCTCTTAAATGCCGTTCCCTTTGCATGAGTGAGAGAAACATAAATGATGACTTCTTTTGAGAAAGTATTTGGGATTTCAAATCAGAATCCGCACAAAAAGAGATTTTATATAAACTGCTGCTTTAACGAGAGCTACAGTCTCTTACGGTTTATCAGTTATGCAAAAGTCACTAGAATGAAGCAGGCTTCAGAGGCTATTCTCATAAATTTAATATTGGCATCGTACCAACTTAAATACCAACTTCGTATTTAACTTTGTTTCGTTTTTAGTTATGCTGTCCTTGGAAACACACAGAGAGAGAGCGAGAGCGAGAGAGAGAGAGAGCGAGAGAGATGAAGTTTTTAAAAAATATGTTTTTTTTTTTAAATTAATGGAACCTCAAAACATAAATTTACAGTGAAATTATAGTATAACTTTATGGATGAATGAATACCTTCTCTGTCTACTATTTGTATGTTAGAAAAAGTGACTGGCTTATTTGTCAGGATTTGCAAGTGCCCCGCTAAAGACAGAGATGCCTGTAGAGGAGCACACAGTGAAGTTGCTGAAAGGTGAGTTGGAACATTTGGTCAAATAAATGACGGGGAAAACAGAAGAACCAGGAGAAAACCCCGCTTTGTTCACCACAAATCCTATAGTCATATACCACAAAACCCAATAGTTATCTGAAGTCGAATCAGATAAAAACCAGCCGCATGTTTATGATTTTACTGTTGACATTTAGATTGCTTCTTTAGGACATATCAGATAAGATCAACTTTTCACCAGCACAAACATTTGCTAGACGTTCTCGTAGATTTGTAAATATTTATTATAATGAAGATAATTCCGACATTGATGAGATATTTTCACATTTTCTATAACATAATTTATAGTCTCTAGTTTAATCCCCTGAATATAACGAAAAGTAGAATTACAGAGAATTATTACAGATGTAAGAAACTGATGTAGTTCCTTCATAAAAAGTGTCCAATAAGGCTAAATACTATGAATACTATGAATGAACTGCACTAGGTCTGCAACAATCCTTGATACAAATAAACTGAGATTTCAAAAATCGTTACCTCACCTTCCTAAACTTTGGGACCTGTGCCATATACTAGTCACTAATGTTTTACTAACCTTCTATAGGAGCAAATTAGCTGCATACATAATTTTTTATAAATTTGCAAAAATTTAACATCTATTACTGTCTACAAAAGTAGTGCAGTAAATGTTAAGGTTTTTTTCAGAGAGAAATAGGAAAACTTATACACCTATGGTCTCTAAGGACAAATTTGCAATAACGTAATAATTTTTATTAGTATATTCGTTCTGATAATTGCAAAGAAATAAAGTAAATATTAATGCGATTCTGATTTTCCAATGGAAAATCGTTAGCTTTTCTTCCACAGGTCCGAAAACAGCAACAATTGCGGTATTTTCTAAGTATAAAGTTATTTTTTCTAGAAAAGTGCTCTTTAAGGAGCGACCGGCGACAACTACCCCAATTACTTTTCATATGAAGAATCAGACGTATAAAAGAAATGGAACTTAATTGCGTATAGCAGAGGCTTTAGCGCACTCTGTGATCACTCTGAAGTGACTGCGTTTGAAGGTAATACAAGCGGTTAAACATTTCCCCCAAAAGTCCGTATATCTTTAATTTTTGCGCATTTTTTATTTTCTCGATATCTACTCATTATCAATGCAAGTAAGTCTACAGATTCGCAATTTATTCATCACAGAAATTCGTGCGTATCTGTGACTTGTCAAGGAAACCTTTAATTAACATTATTTCGTCCTCGAAGGTTTAGTTTAACAAGCGAAGAAGTGCTTTATAGCCACAATCCAATTTATCTTGCTCTCCTAAATGACTCTGCTTAAGTGTAACGTGGAAACTGTCAGCTACAGGAATATTCATTTACCAAGGCAATATTGTGCTTAGAAATTTGTGAAGAGCTAGACCTATGTATAATGCCGAGACGAATAACTGTACAAGTACCTTTATCCGAGTATCGGTATTGGCTGTTTGTCTATCAGTATAAAGTCTCTGGGAAATGGATGAAATGGATCAAGATATAAATCAGAAAATAAGTACGTTTCAAGCAGTAACTGGAACAATTAAGAGAACACTAAAAGGTAAAACAAGAAGAGAAATTGAATTAAATTTTTATTCTGCCATGGCACTCCCTGTCTTGCTATATGGAAGCGAGACATGGACATTAAGAAACAAAGATTTAGTAAAATACAAGCAGCAGAAATGCGTTTCCTAAGATCTGTTAAGGGATTTACAAGGGAAGATCAACTTAGAAATGAAAACATAAGAAATGGATTCAACATCAATCCTGTTTTATTAAAATTAATGTAATATAGAGAAAATTTGCTCCAACATTTAGGAGGAATGACTCCAGAGAGAATTCCTAAACAAATAATGGAATATAAACCGAAAGGACGAAGATCAATAGGACGACCTAGGAAACGATGGATCGATGTGAGACCTGAACAGGCTATAGCCTAATCCATGGAGGTAGAAGAAGAAGAAGAAGATTTTTCCTTCAGCTACAATGCACTAGGGAAGTAATTCACTTTATTTTCTAGCTACTAAGTTAGAGGACGTGTGAAGCAGAATAAGCCAAGCGAGATAAACAGCGGCTTCCAGAAGGAAGTAATTAAGCGGCCCATCAATCAGCCGAGGAGGGCAAAGAGTCCTTAAGAGGTCAAGGGGCAGCTTCACCAATCCATTAGCCTGCCTGAAATATAACCAGCAGACTTTATCAGAAAATGGAGAGTATTATCGTTGAAAGGTCACTCACATATATTTAGGTAATGAGAGAGATCTGATTCTATGGAAAGGTCAAATTTGAAGTCCTTCTTTTATTGCAAGCTAAAATCTGGGCAATAAAAGGCTTTCACTTTTAATTAACAGGCTAAGGAGGACCATGAATTTAAAAGACTGGGAACTTTGGAGAAAATCTTATTGTACGGTACGCTTGCATACTACGACAGCAAAATTCGCTGTTTGTGCATTACCGCAACACTTTCATTAAATGTGGGTTAGGAGTTATAATATGGGTGAAATCACTAGTTAGCACTAGTTTATATGCATTCTTGTTTTACACATTAGGTAATACCAGAATTTTCTCGCTTGTTGAACAAGAGTAAAATAAATTTTTGAAATAATTATGGTACACATGACAAGATTTTACTTTAATGATTATGTTCTATTAAATAAATAACGCGCGAAGTGAACTAAGAACGTAATATACTCAGTGGTTTAGTTGAACCGGAACGAGCCGGAACGCAGTTCCGGAAAATATTTTCCCATTTAAGAATAACGTAACGTTTTTCATTCAGTAAGAAAATCGTTTGTAATCTACACATAGTGCTAAAATAGCATGGGTGTTCTCTGGCGGACTAATATTGAACATTGTTGTTTTATTTATTTGTTCCATTGATACCCCGCCTTTAACTATAATGGTCATATCGGCGGCTGTTCTCCTTTGGAACACGTTGAAGGTGTTAATTCGAAAACGTTAGGTTTTAATCATTAGATCACGCACACATTCACACTCTCATTCATACTTCCAGACTCTGGGAAAGATGAGGAATTATCTTGGTCGGAGACAAATCCCCACCCCCACCACCGGGAATCGAACCCGGGACGCCTAGCACAGCAGGCAGGTGCTCTACCGACTGAGCTACGGGGCAGCCCATTGTTGTTTTGTGTTCATAAAATAGGTCGCTTTTACAATCCTGAGCGGTTTTATGGTTCTCTAAGGTTGGCTACACTGCTATTGGATTCGGAGAGTGATAATTGAGCACATCTTTCTTCCACTCGTTCCGTTTGTGTGAATCCAAAGTTTTATTTTATGTTTGGCTCAGTGTGTTTCTGTGTATCCGATATTATGGAATCTTTCTGCAGTTAATGAACATCATTAGCCCTGTAGTCCTTTCAAGATTTCCAGTGACTATGAAAGTGAGTTGTGACTATGAGTTTACAGTCTTAGGAATAATTTAAATAACAGGCTTATCGAAAATTTGTCCACATCATTTCATCTTGGTTCTAGCTCTAGTCAGCAGAGACATGAGAGAGTGACAAAAGTTATCAGTGATTCAAAGGTACTATACAAAAATAATTGGCCGTCCACTTCTATTTTGGATATCTGCTATGGTGATGAGAGTGCTGACAATCTTTGTGACTTTTTCACATGTCAGACAAGAGGAGGTATATTAATGTTTTTAGAAAGTATGTCGAGACCAAGGAAATTCCAGTGGAGCTGATATCTTTAATTAAGACTGTACAGACCATTCCCATCTCTACAGAAGAAACTGAAGGAGCTTTCAGTACCATGAATGAGATGCACACCGTAAACAGAAATAGGCTGCTGGTCACAAGATCAAGCAGACTTATTTTTATAAGTAGCGTTGGACCTCCTATGCATATATTTAATGCATAACCATATGTCAGGTCATGGCTACGAAATGGGAGACGTTCAGTTGATGAAACAGCTTTTCGGAAACACAAGGCCGCTGATTTAGACACCCAGCACGAGTCCATTTGGAAATTGCTGAATTAATAAGGTGAGTTCCTGTAAATATTCTGTTCCAACTAAATCACTGAATATACTCAAAGTCAGCTGATAAATAATCAGAAAGAGCGCGTGTGGCACAATTACACCAACAAGGTTTTTTATATATCAGATGGGAAATATAAAATGTATAACCCACTAAGATATAATATTAGAACAAATGTTACTGATATAATTTTCCTGCTCGTCTCATAAATTTGTTTCCACTTATTCTACTATATGCAGTAAGTAGGGAAGGTACTACATTCCACCAAAAGTTTCGAGGTGAGAGGTGAGGTTTCAAAGGCGTATTTTAGAAAAAGTTTCGTGTATGGATGTTTGTCTGAACACATAACTTAAGACGAAAATTCTGTTAAAAACCAAACTTGGTGTTATTTAAGGTCAGCATCTTCCAAGAATGTGACACAAAGAATTGTCGAAGACCACAAATATCACAATGTGGAAATGGTGTTTTTCATTAATGCTCCAGGTTAACTTTCATGTTGTCGCATTCGGGTTACCTTGAGGCTCTTTACGGAGCAAATTTTATTGAGGTGAGATAAAAACAAGTTAAGTAAATATAAATAGCCTCTTTATTCCCAGTAAACAGTAAAGACAAAAAATTAATAAAGCACAAGCGATTTAAAACAAAAGAAAAATCAAGTGTTCTTACTCCATAATAAGACGTCAGAAATGATATCAACGGACATTATATTAACTTTGTTACTTTTTGAGAAGTGAAATCAAAAGTAACTATTCTGATGTTAGCAGTGTTCGAGGTTCTGCAAAGACATGGTCCTAGGAGCTTTCGTAGGCATTATATAAAATCAAATAATAATTTAATAATATGTTCAGTCTTACACAACTAAATACCAAAGGTGTTAAAATTCATTTTATAAACAACAGCAGATTTCGTTATCAACAAAATTAACGTTAGCGTTATCTGTTAACTGAAAAGGATATTCGGTTGATCCGAATTTCATTGCAAATGTTTCATTTGGAATTACTTTATACTCCAGTCTCCAAACGAAACACGAATACAACATATTTCCAATATGACATCTGTATTTGAATACATATTTGAATGCTTTCTCATCTGCCAAGGTACGCCCTTCTGTTTGCACATGAAAATATCTGCAATTCATAAAACACAGAAAAACAAGCTAGAACATAGCAAAGCTCCCGATATCTGTCACGCCATATTATGTGAGCTTTCATAAGAACGCATAGCGCGTTCAACTGGACGGTAACACTACTACAATCTATACATTAAATCACGGACTGCAGGATTGCAGCCAGTCAGTCAAGTATACCATTTTCACAGGAATTTACGGCACTGAACTCCTTTTCTACTGCAGCAGGGCTAACGTTTGGCTATATTCCTTGTCAGATTAAGATGAAGTTCTAATAAATATTGCGAAATCTCATGTTAAACGTTATTAAACGTAATTATATTTAGTTTATTAACATTATGTACTTAGCATCGAAGGAGGAGAAAGGGTGCTATTGGCATCTTTTATTGCAATTATAGAATTAGCTATTTTTGCACGATATCACCTTCTCCCACAATATGTTTTCAAAATCTCTGGCATTTTGTCTCCATTATAAGTAGTTTACCTTCAATCCTTATATCTCATAATATCTGCAGGGTTAGGTAAATAATTTATAATTTCTTTTCCTCATCTTAGCTCCTTCTTGTGACTGAGACACATATGCTAGCAGATGTAGTCCAAAGAATTCAAAATGCGTCCACTTTCCACAGTCTATTTAGTACAGTTTGTACAGTTCCGATTTACGCTTAGAACCTTTTGGTTTGCACCCATAATTACCCTTGGCATAACAGCCCAAAGTGGACGTGAGGGTTCCAACCTGACTGCTGGCCTCACGCCCACATACACAAGGCAGTGTTGGGCGATCATCCAATGTTACTCATGATGTTGAAGCCAATTTTACGGAACTTAGAGGTAAGGTCCATCTCTAGAGTGCCATGTACAGTAGTACGAGGGCGGTCCAGAAAGTAGCCGCCGTTTGTGCGTAGCCGAGAAGTTGTGGGGGAAGCACCGTTAACTACACATCAGAACGATAGTGCCTAATACACTTCTAAATGTCCAAAGGAGAGCATCTTATTGTTTCGCGTTTGCTAGATATACCAACCTAACCTCAAAACATGATCCCCACAATAGAAAATCCCACCACCTGTGAGATGCGCGGTGTTACAAGACTTCTTTTGTCAAAACATCACACAGCAGCTCAAATTCATCGTGAATTGTTTGCGGTATATGGTCCTAACATTATGATCAGGTGTTATCCATCAATGGGTGGTACTTTTTAAAAATTGAAGAATAAATATTCATAAAGAAAAGCGGAGCAGTAAACGTATTTTTGTCAAAATGACCTGGTGTACAAAGGGGATGGAAAAAGTAGTGACAAGCTGTTCACTATAACGGAACGATATACTGACGAAACTCCTAGGCTACCAAGGCAAATTTTGTGCTCGTTGGGTACCAAAACTCCTGACTGAAAAGAATGAGTTCCTTTCTTGGTACGACACTGAAGGAGAAGCATTTTTTGAACATAATTGTTACCGGCGATAAGACTTAGGTGGCCTACGTGAATGTTGAAATAAAGTGACTGTCAATGCAATGCAGACATACTGGTCCTCCAAGCAAGCCAAAAGAAAGCCCGACAAACTTTGAAAGGAAAGTCATGCCTATGGCTTTTGGAAGGCCAAGGATATCTTGCTTGCTGATTTTATGGAAGGTGGCAAAACTATCAATTCTGAAGCCAATTCTGAAAGATGAAGAGCGGCAGTCCAAAAGAATATTGTGATCTTCAGACATATGGTATTGCGTTTTGCATACCAATGCCCGCACGCACACAACTCGAAGAACTTCTGGCGGTACGTTTATGACCACCCTCCTTACGGTCCGAACTTGGCTCCCAGTGATTTTTATCTGTTCCCATACATGAAACAGTGGCTTGCATCTCAGCACTTCGCCGATGACGAAGAGCTTATGGCTCCGTGATAGGTTCACTTTGTTCACAGGCGGCACAGTTTCATATAGAGGGCACTTCAAAGACTGCTAAAACGTATGACAAGTGTTTGAATTTGTTCTGAGAATACGCATAATAATATAAGAAATGTTATGCTTTTCAGATATACTAATAAAATTGTTATATTTCAACTGGTTTAATTTTTATTTCCAAACGGATGTTACTCTCTGGACAGCCCTCGTGTATAAACTGAATCAGTAGGGGGATTAGGATCTAGCCACTTTCTCTACCACGTACGTATATAGTAAATTAAGAAGCTATTGTATTCTACCAAAAGGTTGGATATCAAGATTTCACTAGAAATGCACTTTTTGATGTCCCCGCGTTCGTGTGTGTCTGTGAACCGAACAGTAACTTGGCTATTACCAAGCGTAGTACTTAGGCTCAACATCTTTCAAAGAAAATAATTGAATTGCTGCACAGCGATTAAGTACCTAACCTACTAAACAGATATTATTAAACCCATATAAATTTTAGATAGTTAGGTACGTATAGCAGTATAGAACATTAGGAAACCATTTCGCAGTTTTGGTAGGTAAATGCAGTAACTAATGCAAGAGCAAAATGCTCAATCAAAACAATGGCATCGGAGTAATATTCTTTACTGATCCTTCTTTATTCGACTAAACTATTTCTAATGCCATCGAGCTGATTTGAACTGAACCCAGACAAGTTGTAGTTACAAACATGGGAAAGAGATGAACTACACAATAAATTATATTTCATTGGAACAGACCCTTAATATCATATACAGTTGTTTTGCGGAGTGAACTAGTTCCATGATTGAAAAAAAATGAAATATGTAGTGTTTAGCGCCCGCTTTTACTAAATACGGCACCGCAGGTGATGACACTGATGATACATGACATGAAGATGGAGCACCAGTGGAATGAGATGGTGGGGGAAACCGGAGATCCCGGAGAAAACCCGCCCCAGCGCCGTGTTGTCCACCACAAAACTCACTTTGCGGGCGCCTGGGATCGAACCCGGGCCGCCTTGGTGAGAGCCAAGCGGTCTGACGTCTGAGCCACGGCGCGGCATTCCATGATTGGAACTTTCCAAAACTTAAACTGTTCTCAAGTAATAACAACAATCATCATCATCATCATCATCATCATCATCATCATCATCATCATCATCATCATCATCATCATCATCATCATCATCATCATCATCATCATCATCATAATAATAATAATAATAATAATAATAATAATAATAATAATAATAATAATAATAATAATAATAATAATAATAATAATAATAATAATAATAATAATAATAATAATAATAATAATAATATACAGCTTAGTATACAAACTCAAAGAAAGTTGATGTGCAAGTATTTCTTAATTTAATTAGTTTAAGAGGAAAAAATTAATTCTCTAAATTAATTCCTTTTTTTCGATTTTTTGGTGTGACCTTTGGAAAATAACTGATTTTAACTCAATTTCTCGTTATATTTTAAGCGATGAACAACCACTTTTAAACCAGCAATTCTTAGTTCTCCTGATCAAATCAGATAAACCGTGATGCGAGGAGCATGTTAAATAATGAAAAAATGCTGAAGCATAAAAAGCGGAAGCTATAGCTTATATGACTTTGAAATAGTTAATATTAAAAGCGCAATTATGCGACTTAAAACTATTAATTATAGTCGTTCTAAAAATGCAAAGAAACATATATTTAACTAAATACGTGTGTATTCAATGTCTTATACTTAAATCATAAATAATCATTTTATTATTTCTCAGCTGTTATATTCAATGACGACCTCTTTATTCCATTCACTTTCAGGATACGTAGAAAATGTGCTGAAGTAAAACCACAGACATAGCCCACTATTTGTTTTAAAATGTCCGTACTGAAACAACAGAACTGTAACCAATGCTACGTATTTCGCATACAAACAGAGTATACGTGACATAACCTAAGCAGAGAGGATTAGCGAGCAAAATTAATATTCTGCAGTGAGAAAAAAGCAGGTGTTAGGTATGGTAAGGGAGCACAGGTCTACAAAAGCTTGCGTTCCCAGAGGATTCGCCGTAATGAGTAACAAAACCGCAGAGTCAAGCGCACTAATCGTTTTGCAATTAAAGGTGAACAAGATTAAAACTTCATAAAGCTGATACTAATGGAAATATTTGTTTGTTAGCAAATGATGTAACTGGAAGATTAAAAACTGCGATGCAGTGTAAGTGGCGTTTATAAATGTATGCAACTCTTTGAACTACTGGTTCATGTATATTTGTGGATAGTTCTGATATAATTCTATATATTTTAAGTTTTATGCTGAAAATGCTGACCTTTCTGTACTTGAACTTAATAAGTGTACCGAGCAAGGTGGCGTCGCGGTAGTGACCCACTCGAAATTGGTAGGTCCCGTTGACCACATATCTCTGATGTGAATTCTTCGTCGCTTCACCTTTTTACTCAGATGAATGTTGATGTTCTTAATTTCATACCATGACTTTCTTTCAATTATTTTCTTTCATTCCATTTTATTACTATCTTTCATTGTACTTTCAGGTTCGTGAATGTGGCAGTGCCGGACAGATGGCGCTGATGCTTGGGTATTGTACCTGCTTTTCTTGGATGTTCAAGTATAGTTTAAATTGTACTGGAAACTATCGTGTCCCTTTAAGAAAATTTCGTTTGTGGCTACTCTTCCTGTAAAACGCAAGATGGAAAAATCTTTGTTTCTTGTATATATATATTGTGACTTTGTGGGTTCGTGAAATGAAAAGTCCAATTTCACCACTCAAAAATGTTCTTTATTTCCACCGACTTACAGTTAAACACTTGCCAATTACATAAAATTACGTAATGCACACAATTACGATTCACCAGTTCGTCCGTTACAATTGCACTCGTAATTACGTACGGTCTTCTCACTAGCACTGCGTCCTTACACCAAGAACTGACTGACTCACTGTCTCTCTGAAACCCTTTTTTATAGGAATGTCACTGTTTTTCTAGAAGTCTCTGGTTTCCAAAGGAAGGTTCCAGATGGCCGTGGAAGAGAGGGAAGGGGCCGGCAGCGCAAGCGACACTTCTTCCAACCTTCCCCCTCAGTTAGTGACAGAGACTGATGAGTGGGCGTGCCCCAGCTGTCTCGGGGTCCTTTCAGCGGTCGCCGGTCATCCCTTTCCCTAATTGGGTGACACTGCTCCCTCCTCAAAGCTGGTCGTCCCGAACAGCACCATTGTAGCGGGCTAGACGATCCAGGTGTACCACCAACATCTTCCCTCGGGGAACCTTCTGGATGCGGTAGACCACGTCGTTAATCCTCTTCACCACCCGGTACGGTCCTTGCCATGGCTGCTGGAGCTTCGGGCAGCGTCCCTTGGTCCGGGTAGGACGGTACAACCAGACCAGGTCACCTTGCTGGAACCCTTGGCTGTTGGCTTGCCTGTCATACCTGGTCTTCATGCGGTCGCTCGCCTTCTGGATGTTCTGGCGAGCCATCTCGTGCATGTCGTGGAGATGGTCCACCAAGTTCTCCACGTACTCGGTCGCTGGCTGTTTCGCTTCCGGAGGGCTTCCAAAAGCCAGGTCACAAGGGAGGCGTAACTCTCGGCCGAACATTAAGCTGGCTGGCGTCATCCCAGTTGTGTCGTGTGTAGACGAGCGATAGGCCAGCAAGAACAGTGGCACCTTGACGTCCCAGTCTCGCTGATGGCTGGCAACGACTTTCCTCAGGTGTTCCTCTAAGGTCTTGATGTATCTTTCGACCATGCCATCCGATTGGGGATGTAGAGGCGTAGTGCGAGTCTTGTTCACCCCAAGCCTTTGTAGTGCCTCCTTCATTAGGTTGGACTCAAAGTTGGTTCCCTGGTCACTGTGTAGCTCTAACGGCACCCCAAATCGACAGAACACTTGCTCCACGAGGCAGTCTGTGATTGTCTTTGCCTCTTGGTTTGGGATGGCATACACCTCCGGCCACTTGGTGAAATAGTCCACGACCACCATCAGGTACCTGTTGCCTCGGTCGGAAACTGGCAACGGTCCAGCAATGTCAACGGCGATCCGTTCGAATGGCGCTCCGACGTTGTACTGCTGCATGCGACCCCGGCTCCTAGTCTGGGGGCCACGACTCGCCGCGCACACGTGACACTGACGGCACCATCTCTCAGCATCTGCCCGGAGTCTCAGCCAGTAGTAGCGCTGCCGTAGTTTGTCAATCGTTCGGTTCGCTCCCAGGTGTCCTCCCGAAGTACCGGCGTGCACTTCCTCCAGGACTTCCGGGACCTTACTCCGGGGAAGTACCAACTGCTCTCTCTGCGTCTTCCCATCGGGTGATTCCCATACCCGGAACAGCACGCCCTCTCTGGTCTTCAACGAGTCCCATTGGGCCCAGTACGACTTGTAGGTGGCGCTCCTCGGTGCGATGTCCTCCCAGGTTGGTCTCATCCCTGCCTCCACTTCCCTCAAGAGTGGTCCCAAGTCTGCGTCCGCCAGCTGCTCCCTCCTCAGGCCTGCGCTATCCCAGCCTTCAGCAGGCACTGCCACAACTACTCGGACTGCTGCGGCACGCTCCTTCTCTTCCACTCTTGTGCACTGGCCGCACTCTTCTGGACAGGGTCTTCGGGACATGGCGTCTGCGTTACCGTGGCTCTTTCCTCTACGATGTTCCGAGGTGAAGTCGTACTCCTGCAGCCTCTGGACCCAACGTGCTGTCTGGCCTTCCAGGTTCTTAAAGGTCAATAGCCAGGTTAGGGCGGAATGGTCAGTCCTCAGGTGGAATGGCTGACCGTACAGGTACTTGTGGAAGTGCTCCAATGTCTTTACTACCGCCAGTAACTCCCGTCGGGTGACGCAGTAGTTCTTCTCTGCCTTGGATAGCGTCTTGCTGTAATAGGCTATCACCCGCTCATGGCCGTCCTGGATCTGCGGCAGAACACCTCCAATGCAATGGTCGCTGGCGTCGGTGTCCACAATGAAGGCGCCACCCGGTTGTGGGAAACCCAAAATTGGAGCACTGCACAGGGTCTCCTTTAGGTGCTGGAAAGCGTTTTCGGCGTCCTCTGTCCACACATAAGGCCGGTGTTCCTCCGTCAGGCGGGTGAGGGGTTTTCCGATGTTGGAGAACCCCTTTATGAAGCGGCGGTAATAACTGCACAGCCCCAGGAAACTGCGCAACCCTTTCCTATCCTTTGGGCGAGGCCAATCTCTCACAGCCTGTGTCTTCTCCGGATCTGTGGCCACTCCGGTTGCCGAGACTATGTGGCCCAAGTAGTTAACTTCCTTGCGGAAGAGCTGGCACTTCTTCGCGTTCAGCTTCAAGTTGGTCGCTTGCAGTCTCTGTAGCACCTTACTCAGGTTCTCGAGGTGATCTTCAAAAGTCTTCCCGACGATGATGATGTCGTCCAGGTATAGCAGGCAGGCATCGTAAGTCAGCCCTCTCATCACTGACTCCATAAGGCGCTGGAAGGTAGCTGGTGCGTTGCAGAGGCCAAAGGGCATAACCGTGAACTGCCAGAGCCCTTGGCCCGTCGAGAATGCAGTCTTCTCCTTGTCTCTCGGGTCTAGAGCTACCTGCCAGTAGCCCGACTTCAGGTCCAGAGTCAAGAACCACTGTGCACCAGCTAGCGTGTCCAGGGTGTCGTCAATCCGGGGTAAGGGAAAACAGTCCTTCCGGGTGACGGCGTTCAACTTTCTGTAGTCTACGCAGAAGCGCAGCTCACCGTTCTTCTTTGTCACCAAGACTACAGGGGAACACCAAGGGCTGTCAGACTCTTCAATCACTCCCCTGGATCTCATGTCCTCCAGCATGTCTCGTACCGCCCCTTGCTTCGCCAGCGGAACGCGTCTATGTGGTTGCCGAATAGGCCGGGCGTCCCCGGTGTCGATGCGGTGAAGCACTTTGTCCGTGCGGCCGTAGTCACTATCACCTTGGCTGAAGACGCGCTGATACCGCCTTAGCAGTTGTCGAACCTTCACCAGCTGTTCTGTGGTCAGGTGGTCGGCCGCCCTCTCCACCAAGCCTTCTAGCCGGGGCCCCAGGTGTTGCTTCGGCGCCGGCTCCTGTGTCTCGTCGATAGCTGTTACGCTCACCACGGGCTCGCACATTCCCAACTCCGTCCCGGCCTGGACGTCGTGATCGGCGTCCGTAGGATTTAGCAGTCTCACGGGTACCTCCTCTCGGCACGGCAGCAATGCCCTGGCTACACACAGTCCGTTTACAGGCGTCTTCTGGTCCAGCATCATGTTCCTGGTTCTCTGGCCCTCCAGTCGCGCCGTCACCACCACCTCGCTCCTCGCGAGGACAACCACGTCTTCGTCCAAGACGACCCTGCAAATTCCAAGGCGCTCTTCGGGTTTACGGAGTATAACCTCTTCTCCGTTAAGCCGCAGGACCTTCTTGCCGACGTCGACCGTCGCCTCGTGGCTCCTGAGGGCATCCATCCCAGAATCACCTCCTCAGCCACCTTCGCGACGAACACCCACAGACGCACGGCACTCCGTCCCAAGTTCAGCTCCAGCAGGGCCTCCCCTTCCACAGGCAAGGTGTCGCCCGATGCCGTGACAAGCTGTTATGCCCGGCTTGGCTTCCTTGTCGGCAAACCCTTCGCCACGTCAGGTCTGATGATGGTCACGCCCGCCCCGGTGTCCACCAGCACGCGGCACGGCTTTCCTCTGATCCAACCGTCCGCGATGAGGCTGTCATCCATACGTCGGCTGACGGCGCGCAGTGTCACTCGAGGGGATGGTGGTAATGGCGCCGACGTGCCCCTCTCCACGCCGGCCCTTACTCGTTTTCCGGCTGCTCTTCCTGGTGTGGGCAGTCTCTCTGCAGGTGTCCGGGCTGTCCACACCCCCAACACAGGCCACTAGGTGTTCGCCGGCGTCCCTCAGCTGGTCTTCTGTCTCCGGCGTAGCGGACACTCCTCGTTCTCGACGTCGGGATGGATGTTATTTTGGCCGCCTCCATCCTTAATGCCGCTGTCAGCGCCTCGTGGATGGTTTTATATTCCCCGAGCATTAGGCGCTGACGAATCTCTGTGTCCCGTACCCCGTCGACAAAATTGTAGGCGGCTTCCCGGGATACGAACTCCAGTGGCAGGTCAACCAAGGCCTTGCTAGCCAGCTGTTCGATCGCAATGGCAAACTCCTGCAGCGTCTCCCCCGGCTGCTGTGACCTTGCCTTTAGCTGGCTGCGGTATGCTGCGGCTAAGCGGTGGTTCCCGAAGCGATCCTCCAGGGCTTCCCAGATGTCCTTGGGCGCCGCCGTCGTCTGCACCGCGTTTAGGACTTCCGCGGCTCTTCCCTGGAGGCTGGCTATTAACTGTGTGGCCTCCTCCTCCAGTGACCATCCGTTGTGCCTGGCCACTGTGTCGAACTGGCGGCGGAAGACCTCAAACGTTGACGCGCCGTCATACTTGCGAGGTTTGACGCGCGCAGATGTTGTGTCGCGTCCCGGCGAGTCGGCCTTCAAATCCTTCAGCTTCCTGCCGACGACGTCCTCCACCATGGCGTTCAGGGACTTCACGCTGCTGTCGGCTTTCCCTTCCAGGTCGTTAACGCGGCTCGCTAGGTCCTCGACGCGCTCGTCCACTTGGCCCATCCGCTTGCCCAGCTCCGTCACGTCATCCCTCACGCCGGCCAACTGTTCTTCAAATTTGGCGGCGAGAGCCTCGTTCGCCACCTTCATTTCCGTGGTCAGTTCGGCCATCTTTGAGGTCATTGTCGTGGCCAAGTTGCTGTTAGCCGTTTCCGTCTTCGCTGTTAATTCGGCCTTCATTTCTTCCATCTTCCCGGTGATGCTGTCGTTTGCCGCTTCTGTTTTTGCAGCGAGGTTTTCATTTGCAGTCTTCATTTCTGTCAGTTCCGCCTTCATTTCCATCATCTTCTCCAAAATTTTCTCCAATGCCGCGTCCATGGTTGTAATGCTCGGTGATGTTATCTTCCCGCTTCCTGACACCAGTGTGACTTTGTGGGTTCGTGAAATGAAAAGTCCAATTTCACCACTCAAAAATGTTCTTTATTTCCACCGACTTACAGTTAAACACTTGCCAATTACATAAAATTACGTAATGCACACAATTACGATTCACCAGCTCGTCCGTTACAATTGCACTCGTAATTACGTACGGTCTTCTCACTAGCACTGCGTCCTTACACCAAGAACTGACTGACTCACTGTCTCTCTGAAACCCTTTTTTATAGGAATGTCACTGTTTTTCTAGAAGTCTCTGGTTTCCAAAGGAAGGTTCCAGATGGCCGTGGAAGAGAGGGAAGGGGCCGGCAGCGCAAGCGACACTTCTTCCAACCTTCCCCCTCAGTTAGTGACAGAGACTGATGAGTGGGCGTGCTCCAGCTGTTTCGGGGTCCTTCCAGCGGTCGCCGGTCATCCCTTTCCCTAATTGGGTGACAATATATATATATATATATATATATATATAATGATAATAGCCTCATGTGTCTCTTGAAGGGCAAAGGGCTCCTGCTAGAGGGTAGCTCTGTTTCACTAATGCGGTGACCTACTCCGTACTAGGTCGTATCTAGAGTTGATTTCACTATCACTGAGTCAGCTTGGGTTGTTTGCGAGCTGGCACTGTCTTCATTTTATAGTTTACCATTGTTCTTCATGTTCCTCTTGTACTGTGTGTTTCGAGTCTTTTCTTAGTATGAACTCTATGCCCTTTTGGCATGTGTCGTTCCTTTGTAATAGAGGAGATCTCCAATACCATGCACATAATAAATAGAGAAGGTATTACATTTCATCACAAATTGGATACCGAACGTATTCTCTAAGCTCAAACTGGTTACTTTTGGAAACAGTTACAAAACTCAGCACATAACGCTAAAGTACAATTTTTGAGGAGCTATTTTGATGGTGTATGATTGCACCTCTGGTTATTTTTGAAATCATGTTCAGTTTTACTTTCTCCACCACATATCTAAGCAGAGAAGGTATTGCTTCTATCCAAAATTTAGATGTGATGTTTAAGCGACAGTTCATATAGAAGTTTCCGTATATACAGGTCCAGTTGCTCGTGTTTGTGTATGTATGTATTTTAATAGCATAACTCAAAATTAGCAGAAATACTCAGTTTGTAATTAAGATTTTATAGCCTCCAAAGATGCAGCACGATGTTCAAGAGACTACCACCGCTATAACATGTCGTTTACATGAAAGATTTTTCGAAAATATGATTTTAAAAGAAAAAATATAAAGATATTGCTTAAAATGTCATTATATTATATATGTATATACATATATATTGATTAATTTTGATAAAAACATTACTTTACGAATCCCTCCTCATTCAGAAGGTACCTTTAATAATTTTGAATAAGTGGTATACTATGCAATATTGACGAATAAAATGCTACACAAAAATTTCGATACCTTTAAATCATTAATTAAAGCTTCGCCGATGATCAACTGAGTTAAAGTAACTAAATTCGAGCTTTCGGCCGTTTTCTTCGGAAACTGATTGTTCAATAAAGAATAATCATAATCTTTTTACCGTCATAATTTTTCTCACTAAAATTCAATCTTATTATATTCTGTTAGCTTAATGTGAAACAAACACAACATTGTAGTTTCAATGATGGTACTCCTGGTTTCCGCCTGTGAGAACCAGGCAAGTTCAGACTTGTTCAGTATCACCTACCGCTGCTATGGAGGTAACATGCAGTTAAAGTTGTTAGAGGAAGATCACTGCTGATAAAACTTGGCTACATCATTTTGATCCTGAGAGCAAACAGAAAAGCTCAGTGTGGAAATGTCCTTCATCACCCACCCCCAAAATAGCAAAAGTGGTTGCTTCTTTTGGAAAAGTTATGGTCACCTCTTTCTTTGTTATTCATTGAATGGTTTATCAGCATGTTGTACCTGCACACACTTTAGTAACTGAACAATACTACAGGGATGTCCTAAAAACATTGCAAGTCCATATCAGGCGCAAAAGAACACATTTCCCTGAAGCAGGCTGGATGCTGCATCACGATAATGCGCGGCCGCATGTTGCCAATGTTGTTGCGTGAAGTGCATTCCTCACCCTCCCTATAGTCCGGATTTATCCCCATGTGACTTTTTCTATTGCGTAACTTGAAGAAACGGCTTCGTGGGAGGCATTATCCATCATCAGAAGCAATGGTGAAGGCTGTGGAGGCGATTTTGAAGGCTCTCTCAGAAATGATTTCCAGCATGTCTTTGAAGACTGGCAGAAACGCTGGGACAAGTGCATTGCATTCAGGGGAGACTATTTTGAGAAGGACCATCATGTGGGTCATGCGAAGAGTTCCACTTTTAGGGAATCTCGAACTTTGCAGGATAGCTTGCTAACACTCCCCTCTTCGACAGAAGGACCCGATCGCCTTCAGGAATGCAAGCAATGGCCCGCCCGAATGAGTGCCACAACAAAATCCCCTAAACCGTCACCGTCACGGTCATACCTTAAACTTACTCTATATTAATCAACATCGTTAGAAATATTTTTCAT
This sequence comes from Mantis religiosa, assembly GCA_030765055.1. Lineage (NCBI taxonomy): Eukaryota > Metazoa > Arthropoda > Insecta > Mantodea > Mantidae > Mantis > Mantis religiosa. The sequence continues at coordinate 119,544,460 of CM060947.1, forward strand.
AAAATCAGTATTTTCGAAAAATGTTTGATATTGTCATGAACTGTCATAGGATGGACTAAGGATTTCTACCTCACCATTTGTTATGAACAGAACAGAACAGCGATCGACATAGCTAGAGGTTTACACGCTTGGTGAGAGAGAGAAAGGCATTTTCCATATGGAAAGAATGAATTTACAAGAGAGAGCTCAAACCATAGCAGAAAATATGTTGTACTATAATATTATTTTAATGGATGTTCATATATGTCTAACCATATCCCATACCTTGTAGCCACATGAGGGACCGATGCATCCTCATGCCCATTGTGCCACCAACAATCACACAAAGAGAGAGACACCAAACTTATCCTTCCTGAAATGGTCACTATGACGTCACTGATGCAATAGAAGTACAGAAGATAATTTCACGACAGTATGAAGTATAGTCTGAATGGGAGGTGGATGTTAATGAAACTCTTTGTGTCACGTCCTTGGAAGATTTTGAACCTAAATTCGAAGTTCGGTGATTACACGATTTTTCATATGCTAATTATTTATACTATTCTCTAACGTACTGAATCTTTTTTAAAAGTGATTTCTATAGATTCAGGGAATCTCAAAACTGTATTTTTGATGTAATTTTGCTATTAAACATTTGGGTGGAATACAACATATCTACTTATTGAATATAGTAATAGAATATATACGCTAGTTTACATAGTTTATATAAGGTTAGGCGGTATAGAAATTAATGTGGATGGGGATGCTGAAGATGTACATGTTTTGACAGATTGCAGCCATTTTCAGAGCCATGGGATGACCATGGTACATTAGCCAAATTATTCCGTCACGCGTAGTTTCCTTTTCCCTGACAATCTCTATGATGTGTTGTTTGACATTTCACTATCAAAAGTATTAATGGGCTTTCGCAACTCAGGTTCACGTCATGCCAAAGAGAGTGGTATTTACGGCTTAAACCATCTCATCAGCTGATGTCATACCAACGTTAGGACCTTTTACAACTGTATAGTATTGAAACTACTCAGCTTTCCTAAAGCCATACAACTTCAAATTTTGACAAAAGGACAACTTTCATATAGTATAAACCCTATCTAATAAAAATACTTACAATTCCAAAGCACAACACAGCTAAAAAATCCTTCATTGTGTAAGCTACAAAATTCCTCAATTGTAAACATAAAACACACCTAAAATTAAAATGATTTAAAAATTATTGGACACATGGAATAATAACGTTCGGTATATTTCATTACGTTCGCAAAGACGATGCAGTTCCTAACTCGCCAAGAGAGGTAACCATATTTATTTAACTGTCGATAAACAATGTAACTAGAATAAACCATGGCACGACAGCCCATATAGGGCCAGGACCTGCCAACGCGACTGCCAGTCTCACGCCCACGTACGCAAGATAGATGTATGATATCATCTTACCAATACGGAAGGAGCTGAGGTCAGCATCTCGGCAACCCCAGCCGGAAAGTTGGCTTTCTTGAACAGGGCCGCTTACCTATGGTAAGCGCCTAAATTTCCTCACGATGCTCAGTGGACACCCGCCCTATACCCGGGACCTAAAATAGCACTCCAGGGTGGGATCGATCGCACGTCGCATTCCGTGGCAAGGAATCAAAGCATGATGCCTTAGCCCACTACGTCATGGCGCAAGATAAACTATATTGTACCAAATGCATTATGGTACTTATGGTTTTGAGTAAGAGTAATGTTAGATCACTTGAAACGTGTTTCAGGGTGCGGTTCAATAATAGTCCTGCATCAGCTAGATGTTATAAAAACATGAAAATGTAAGTATTAACCAACATATTATATCAGAAAAGAGCCACATTATCATAAATATAAAGCACATGTTATTAAAGGAGAAGGTCACTGTGTCTTTTTTTAATCTTCTATTTTGAGGTTTTGGAGGAGGATGTAGGAATAGGGTTGCTCCATATGGTGCTCTGCAGTAGCATCAAGTATTCCAGAACAGATACATAAGATTGATCACTGGTGCCAATTGTTATCCAGCAACCCACTCTTCACAGGGACCTGAACATATCAGAAGTGATGTCATCAGCAGAAGCTACACCAAACTTTGCCAATCATCCAAATCCACTGCTACAAGATCACCATTTTATCACATTGATCAAGATCCAGGTAACAATTCTCACCAGTTATAACGCCAAGGAAGATACGTACCAGCGATGAGAGCGGGACTGCCCAGAAACAACAGAGGAGGAAACAGCGAGGACGCTGCCAAAAATTATACTTGGAAAATTCAATTATCAAAAGTGTAAGCCACCAAAATCCCCTATACTTAAATAATTACTACGCATTTTAATGTCGGCCTTTGCGATTAGTAATATGCGGAGAGATTTATTAATATCATATAGCATTAAATACTCGTATTGATTTGTACCACTGTATTTATAGTTCTTGCTACCCTGAACCACAGTTTAACGTGCTCTGAAAATGCAATAAAATACTAACTATGCAGCTTGCGATATAAATGGAAAATGTGTTGCGATTCATGTATTTCCTTAAATAGAAATTTAAAAATTAAAATGGAAATTTATTTGTTGAATCTTGCTGATTTGCAACGAAAGTGTGAATCGTGCTTAAAATAAAATATTAAAAACATTCTCTCTCGCCTCTCTCTCTCTGAAAAGTGTGGTAAACTTTTCCATCCTTCAACGCTGGCTATTTTCAGTATACTTCCAAATAAGTAATTCCATTGAAAATGAGAGAAGGATTCGGTGTTTTAAACTCTTGATGCGATGATTATTTTAGGGGCTTGATAGTTCTGTTATCAACTAATGACACGAGTTATGCAGAAAAATAGGTATGCTTGCACTTTCTTGGTGATTGTGAAATTCAAATACCCAGAGATTGCTTTAGCATTTCTGCAGCATATTTGGGATCCTTCCAGCATTCTGATGCTTAATATCTTAGTAAATGCAGATTATTAGAATAATAATTACAGAACGAAATATTGGGCCTTTTTTTATTTGTATCTAAAGCCACGGATCATAGTACAGTGCTTTATTTTTCTCTGGTGGCCGGCGATTCGGTATTGCTGCAGCAGAAAGCATGCTGCAACCGCCGCATCGGACATTTAAATTCGGTTTATCGTGAACATTATAATTACAATAATCACATACCTTTATCACAGGTGTTGGAAATGATGTCCTTGTGCTGCCGTGCAAGAATCTCAGGCCTTCAAAGAAAGTTTCGGTTGAAAGTTACTGAAATTTCAGTAATTTCTCTTCTAATAACGTATTCCATCGTATGCGGGTTGTTCCGGTACACTTTATTTTTTTAATTCCCGTAAATAAAAGTCGATGAGTCTGGGGATCGCGTTGGCCAGGGTCCTTTACTGGTGACGCTATCTTCAAAAATTTCCAACGATACTTTCAACGACAGAAGAACTCAAAGGTAAAATTGGAAGAGAAAATATTGCAACTTCAGAAGATGAATTAATGCGTGTCAACAAAAATTTTCTTCGACGGTTGAGACATGCGAACAGCACAACGACATCACTTAAGTGCAAATTAATACAGCGTACACATTACTATTAACAAATGATAATGTTTTAAACAAATTAAAATAAAATATATTGGAAAAGCTATACCCTTTTCCTTACAACATATATTTGGTTTCATTCAACTCGCTTAATTTTACTTAATTTTGTGCCTGTTTGTTTTACTATTCTTACTGCATCAGAATTTTTATTTTTTCTGTTATGCTTTGATCTGTAACAAAAAAAGAAAGAAAAAGAAAAAAAGGAGCTATAAAAGTGGAGTGTACTGCGACCACGTCAGGGTGTTAAAGATGCCGTGAACAGAGTGGATGAAGAACTCTCACTTCAGTAACGATGACCAGAGGCAGGCATCAAGTTCATCAGTGGAGCTGAAACCATGACACTAAAATCGGGTGCCAGACATGAATGTAAAGTAGATTGCGTTCAGCAAATAAAAATATGTGGAGCTAGCGGGATTTTAAACGGAGCGGCTTGACGAACTGACAGGCAACAATGTCGGGTTGCTATGGGCACGGAAAACCGCCACATCGATCCCAACTGAGGGGAAACTAGGGGAGGGATGATGTTCTCCCTGCAGGAGCATTTAATTTCAAGGCCAGGTTAAATATCACGTACCGCATGTGAAGTTGACGTTTTTCGGTCGAAGTGAGACTCCTTCTCAAGGTCTTTCTTCCTTTCAAGTCTCTTCCTTATATCCTGCTTCACATGGTCAGGAGAGTACCAGACGATCCATACAAAAGAATACTTTGAAGTATTATAGTTTGTCAGAAAGGTAATAAAAACGACTATGTATGATGTACGTTTCTCTATTCCTAAACGGTGAAGATGGTGTGTATAAGGGCGCTCAATTGCAGAGGTTATCAGCGTCCTTTAAAGAATTAGTCACGGCAAAAGCCAGATATAAATGTTTTCAAAAATGCATAACAGTGTAAATAAACTTACAAAAATATACATGCACATAACAAATAGAAATATAAATCTAAGCTGCCAAAAATTATCTTCACTAAATTCTAAAGTCTAACCTAGAAAGTAAAATAAAAACCTTCTCCACTACTTTGTTATCATCCCCTAGCATTTCTGTTAAGCTGGCCGGCAGCTGCAGAGACGTCCTAAGGCGTGCTAGGCAAAAACACTCTAGTAGCACAGATAACGCTTCGTTGCAAAACGGACACAGTGGAGCAGGCTCCTTTCTAAAGAGAAAACCATGAGTCAAAAAGCAGTTCCCAATAAGCAGCCGAGCCCAACTCACCTCCTCGCGACGAGATGAACGACAGGAGGTAACCTAGGGAATCGGAAGTTCTTTCACAAATCTAAGCTTACTGCTGCGGAGAACGGACCACTCTTCCTGCCAGCAGGTTTGCACAGCTCTCCGCAATACGGCCTTAAAATCTTCCGATGTCACAAATGGTACTCGAACCCTGGGCTTCATGGTAGCCGTCTTGGCTGCTGAATCCGCCATTTCATTCCCCCTCAAGCCTACGTGACCAGGGATCCATGCACACATAACGCTAACGCCAGAAGCGTGTAAAACGTGGAGGGCATCCTGGATACGCTACACAATAGGGCGGTAGTTGTACAGCTGCCGTAGGTTTTGAAGTGCACTGAGGGAATCACTCAAGATTAAGCAGTCCGCCATCTTTCGTCGACGTACTTGTAAAATGGCCCAGTATATTGCACAAAGCTCTGCAGTAAAAATGGAAGTGCTAGTGTGGAATCCGAATGTATACACAACCAACACCATTTGAGCTCTTGGAGCCATTAGTATAAATTATAAAATGGTCCTCATATCGTGATAAAAATTCTAAAATACATGTGGATTTCAGTATAAAGCTGTCTAAGGAGCTCCCGGAATCTAAAACCGGGTGACTTTGGATTAATAGAAGTGTTCCTATAACGCGCGTCCATTAAGGTGTTAAAAAACGTCGTAAACATTCCTACACCGATAGGAAGCAAACTGGTGGCTCCGTTTCATCGATTTACGGCACGTAAAAGAATCTCAAGCCCAATAAAGAGGCCTCTGAGCAACATTAAGCAGTCTTACGCCCAATATAGTACACCTACGGCACGTACAAGAATCTAAAGCTCGATAAGGAGGCCTTTAGGCAAACTTAAGTGGTCCTTTTTACCCAATGTAAAATGGGACGCTGAAAATCACAACAGTTAAAGAGCGCCCATTAATAAAAATTCACTTCATTGTTTCCTCTGGTACAAGATATTCTCACTAAAATATTCTCAACCTCGTATTAATCGAGATAAACATTTGCAGAAATAGTTTCCTTATAGGAACAAGGGAATATGGGAATATAGTGCACATAAGCGATAGTAAAATCTTTTACGGTCAGCATATGATGGCTTTGAAATTGCGTGCATTCTCTTTGTATGACCAAGAGATAGAAACCGGATAAGGGCTTCCTGTTAGAGAAAACTACAAATATTAGATAACTGAAATCAAAAGTAAAGCTTCTGAGAAAGCATTTTCCATTAATATTATTTGACATAGATTGTGAGCTTTAAAGGGATCTGCATTTTTAACGGTTTATCAGTTATGCAATAGTCACTCAAAATGAAAATCACTTGCTTTTGATATATGAAAAATATCTCAAACAAACATTAATTTAATTAAAATCGTTAGAGTTCTTTTTGAAGAAAAAAGCTTCAACGTATGAAAAAACTTCCTTATAAATTAACAGTGTGGTTTTGGAGATTTTTCATGTCTTCGCATTGGGACCTTTGAACAAACTAATTGCGATCACATTAGTATAAATAAAATAATATGACCATGTAAAATATGTAATATAACTTTTAAGTAGAATAAACAATATATATATAGTGGAAAAAACATAACGGATATTAATTTGCAGGTGTTAGTCTATGCAGATGATTTAGTTATTATTCGAAACTCTGAAGATAATATCCAAAGAGCAACTTAGGTGTTATATAATTATTATATATAAATATAATTTTATAATTTCTGTATCTAAATTGAAAGTCATGGCATTCCACGGTAGATACATGGTAAGAGTGAAAATAATTCTAGAAAAACAAATTTTAGAACAAGTTTTATATTTCGGTTATTAGGATGTGAAATCTCCTTTGATTATAGCAGAGATATACAAACTAAAATCAAGAAATAAATATAATTTAATGTGGGGCCCTGTGAAAATAATATTCAAAATATCATGGCCCGATATACAATTAAAATTTTACAATAATGACAGTATCAGTTCTATTACACGGCGGTGTATACTGCATAAGACAAAGATTTTACTCATATTCAAGATAGAGAAAGGAAATTTTAAGAGCAATCTTGGGACATATAAGAAAATATAAATTAAGAAATCATGACGTAAGGGAAACGCTAAACATTTTTAACATACATGATAAAATTAAAGAACATGCAGAAAATCAGAGGAGCACCTACACAGAATGGACTGTATAAGAATACCAATTAACATTTTAAATTATAAACCCACATTACGAAGAGATCGAGAAAGGCCCACGCAATGATGGAATGAGACCGGAACAGGTCGAATGGCTTAATCCTTGTTAGGCAGAAGAAGAGGAACTTAAGATAAAATAAAACTGTCCACCATGAGGACTATGGTATCACAGACCGGCACGTAACAGAAAGCGCGGGTTTTTCTGCACATTGCAGGAAGTATGGTGTAAATAAAGGCAGACAGACAGGGTATTTCGAGGACAGTAGGACACGGAACATCAAGAAATGTGCCGGCATAATTTAAAGGTAGTGTCGCGAACGCATTGTTGAGGCGAAACGGGCGAGGGATGAGTTCAAAGAGACGGGCAGTGTAGTGCGGAGATACAAGCTTGTCGAAACGGTGGGGGAAAGGAGACGGATTTCTGGAGAGTTCGTCTTTCTTCTAGCGCCGTCTTGATTGTTTGAGAACATTCCGGATAGTGAGTAAGTTATAAAAGACGCCGCCCGCCACTTGGGGACAGTGAGTTGGTAATTGGACGCGTGTGCGTGAACAGCTGTAAAAGTGAACTCTTTTGTGGTCGATGACCTTGCAAGTTGTATGTATTGGTGACGTAAGTTTGCTACTGTAAAGATTGACCAAAGCGTGTTTCGAAAGAAATAAAGAGCAATCTTTAGTGTTTGTAACCTGGACTTTTAATTACACGAACCCACAAAGTCACAATAGTGAGGAAATATAACTAAAAAGAAGCAGTAGAGGAAAGATGAATTTCAAAACACAACTCCGGCTGCATAAAGGCATGCACTATGATAAAATTTGGGAACTACTCGCACACTATGCATAAGATGGTAAGTGAAATCAATTTACTGGAAATAAAGCATACATTAAAGTGTCAGCGAATGTTTTCAAAGTACCTTGTTATCAAGCCGGGACGCTCTCGACAAAAAAATGAAAGAAAGTCTCATGCGAACAGCAGCCCAGGAAATTCCGAGAAATCCCAAAGCTTTACCCAACCTTCAAGAACCCACATGTGATTAACTATCACCCATCAATAAAAAATTAGATATGAATTGTTGAGTAAAATAGCGTGGAGATGCCTTCACTATGATTACATTTATTGATATAACTTTGTAACGTTTGGATTAGTAGAGACAGACTGAATTAGTCAATGCCATGGCCGGGATTCGAACCACGACTGTGACATTGAATTTTTAGTCTGGCTCTACACATCCAAACCTTAGCCTACACACGGCTAGTGTGAAAGAGAATTTATTATTTTGTCTGTAACATTTAAAAACCTTCATGTGATGAAATATCTCCTTATTACATTCCTCACAACACAGATAAATTTAGGTTCATGTCCTAGTTCATATTCTACGTTATTAAGAAGGAATAGGAATAGTTCTTCTACGGATTACCCTCGTCTTGGTAGGACCTACACCCGTGGAACTTGTATATCAATGCCGTGGGTCAATGCCCTCTCCAAGAATAAGACCAATTTGGATTGGTTCTGCAACTGGCATGAGGTGAAAAAATAATTAATGAAATTTAGTGATGGATAGCAGAAAACTTTGGATCAAATAATTCGTCCCATAATTCCCGTAATAACCGAGAAAATAGGAAAAAGTTTTCTGTAGGATTGGTCTGCCTTGAAAATTGAACCCGGGAACCTTAGAATGGAAGTTCCTCACATTATCCCGGTGCCACCTCGCTGACTGGAACATAAATGTATATGAAAATAAGTATTTAAACTAAAAATTTTAATGTACCACTTGTTAAAACCGGCTTCTAGCTTCATGCTGACCTATAACCCCATGGAGATCCATCACCCCACACAGATTATCCTTAAAGTGTGTGATTGTGAATTTATAATAGCTATAAAAATACTTTTAAAATTTAAAAGAAAAACGTGGGTGTATGCAACAGATAATAATTGATGCATTAATAGTTACCTAAGTTACTAACAATTTTATTGCAATATAAATGAAATGAACTGTTGTGAGAGCTTTATCGACGACAGCTAATCCCTATAGTCTTAGTTTAATTGTATAAGTCCCACTATCTGTTTAAAATTAAGAACTGTGTGGGGTTATAAATATATATGAGGCTAGGAGAAATTATGGTACAGTTTTAGTCCATTTTAAAATTGTGATATATCCATGATTTTACTTCAGTAACTAACTCCTAATGTTAAGTCCTTTGCGAGTTAAATTTTGCAATCGATTTACAGATTTCTAACCCCCAATCTTTAAAAGAAAATCTTTAAACCCAAATAAAAAAATTAAAAATTTAATGATAAAGGCAAAAATCTTTTTCATGCCACGTATGGATTGTACTGAACATTTGAGATTATAAATTTTAATAGCTATAAAAATACTTGCAACATTTAAAATTAAAAAGATATGTTAAAATGAGGGAGTACTTTGTTATCTAATACTTATTTTCTCTCTCACACCTGCACTTTTAGAGCCCCAGAACTGTGGGGTATAAAGGAATCGACCGCAACGAAATCGTTTCTATACCTTCTTTGTTTCTTTATCTCCTAAAGTTTTCCATGTAAGTTGTGCTTTGGGCTGGGGGAATTTTCTTAAAGGAGAGTTGTTCTTGTATTGTTATCCTGTTCTGAGCTATGTTTAAAGTTTCAAGTCCTTAGCTCATCGGCAGATTAGTTTAAAGTTGTTTGCAAAATGTGTACCAAAAAAAAAAACTCAAAGAAAAGAAAGCAAGTTAACAAAAACGTGGCAACAAAAGTAGTAACTACAACATCTCAAAGAATTTGCACGTTTTACGTAAGACACCTGAATGGTGCAACTCCACTATTTTACGAAGTTTTCCTCAATCTTCATAATTGAAAAATATGGAGATAAACTTATTTTAGGATACAATTCTTGTTGGGTTAATCTATCTGGCTGAGTTTCATTATCATTTTTCTGTAGTGTTTGAATGAAATACAGAGTGGCTTAACTGGATTAGATCCATGAGCATATCTCCTTCTTGATTTCGTTCATTCTGCTTGCATTACGTTATGTTTGGTCTAAAGTTGAATAAAGTAAGAGAGAAAACATATTCTCTTCCATCTATCGGATACTTTAACAAATTTTAAATGTAAGTCTTGTAATTCAGATTTTAAGTATCTTGAAAACAAAAATAACTTAACAATTCTGTAATTTCATCAGCGTTATTTTAAAGAAAAGGGATTCTACGATTAAATAACATGTAATCAAGGAAATGGGATTGCTTGGGATTGATGGGATTGGTGTAATGTAGAAACAACTACTTCAGAAGACATAAAAAATATAAAGTTAGAATTAAAGTAAAATAATTTAGGTGTAGTTAAATGATGGTATCTCAATAGCCACACAGGATAAATATGAACAAGTTGTTGCGTTACAATCGCACCACATTCTTTGGCTACTAACTTTCAAGTTGACTATTGTTATGAAAGCTTATTTAATTATCTGCTTATAGCTCATCGAGTAAAATCTTTAAAGGGATGGCTTTAGTACACATTTTACTAAAGGTACAACGGGGAATAGAAAGAAACCTTACGATAGAAGTTTTAAAGGTATAAACTTCGTCTTAGAAATTCTATACCTACTCTTTCTATGACATCGTAAGAAGCAATTGAATGGTGTCAGGATTTTTAAAAATGGCAAAATTTGAAAAACTCCAAAGCAATAAAAGGTCTGCATGCGGATATATTTCTAAGCTTTTTTATTTTCTCCGTTCAGTGGATCACAACGCAAGATTTTAGGTTTAATCTCGACAATGATATTTTAGTACAGGACTTCCTCTAATTATTGCATAATATACAGGATGAGTAAAATGGTATGCAAAAATGAATTTTGTTATAGTGTTGTGAAGTTATGTTTTATTTTTGAAAATATGTAAAATATCAACATGTTTTCATATTACAATGACTGTAAATAGTAAATTTTTCAATGACACGCCTCTGTAGCGTAGATGGTAGCATGTCTGCCTCACGTTCAAGCGGTCCCGAGTTCGAATCTCGGTCAGGGTGGGTTACCTTGATAAGGTTTTTCCGGGGTTTTCCCTTATACTGAAAGACGAACGTCGGGTAACGCTAAGCTCAAGGGACCCCGGACTCATTTGAGAATCATTTCACGCATTCCATTCATCGTCCGATATGACTTTACGTTGGAGGACGTAAATAACAAAAAAAAAAAAAAAAAAAAAAAAAAAAAAAGTCCTTTTTCATGTCTCGGAACGTACAGGTAAATGTTTTCTTGAAATGCAATTCAAACTTATTAGGGCGTATTACAATACATGACATTTAAAACAAGAAAACTTATTCATCACAAAATTGTGGTGCTGTGTTGTAACACATGATCAAAGTGTGTCTTTGAAATTAGTTAATGTTTCCCTCAACAGTGTTCGCCTGATCAGCTGCACCTCTTGCCCAATTCATCACTCTAACTCTCCAAAATCTCCAGGTCGGTCCTTATAAACCCTCCACTTCAAATATCCCCACAACTAAAACTATAAGGGGTTCAGGTCAGAAGATCTTGGCGGCCATTCAATATTTCCTATTGTGCCAATCCATCTTCCTGGAAATTCATGATTTAGGTAATTTACCACCTGCCTTCCATAATGTGCTGGCCAGTAGATAAATATTGGTTCTCTCCAATTGATATAAAACATTAAGTGCTTTATCGCCATCTGTAACTCATTTGGTCTCTTGCAGATTTTGCCTTATTTTTAACACGACTAGTTTTATTGAATTTATTCAAACTTTTACTTACCGTAGAATGAGTATTCCTTCATTTTGGTTGCATTTCATTAAACAAGACACAAACCGCTTCTTGGATCCTTCTCTTATCACAATAACCGGTCATCAATAGTATTTCAATTCGTTGTCTTTCTGTAAGTTGTGACATGACTACTTTTAGGAAGATTTTGCAATGAAGTGAGTATTGTTGTCCTTATTAGCTTAGCTTTGGTCTGTATTTATTCAAACCAAAGCCCCATATTCAAGTAGCATGTTTTACTGCTTAATTTATAAGCTACTCAATTTGAAGTAATAATGCGTTTTCCTTTGGTCAGTACACATGCACTGAGGTCCTAATAAATTTAAATTGCGGTTTGAATGGCTATTTGTTTATACGTTGAGACTTAAGGACTGGAGGAATGCCGAAAAAAGAAATTTTGCCATTTAACAAAAACAACAGAAAACTCACATGCTTTTGATGGTTAGAGTAAACATGAAAATTTCAATACCATGGCCGTGATTTGAACTACGTATCTCCTGGTTTGCGTCCAGTCGCTCTAACCCATTGAGCTACCATTGTCAACGTGCCGTCCTGACATTAAATTCTCCATTTGACTCGTATATTTCCCCGGTAAACCACTAGAGGCTCTCGCATCCGAGATACACCGTTTGTGGCGACTTACTATCGTAATTACTTGAGTCCCAGGCCTCATCGGGGCTACAGGTATTGTTCCATACTTTTTACTCACCCGATATAAAACGTATAGTTTTAGACAGTCGAAGGTAAAAGTCGCGCTAGTAACAATAGATGACATTAATTTAAATAAATTGTTATATCATTAGGTGGTATAAAATTAAAACACTTGGTTACTTCATTCGTGGAAGACGTGAAAGTTGTTATCCAATTTTTGTGTAATGGGAGATTATGTGTATGCATTGCTTAAGGAATATGGAGAACTAATCGAAATTTTACAAACATGATAATGGTAACGTTACGTTGTGAGAATATTTCGAAGATACGAAGAAAGGATCGTGTAGTCAATTCTGTTCTTACTTAACCCACCTTAAGAACTACCATTTCAAATTATAATATAGTAAGACTCCAATTATATGATTGTCAGTTTAATATATAGTTTTACTAAAATTACTTTATTAAACTAACGAGTCGGTTTGTACCGTTTCCGGGGATGACTTAACACGTGGAAGCGTTAAATTACCAGAGGTCCGTATAGGATGGTTAAGGAAAGGCTCAAAGTATTTCAAAATTAGATGTTTTAAAGATATTTTCATACTATTAAAATTTCAAATATAGCAATATACAATTTCTCTTGTCTTCAAATCTTTAGCAACTTGTCAATTAATTATCCTTGCCACTGCGTATATATTATTATTTCTTTAACTGCATTGAAAGTATTTAGAGCTTCTTTTGTTGTTTAAAGTGCACCAACTCCACGAAATGTGTCTTAATTGACGCGAGAAACACACGGAAAATTTGGAATTGAAATTTAGAAGGTTTATCCACAACTTACATAATGAAGCGAATCCAAACAATGTTGTCCCCAATGTTCCTACATACACAGCGACGACGTGCAGATGTGATGTTCAGTGTCCGAGATCCATGTCAGAAGTCCTCTTTCTTGTACCGCAGCCTCCCAGACGAAAAGTTCAGGCCGATCCCCCCGCTGCAGCGTCAAGCAATTGTCCAAGCTTTTGGCTCTCTCTACATGCGAAAGTAGCGCTTCCTAGCGCTCAGCAACGGAACTCGTAAGAGACTAGATGTATCTAGGCAGCATGGCTGGTAGTCTAATGTGCTGGAAATCACCCATATAGCTCAGGAACTGGGGAGAATAGTAGTTAGCACGAAGTGGATGAGTCTTTAGAAGCGATTAGGTACCATGATGAGGTGCAAGAGAAGTTGCATATTGTTATATTTGAAATTTTAAGAGTATAAAGATATCGTTAAAAACATCTAATTTTGAAATAATTTGTACCTTTCCTTAACCATCCTATACGGACCTCTGGTAATTTAGCGCTTCCACGTTTTAAGTCATCCCAGGAAACAATACAGGTTTTAATCGACAGTTACTGAAATCATGCGAAGTTTTATGCATGAACAGTCTGCACTAAGTGTAGGCCGCATTGTTGTGGATTCACTAATTTAATACGAAATATACAAACGTTTAAGTTATTCTTTTAAGAAATGGCGGATTGTTTTCATAATTCATCCAATTATCCAGATATTTGATTATTAATATTAGTTCCACTCCTATGTAGTCAGGCTAATAGGAATTCTACTGTTATTATTTTATAATAAAAGTTTCTGTTTATTCAGAATACTAATACACTTATAATATGGCTTCCAGTTCATTAAATTAAAATTTTGTTATTACTTTTCAGTCGTGTTATTACTCTCATAGCCTTCTTCATACATAATATTCTTTTCTAACTAACCATGTTTTGTCAGCACTGATGCCTAAGTGAAACAAGTGATCTCCGGCTCCGCGCTGATCATCACAAATACGAAATAGGTGTGTATAATCTATCAATAAATGTGTATGACCAACTAAAAGGTACTGTAGAACATTGTAGTGTATGTCACTTAAAGCGACTTTAACACCTGTATCACAAATAACTATATAGAAGATAAAGGCGTTCAATAAACTTAAACGTTTATTTTGGTGATCTAGATCATACAGCAAGTCAACTTTAGCAGATCAAAACTTCAAACAGGAAAAATGACGGATATATGATAACAATCTGCATTCGCACTCACCCTCTATTCCGGCACAACATATGCTTAGCGGTTTATTGCTCTCTGTCTCTCTCTCTGTCTCTCTCTCTTAAATTATATAATTGCTAATAGTTTTGTAGGTGCAAGGGCAACGTAGAAGTGCAGTTAGTTTAAGTGATATCAAATCTTTAAAAAAGCTGGTCCCTACGCCATTTTCTTTGAATGCCCAAGTGATAAAATAATTAATAAGAACATCACTCTTTAATAAAGTATAGCTATTGGAAAATTCAGACCAATAACATGGCTCACTCAAGGGAAAATATATTCTTCACAAATTGTGCGCATTAACAAGCTCTAGATTTTTATGAGGTTTTTATAAAATTTTACCTATCTCTTACGTTTACCAGTTATGCAAACTTTATCCAAGAAGTGGGTAAGCCAGTGGGGCTGAGGCATCATACTTTGGTTCCCTGCCACGGAATTCGACCCGGGATCGATCCCATCCCTGGGTGGTGCAGATTTTAAGTCCAGGCTATAGGACCAGTGCCCACTCAGCATCGTGAGGAAATTGAGGAGCTACAATAGGTAATGAACCCTGGTTACGAAAGTCAACTTTCCGGCTGGGGGTACCGAGATGCAGACCACATCTCCTCCTCGTATCGGTTAGATGATGGCTCACCTGTGCCTTGTGTATGTGGGCGTAAGGCCGGTGGTCTGGTTGGCAGGTCTTGGACCACTAGGACTGATATGCCACTATTTAGTTCGTGTGAGTGTGTGGGGGAGATTTAAGGGCCTGTCATTTAGGCCCTTTCACCTAAGAATGAAGAGGACTTTCGAGGATATTCACAGAAATTCAAGATATATATTTAATTTGTCCTGGAAGTATTTATAAATGGTTTTTCAATGAAATTCTTTGGACAAATGTTTAGAAGAAAAACATTTTTAAACAAATTTCATGTGCGTAAAGGAAGAGCTTTGGTTGAAAATCTTCGTGTTGGAACCTCGCAAGATACTGAACTTAAATGAGAAGTTTGGCGTATAATTTACTTTTCGTTTTTGAGTTATGCTGTTAGCAAGCACACTGACTGACGGATCTGCACGCGCGCGCCCACACACACACACACACACACACACACATACACATACACACACGAACACACACTCACATACACACACCAGGCTGGAGCAGGGAACATTCCTTAAAACGTTTTTTATTCAGAGGATCTCGAAACGTGTATTTCGGTGAAATCTTTATAGCAGGGGTGGGCCAAATGGCTTAGCTATCGACGGGTCCTTAGGTCCTACACACACACACACACACACACACACACACACACACACACACACACACACACAAACTCCCTCTTTCTCACTCTCTCAGTCACTCAACTCTCGGTTTTTGGATGAAATGTAATACTTCCTCTACTAAGTCTACGTAGTAAAGAAAAAGGATAATATATTGGTGAGGTTACAGTTTGCTACACAAGAACTTGATTTATGACTAGAACAACATGAAAAACAATAATTATAATCGTGGGCACTCGACTCAAGGAGGGATCCTCTCTAAGCTTCTTGGCAGAACGGCACACAGGGATTCATTATGCCTTATAGTCCCAATCGATGCAGCTACACAAGTTGGAGTCAAGTACTGCCTAATCTCCTTTGAAATCCTCCAAAGCTTTCCTAACTTATAATAATCTCAGAACAGTCTTAACTGGCTCCTTATTATCCCTTCAACTTTGAATTATTTAACGTGATTTTCATTCATAGGAGAACGATGGTATCATTAAATATATAATATTTGCAGTTTAAAAGTATTTACAAATTGGTTTGTTATTAATGCAAGTTTTAAATTCCAAAAATTAAATTAAATTACTTTGTATTATATCGCTTCTATAAATATCAATGTTAAATCAAGTGCAGCATGAGTCTCGGAAATGCTTAATGCAAACCATTATTTGAGTTTTCGAGCTTTTCGCAAATATTGAAGATACACATTTTATTTTCCATGCAAATGATAATATTCTGCCTAATATATTTTAATTAAATCGTTAGTTGTTTTTAAGAAAGGAAATTTGTTTAAACGCTTTTCTTGTAAGGAGATATTTGATGCGAGAGAACTTTCTCAAACATTTTCGAACTCACCCAGAAGATTGGCTTTTATTTATTTTTCGGTTTTGGGTTATGCTTATCTCTCTGTTTCTCTCTCACTCACTTTCTCTTTCATTTTCTCTCCCTCACAAATTCACGCACGCGCAGAGTCCCCTCTCACACACGTGCACGTTTGGCATAGATAGCCGTGGTTATCTTAATTAGATTTCCAAGTTCGGTTTAGTCCTCGAATTGGCAAATATTTTTGAAGTACTACACTATCCTTAGGGCTGGAATGTTTAATTTCGGAATTTCTTTCTTCCCAGTTGCCACTTTATTTCTCATATCTATTGTCACAGCCAACAGTGCCGTTAAAACACTTCATAACACATGTGCGCGTATGATAAAACACATTCTAAGTTGCTTGTAAGGAATAATTGTACGAGGGCTCCTCAATCAAGAATGAACATAATTTTTTACGGTCATAATTTTTCGCACAAAAATTCAATCTTATTATATTCTGTTAGCTTAATGTGAAGCAAACAAGCAGTAGTAGTTTCATTGATGGTACCCCTGGTTTCCGCCTGTGAGAACCAGGCAAGTTCAGACTTGCTCAATATCGCCTACCACTGCAATGGAGGTAACATGCAGCTAAAGTTGATGTTAGAGGAAGATCCGGAGATTCTTTCAAACGTAATCAATGCTGATGAAACTTGGCTACATCATTTTGATCCTAAGAGCAAACAGCAAAGCTCAGTGTGGAAATCTCCTATTCCCTCACTTGAAGAAACGCCTTCGTGGGAGGCATTATCCATCATCAGAAGCAGTGGTGAAGGCTGAGAGAGCGATTTTGAAGGATCTCTCAAAAAATGGTTTCCAGTATGTCTTTGAAGACTAGCAGAAACGCTGGGACAAGTGTATCGCATTCAGGAGAGACTATTTTGAGAATTACCATCAAAATTATGAGGATGAGTAAAGGAACGTTGTCGAAAAAGAAATTGTGATCATTCTTTATTGAACAGCCCTCGTATATTACATGGGATCGATGGTTTAATTCTAATCCCTTTCTCTCACAAATTGTTCTTTCTTTTCCACAAATAAATAATTTTCTTAAATATTAACCATCATCTGATATCAGATACGTATGCACCAAAATATCTTAAATATGCATTCATGCTATTAATTTTTTCAATACTCCATAATTGCAAAATGTGCATTAAACATTCACTAAACCCTTTAACTCTAAGCCCGTTCCTCTTTGTTCTATGATATAAATACTTTCTTACTCAATTTCTAATTATTTACGGTATACTGTGATAAATTTTTCAAAAGTTCAGGTGTGACGTTTATCAGTTAATACAACTGTGTAAGCTGAGAAAGATCTGTGTGTACAAGCACGGAAGAAACATATTGAAAAGTTATATTTATTATCAGAAATAACATAAACAAAACATGCATAAAAGTTAAATTTTTATTTCTAATCCTCATTTACAATTCTTACTCCGCATCGTTGCATATAACCTAGAACGCTTTCCTCTTCTGCTGTCAGAGTGATATACGATGTAAATGTTATATCCTTTGTTGTTTATCTTCCCTTTGATTGAGAAATAATCCTGAATTTCCCGTGGTTCCCTGAAGGGCAGACTGCCCATTAACTACAGAGTGAAGTACACGAGCAATCACGTGCCGAAAACTGTCGTCTGTCCTTTTACCTAAAACTCATCTTCATGAATGAAATAATGGGTACACGAAATTTTGAATAGAAAGCTATGTTAGAACAGGAATGAACCCAACATTCGTTATTCGACCAGAGAAACCCCGAAAACCCATGATGAAATGGGCGATCCCTGAACTAGACTCCCATACCAATCTCATAAATTATCGGGAAACCGTTTATGTGCTTGATGTGTTCACTCTATAGATTTGTTTTTAAAGCAAAGTTTTCTAGCTCCGCAGATTAACTCAAAGCATCGCTTAATGCATTTTTATCATACTACCCTCATGGTAAAAATGACGAAATTGTCATTTATCAGGAATATTTATATCTTGGAAAGTTTACAGTGATTATCTTTAATTAGTCAATATTTTTTTTTCAAAAATTAAATTAAAATATAATGGATTACTTCAAATTGCCTGCTTTAAGATGGCGTACATAGATACCAAATGAATCAGCTAGCGCAAAATTCCATCACACATTCAAGAATATTTGTAGAAAGTTTGAAATTACTTGTTCTGCAAATACCTTTAATAGTTTTATTTCAATGAATGCTAAATAGTTAATGTAATTTCTAGTAAAACAGGTTTCTATGACCATTACTTCTCCTAACGTGTACCTAGTGGCTAGCGAAAGTATTGTATTTCTTCCGGACAATATTATATATGTATTTCACCAGAAATACATGCCCTGAAACCAGAAGAGACTTAGAAAAAAAGGTTTCGTTTATGCGAAGATTATTATTCGACTCCATACCTCAAAAACTAACTTTGGATAAATGCCAAATTTGGTATTTGAGTTTAGTGATTTTCAGAACTTTTATGCAACATATAAACTGTCAATAAAATACACCCCATCAATAACTACCCCTTACATGAGAGGTGTTTCACGACTTTTCTGAAAAGTTCAAGAGAATTCATACCTTTAATACACACTAATCCGACCATTCCTTGCAGACATGGGTGCCGGATTAGCGGATGTGCTGGATTATTGATTAGAATTTTTGGCTACACACTGTACTTGATTAATCAGATACATTAACTTTTATACAAAACTTATACATTTAGTGTGCCCGTACAGTATCACTCACTATGAAACACCCACACTTTTAGTTGCCGCAATAATGATACTCGACGGGGGCATGCTTTATCACGCAGCCGCTTTACATCGGTACTGCATGCATCTGGCTGTTTCAGCTTATCCAAAATTTCGAGTTTCTGTTTGAAGTCAGGGTTAATGTGTTTTCTTTTACAAAACATTGTATGCACTGAACTTTAAAGGAAGCCACAAGTTACATAATAAAAACATCAATAGTATACAATAACAATAAAATAGCTGGCATATTGCAGCGCGTCATTTCTGCTTCTAACATTACTCGAGCTACAAGAGGCCGGATGTGGGCCGGATTACTGAGAAGCCGGACCACTACGGGCCGGATTAGCGAAAGTTCAGTGTACTAAGCACACATTTTATAGACATTAAGTGTAAAATATATACCTATTCTAAGAATAACCAGTGAAACCTCCCTTATTTGGAACTAATTATCTAGAATTGTGTACAACTGGTAAATATTATGAGACAAAATGCTAAAAGAATACCTTAAAGATAAACAATTTATTTCAGATAATTATTTTGCATCCTTAGCCATGCCCAGTTGTCTATTATGGGTTTTCTCTACGGTGTCCCGTATTATGGGTTTATTTTTTAATAGTTTTATCAACTTTATCTGCCACATAGCCAAAGTAAAATTGTATTCCGCACAAAAAATTCAAGATTTTGCCCTAACCACATATTTAGAAAATTTTCGATTCCAAAGGAGACTGTTTAGAAAAATGTTAAGAGTATGAAGAAGGCAGAAAATGTGTGAACAGCATAACTTTGCGGAAATGTTCCTGGCTCTAAATTAACACTAATCACTTTGTTCACAACTTTGGCGATGCACTTTTCCCAGCGCTTCTGTCGGTCTTCAAAGACATGCTGGAAACCATTTTTGAGAGATCCTTCAAAATCGCCTCCGCAGCCTTCACCACTGCTTGTGATGTGGATAATGCCTTCCACGAAGGCGTTTCTTCAAGTTAGGAATAGAAATAAGTCACGTGGGGTTAAATTCGGACTATAGGGAAGGTGAGGGATGCACTTCATGTTGAGTTTTGCAAGATATACGGCAACAACATTGGTAATATGCAGCCGCGCATTATCGTGGTGCAGCATCCAGCCTGCTTCACGGAAATGTGGCAACCAATTAAATGTTTAGTATTTCAGAAAGTGATATTAAGGTAATTTGTTGATCCTCTCTCACAATGGCAGCAGCAGTGTCGTTTCCTTCCGTAAGAGTAGTAACTGGAGCACCGGGTCCACCTTCCTTTTAAATTGATTGTCTCCCCTCATTAAACATTTTAAACCACCTTCGGGCTGTGCTGTAGGGAAGAACAGACTCTCCTTGGGCCTCCTGTAACATTGTTTAGGCCGCAACTGAAGATTTGTTGAGACGAAAGAAATATTTCAAAGCCGCATAATGTACCTCGCGTGATACTTCCATTGCAGCGGTAGGCGATACTGAACATGTCTGAACTTGCCTGGTTCTCACAGGCGGGAACCAGGAGTACCAACAATGATACTACTACGGCGTGTTTGTTTCACATTAAGCTAACAGAATATAATAAGATTGAATTTTAGTGCGAAAAATTATGACCGTAAAAAAATTATGATCACTATTTGTTGAACAGCCCTCGTATTTCCAAATGTAAGTTGTTTCCTCCAATGTCATGGAAAAGCAATATAATTTCAAATCAAGTATATAATCCTGTTTCAAGCACTTAATTGCTACTATTCTATTTCCTTATAACAAAATATGTAATGAAAATAGTTATGCATAAATTTACGAGTTTTAACTAAGTAAGAAAATATATATAAGAAAAGCTATCTGCCTTGTCGTCCTTCGTGGTATAGGGGTAACTTACTAGCCTCGGTATTCCAAATTTCAAACTCGGTGGAGGCAATGGATGCAAAAATCCTTAGCATGGCCTCTTTTAAAAGTGAAGAATTAAAACCAGAAGTAAAACTGTAAAAGGTCCAGCTCAGGCCTAATATAATGGTAGTATAACACGTTGAGAGCTTTAGCAATAAACGTCCTTTAATGTCCTTAAATCATTACAAAAATGTGTTTTACTCACATGAATTTCCCTACTCTTGCACAAAATATTATTAAAACATTTTGTATCTACTTATGTTAATAGAGATACATATTCTGAGAAATTATCGCTATAGGTGCAAGGGGAATATGAAAATTCAGTAGAACTTACGCGATAGTCATATTTTTCAAAACTGATCACTGATTATATTGAAATTATATTCCCTTTGAATGGTTAAAAGATTTAAATATAAAAAGCTTTTCATTTGAGAAAAGAAAATGTATTGTAACATTTAATCAAATAAAGAATGTTAAAGTTAAATTAAGTTATACTAAATTATTTTTATTTTAAATTTAATTGAAAGTTTAATTCTATAAAGCTTTTAATTTTTAAGATCTTTAAATTTTCCTTAAAGAAGGACATTTTGCTGTGCTACAAAATGTTTTCTGACATAAGTACGTATGTACTTCAACGAGATCTAAATTCTTTTGCAGTAACAGTATGTCTTAATTTAGTTTTTAAGAGTCTCACAAAATTAATCTGTAATGAATACTTATTATTCCTCTACACCTCAAGGTATATATTTCATTTGTCTAAAATATCTTTAATATCTGGTATTTTAATTACAATTTTACAGCAAATTTTGAAGAAAATTGGCATTTTAAAACACGTTTCCCGTAAAAGTAGTCTAAGGTGGGGCAACAATCTTAAAAGTCTACATTTCCCATCTTTTAAAGACGGTTAGCTTAAATCCAAGTTTGGTATTTAACCAAATATGACTATACTGTTCACAGACGCACACTTGCGGAATATTTTTAAAATATACTTCTTTATTTAGGGACTCTCCAACATGTATTTCCACTAACATTTCAGTATCGACATTTTGTATGGAATGTAACTACCTCCTTTACGTGGTTAGAAAGAGTCATGTAAACTTCACCCCGTTTTTAAGTTAATTGGTGGAAATTAATCATTCATTCACACTAGCCGACTACCGGGAAAATATATGAGTCAGTTGGAGAATATAATGCCAGGACGGTACATTGGTCATGGCAGCTCAATGTGTAAGAGCTACTGGACGGAAACTAGGAGATCCGTGGTTCAATTCCCGGTCATTGCATTTCATTTTTCAGTTTGACTCCATCTATCTTTCACCCCTTTCCTTAAACATTCTCTAGGATTTTCAACACGGAATGCTTATTAACGTTCTGAATTACGCAGATGAATATGCAAACGATTATTATAAAAAGATATTTCATTCTAATGTACTTCAGTAAAATCTTTATCAAGCATTTATTATATTTATTGAGAATGCCTACTTAAAAAAATAACTGGTAGTTAACAACGGCTTCTGTTGCTTCGGGTAAGAGTGAGCATATAGGCTTGAGCAGACTGTGGAATCTCGCTTTCCGTTTGGAATGACAGCAATCAGCTGCCCCAATCGATCTGCTTCCCACATTCTCTTATAGGCCGGACGCTTCGTCCTGACCAATTCTCAAACCTGTCGCCAAGGACAACTCCTCCTTTCGCCCGCGGATAAATAGGTCACAATGTGATCGACATTGAACCTTCCAGTGGCTTCTAAAATTAATCTCAAATTGATTCAGAGTCATCAGCAACAGAAAACAGAAAAATAATTTTCCGCTCCATTCGTGTAGAAATGCCCGATTTATGAAATTCAACCTTTGTGCTTAATACTACTCTCAAAATAAGGTATTAAGATCTTAAGACCTATGAGACTATTCCTGTCAAATTGGAGATGTGTTAAAAAATAAGCATAGAAAAAAAATATATATTATATGGAACTGCGATATATACCCTCCAATTCGGAAGCATAGCATCACAATCATTTTGATATTTACCTGAATCTTACGCTCCAGAATTGAACACATTATTTCCTCGGATGTATCTATCAATCTCTTGAGGAAGTCACACTCATCCCCGATACATGAGTTCCTTATATTCATGATGCGGAAATTGCTTATGGCTTCCAATTCGCAGGATAGAAATTCGAATTTTGGTGAGACAAACAGGTTATATAGCTTACTTTGGAGGTTAGGTTTTACCCCTTATTCTACTAACCATATTTCTCTACCCATTAAATTTCACTGCTTTTACAGACCTTATTTATTAAAACCAACGATAAAAATGTAGTATTATATGATAAGGAAGTCATGTCATATGACATATGCCATATGACCGGTATCACATTACAACGTGCAAAAAGAGTGGAAATTCTTGAGCTGATTTTAATTTCCTTGCACAAATTTCGCTCATTTCTCTGTTTATATATGTGTGACGTAAATGTTTTTGCCAGTTAAACAAACGTTACTAATAATAAAAAGCACTCTCTGGTCATTACTTTGAAATTTAAGATACTTATTTCATTTGTCGCAAAAATGTCTTAAACATTTTCCATGGTAGCATAGGATCATTAGAGTCTGGATCAGAAAACAATTTTCCGTATAAAGCGTAATACGGTTTTCACGGAATGTTTTGGAAATCTGCGTATCGTCACCCAGCAAGACATTAAACCTGAATATCAAGCTCTTGCATTAACCTACGTTTCGTTTTTGAGTTATATTGTTTGCACACCCAAACAAATTCACTAAAATAGGCATTGAAAGTTATTTTATTCATTGACGCTACTCTGAATTGACCGGCTCATATTAACGCCACCTGTATGCCAGAATTTCACCCTAAAGAAGTTCCTTTACATGCCATAAATGCTTAATGACATGGAGCTATCACTTTTTAACACATTGAAATTCCATTAAAGTGGGGCCTGGTTTGAATCTGCCGTGGTGGGATTAGTAGGCCAGGGCCTAACCAACTTAACAACCAACGACATACACGCACACACAAGAAAATGCTCAAAGAGACATTTTATAAAGTTATTTTTTATTTTTTATAAAATAAAATGCCAAAGCCTAATTGCTAGAGAAATTTCAATGTAGAGTTTTTAGGGGATTTCAATGCGTCTTATACTCGTACTTATTTACATTTTTTACTACGGTGGAGATTAGCCACTGCGACCAGTCTTGATCTATTGTACTTATGCCCACAGAGGTTATCCCCGGAAGGAAGGTTGAGGCGAGATGATGATGATGATCTATAAGGGCGCTCAACTACGGTGGTCATCAGCGCCCTTTAAAAAACTAGTCATGGCAAAAACCAGATATAAAACTTTCTAAAAACTATAGAAGTGTAACCAAACCTATTAAAAATACACGTACATAAAAAACATCAATCAAAACCTACCAAAATGTCGTTCACTAAATCCTAAACTCTAAACTAGACAAAAATCTAGAAACCTTCTCCACGGACCTCCACGCACGGCCTACACTTGGGTGGGCCTGTTGACCGTCTCCCTCAACCTCGAAGAGGAGCCCACACGAGGGAGACTTTTGGCTCGGGACCCTGGGGGTGCCAAACCCGTACGTACCGAAGTAGGCCCCTGGGGGGGGGGTTGAGGCGTGAGGAGACAGAAGACGGCCGTCTCAAGGAGCCACGACAGTACAGAGGGCAGGGTACCTACATTTTACTTAGTTGGAAACCTCCCTCGGTAGGCCAGGACAACGGACATCTTCACCTTACTGTAGTTCGGAAACGGTCCCAGCAGTAGGTCCGGAGATCGGCAACCGACCTACCGTAGGAGAAAGTGGTTCACTCAGAGCATATTATCCTACCATGCACCGCCGACACTTCTACTCTGAAAGAGACCACCGGATGAGAGATGATGTGAAATGATAGTATACATTATCATGGGCAACGGACATGAAGAAACAGGAAATTCGGCGGATTTAATTAACCTACCCAGCATTCGCCTAGCGACCCGAGAAACCCCCGAAAAAGCCCATGGGTCAGGTAGGTAGGATCGAATCCCTGCCTCCTGAATGCAGGCCACAGACGAAACCGCCTGAGCCATCCCGCTCGGTTATACTCCTACTTGCTATAGATAAGCACTTGAGAAAGTAATAATCACAGTTCTTTCACCACCACGGATACAGATAACGCACACAATCTTGCTTGCCTCTAGTAGTGTAATTGCATGGTAATGAGGGGCTGTTTACCACCCTTAGTGCTAGATATACCATGGTTTAAGTAGCTACTAAATCCTGAAGGTGCAGAACCTAGGGTACTATTAACATGTTGGCAACTTCCAAGTTCACTTTCATCGGAAATGAAATCAGCTGGTAAAGTTCGAGAGGGTTGACCTCTCAACTTCAGAACATGTGCAGAGTCCTGGCTGGCTTCCAAAACCTCCCGCAGGACAAGTTTGGTCTTTATCTAATTTACTGAACAAGTTTTCTTCGAGAGTTAGATGATGTCATCTACTTCATATGGCTTCCCAATGTGGCTGAAACTTATTTCGTCAGCAGCTTAAGTCTATACACCTAAATATTTTATAACCTCTGCTTTGTGCCTAATCTCTGAAAAGTCAAAACATTGCCGTATCTACGTTCTGCATGATATGCAACAATAATAGAAAATTGTTGAGTTTCTCAGCTCACTCATTTGAGAGAATTTTATTGGCACTTAACATCGTGGATAATTGAAAACTATAACCACTATATATGGTATTATTAATAACTGTTTTTTTCATTACTGGATTATAAATTAGCTCCTTTCCTTCTGTTTTAGCATTCCATGCTCAGTAAATGCTATTCCTAATTGCAAATTCTTTCCACATTTTGCCATTTACATATTTATCCCTTCTCTAATATGTTTCTTCCTTATTATCCATTCTGGTATATCTTCCAACTTCTGCAAAGAATTTCATTTCGACTGTACCTCATATTCTTTATTTTTGTCTCCGTCGACATCTCAAACTCATATAAAATGGTATTTCCATTT
Organism: Mantis religiosa; assembly: GCA_030765055.1. Classification (NCBI taxonomy): domain Eukaryota; kingdom Metazoa; phylum Arthropoda; class Insecta; order Mantodea; family Mantidae; genus Mantis; species Mantis religiosa. The sequence goes on from CM060947.1 coordinate 119,570,688, forward strand.
CAACATTGGTGTCGACTTCATCTACACCTCCTTTCTCATCACCTTTTATTCTATGTTCGTAGGTGAAGGAGAAATAATGCATTCAGCCCTAAAATTCGAAACGACACTTCGCCAAGTACCCAAGTGTAGGCATTTTTATAAAAATTTCTTTAAGTTTTCTTTTGTGGGGGAATGTCATAATTCCAAAATTAATATTGGTTAAATGCCAGACTTTGAGTTCAAGGTCTTCCAAGAATAAACCCAAACATTTGGAGAAAAATCCTCATATTAAACTACACTTCCAATGGAAACATTTCCAAACAATTTATTTTCTGAAAAAAATGCTTATCATGATTTTGATTAAAATGCCATATGTTTAAGATGGATTATATATACATATATATGGAAAATAATATGAAGCTTTGGGATTTCTTATAAATAACCTTTGAAGTTGTCTTCAGCCAAGAACCGTAACGTTGCGTTGCTAGAACCGTAAACAATTGCGAAACCCTCACTATATAAGGATGTTGTATAAGGACACAATTAATGTCAAATAACTTTTTTGTGGAAGTAACCATTCCAAAGACTTTCATCTGAACTTTCAAATTTCCCTACTTTTCTCTCAAATAAGTAGTTATTCGTGGGTATGCAAAGATGATGGAATTTCAAGTCCTCACATAGCGACACGCCCTTAAAATATTTGACTGAAGCTTAATGCTACTGCATTTCTCTATTTCTATTGTATGTACAAGAAAATATATAATAAAACATTTTACAGATTTTTGCATGAAATAACATGAAGTAGGTAAAGCAATAAGCGTTTAGAAGCGTAGTTTGTTCATAAATAAAAGTTATGTGAATGTAAAATATGCAATTTTATTAAGTTTAGGTTACTTTCTACTGTGGACTGCATCTCTATAAATATAATTTTATATCGAAATCCTAAATACGTCTCAGATATTATTCCAAAATAATTTAATGTTCTTATTCATTCAGTTTATTTTTTATTATATTAATAGCCAATAAATGTCATTATTTCGTTTTGGTTACATATTTATGTACATTACAGCCCTTTATTACCAAATTTATTAAGGATATATTTTTTTTTTTTTTCATTTTCCCAATTCATGGACTTTACCAAATTCCTGCTGAGCCAATCCCGCAGTGTTCAGCAGGTATCTGTGAGACTTGTAAATTTACCATTTTTTTGCTGAACTGAATAGTCAGTTATGATTCTTGGGTAAATCATCCAAAATCTCGAGATTTAATGTAACAGTCAGCAAAAAATTAAGGTTCGTAAATTAAAAAGGCCTGGTTGATAAAACATGTTACCTAATATTGTCAGTCGTATAGCCTAGGTAACTGATACAAGCATTGTTTTAAATGCTCCAAAGCTTCTGAAAGCTATTGAAGTATTTTCTTGCTTTGTAGCAATTATGGACTACATTATATTGATTAAGCTACATGCATATTAAAATAAGGACGTCAAATGCAAAAACAAAAGAACATCAGTTGTGTAATTCACATGACTTGCCTACCTATTATGGTACACTTCTGTATAATTACTTCAAATATTCCTACAAACTTCTATCTGTCTATCTGCATAATGTGTGTATATATATATGTATATATATCAGCATTAGAAGAATTATTTTCGTTCAATATATTTTTAAATGCAAAGTGGATGATAAAAGAAGAATCGCTAGTCACATGTTAGTACATATATTATGCTGGCCTTCAAATGTCATATTCTTTCCATTTTATTACGAAGAAATAACTGTATAACAAAGGCGCTTTAAAACACGCCTAAACCAATAAAAAATTCAATTGAATAATAACGAGTATCTCAAATGGCTCGTGCCATAGGAACAAAGTTTTCTGAAATAAATTCTATATGTTAATGTGATTTGCACGAATATGTGTAAAACTCCTTCCAGATGAAAGAACTGGACACCATGTTCAAAAAGGTTAGCATATTTAGATGTCTGAGAAAAGAGAGGCCTACCAAACTATCTCCTATGTAAGGAGTAATTAAGGACGAGGGTATTTATTAAATATTTGCGTCTTATCTCTTGAAAATATAAAATGTAAATACTTTGGTATTTATCATACTTTTCCTTAACAGTGAGCGCACGGTGTGCAGAAGGCCTCAAAATATGTATTTCCATGAAATGTAAAACATAAAAATTATTTTCTGCAGTGCAATAATTCCTTTATACACTAGATACGTGATGTAGAAAGTAATAAAGAGCAACGAGAAATATTCCACGTTAAGCGCAGAATCGGGTGGAGATATCTTGAACATATTATTGTCACATATCGGAAAGACTCTGAACCTATACTCTTTGGTGTTTAATTTACTTTTTTAATTATGCGGGTCACATATGTACCTCCCATGCCCACGGAGGCCTTCTTTTCTGCCGTGGGGAAATTAAAAAAACGCAACATTGTCAACGTCACGAAGTTGGAAATGCGACTGCACAAAATCCTTTCGAGACGGTTTCAAATCGGCCGAACGAGAACATTTCACTTCGAGAACATTCTCATCCGCCCGGCAGGGTCTAAATGCAGTGCCAAGTGTAGAGGAGTTACTGAGTCAATCAGTCAACTCCTAACAGCATCAAAAACTGAACTCCATTAAGCCAATTCAGAGAGTACTGTCCGTTAAATTTTAAATCCGAATGTAATACTATTTACACCAATGTGTAGTGGGTAATGCGTTCTAAATCAGTAGTATAACTTGCCCCCTTCCTCGCCTCCTACCTAAACTCAGTCATCTAAAAAAAATCTTCCAAATTCCCAAATGCGGTTAAACTCTATTAATGGTTGGCACGTAGCAAAATCTATCAGTCTGACCTCAGCCCGTCAGCAGCGACGGAAGGAGTCAGTGGTTGGTTGATCGGTCGGTCAATGAGTCAGCTAAGTTCGGTTGAATTGCGGAATGCGTTGGTCTGCAAGAGTGCAATACTTTCCAGCTTCGTGATGAGGAGTTGGCGGGCCGTGTGAATAGTGCACTGGAGTAGTTCACGAGGGAAAATCTAAATTGCTGTGTTCACAGTAGGCGAGCAAGTACTGTAAGAGGTAAACTGCTGTGTACATCAGAGAAATTGCTAGTAGAGAACACTAGTTGCTGCGTGCAACAGAGACCTAAAGGAACATCAAACAGACTTGTTTTAGCTGTGTGTTTGTTAAAAAGAGAAGAAAATTACCACTTTAGCATTGGGTCAACGATTTTAGTGACAAAGTTTAAGGTGAGCCTCTTGTGTCACTTTTTCTCAGTATCAAAATTTTGAATGAAATACATTACCTACTATAACCGAGTGCTAAGTGTCAGCGCTAATTTTGAGGCTCCCTTTGAACCAGTTGCCAGGAGAATGTCAGTTGGAAAAATGGTCATAGATGTTATTTAAGCAGAGAACTATTTCTTCACTGCGTGAAGGAGAGGAAGGACGTTGATGGGTGTACGGGCGAAGCTCACTCTGGAAACGTTAGTGACTCACTGTCCTGGATTTATTGCCATCAGACTACCCGCTTTTCGTGTTCCGATGCCTTATTCTTTTCTCTCGGGGGTTAAGTAGGCACAATAGCTCTAGCGTTTCGCAGAGCATATCCTCTTCCAGCTCCAAAACTAACTCTGATTCTACCTTCTATAGGTTAATTGTATAAAATTATGTTAAATAACAGAGCTGTTGTGTAATTTCGTACTGATATTAATAGATTTTTGTCCAATAGTGTTATAACTCTTGATGTACCTTCCATATAAACACAGTTCTGAAATGTACTTCGTAGTCGCGCAATACACTTCTCCATTCCATATCTGATACTTAAATGGTAATTTTAATGCTTATAATTGAATCAGCGGAATATGAAGCATCTTTGCATTTCCCAATATCAGTAAAATATTGCTCTACAGTATTTCCAGGAATCAAATTATATATTAGCATTCAATAATATAGTTAATATATGTATTCAATGGGTAGAGGATACCGAAATGGTAAAGCTAATGCAATTTAAATAAGAACAGTTTTAGGTTTGCCATAAAAATAAGAGACATCAAATTTCATTATACCGAGAAGGTTTCAGTTTAATCTTCCTATCTTTAACTTATTGCTCTTGTTTTGAATTGAGATATCTTTCTTCTTTCAGAAACGCTGCTTTATTAGCTTCCAGTATGTGTAAACTAGTTTGCCATAAAGATGTGTTTAATTGTACTTCTTCCTTATTTCGACTCATTAACCGAAAGTTAACTTAAAAATAGGCATAGTTTGTATTTTAGAGTTCTCAAGACATACAGCTCCAAATACTGAAAGTTCATCTTTGGAATCTAACATGGTGTGTTAATTCATTGGCTTTGCGAGCTTCATCTTCCATTATTAACAAGTTTTCGAGCTCAGAAATACATGTATTACATTCACAAATGTTCTCCTTTAACTAAACTGTTTCCCTTTATAGTAAGTTCCTCAAAGCTATAAGAACATATTTTTCATAAAAAAGTTCAGTATAGTGTTTTACATTTCACATGTGTAATTTACGGATCGATATGCAGTGGTTGCCAAGAGTGGAATGCTTCTTTGGCAATCAGGCAGCTCCACCTGGGTGCAGGCGTACCTTAAAATGACTGAGACTTTAAATCGTTACAGCAGTGTTCACCTCCACTGTATACCTCCCATTAATCATAAAAATGTCTAAGTGTTAAAACCAAGAGTTACGGTAGAGCTTTCACTGGATTACAGGCGGAGTTTTGCAGATGAAAATCGTCCTCCTATTCTCGTACAGTATATACTCAGTACAATATTTGCAGATAGCTCTTACTACCTGTCAGAGATACCTTGACCTTTTATATAAATTTAGTCTAGTGCAGCTTACCTGATGCCTATTGCTTATGAATTCTTATGCCTAGTTATGACATCCTCTGTCTATATCTATGCGTCTTAAGTTAACTAAAGCGAATGCGTTTGTCTGAGCCCAAAAAGTGATATTGCTGACTTTTCTTCAAACGAATTCAAATTCCTCTGATACACTTCTAAACTAAATCGTTAAAAAAGCAACCAGTACTTGCCATACTAAACACAATACAGAATTTAAAAGCTAAAAAGAAAAAAGGATGTAAGCCCATCCACGTATCAATCCAAACATAACAGTGCGTACTTTTTTAAATTTTACTTTAAACCTGAGTGAGTAATCTTAAGTATCAAATTATGCCAGCTACTCATAAGAAACCAAAAATATAATAGTGGATAACTTAGAAAAACCTGCAACTATGTTAACTATTGTTAACTATGATGACACATTTTAGTATAACTGGCTTGGTTAAAAATAAAGCTATAAGCCTGGAAAAATAGTGAACAAACTTTAGAATGAAATAAAGGGAAACAATACATGTTGATGTACCCAAAAATCAATGGCATATAACAATAATAGTTCATTTAATATTCAACCATCACTGCTTCGTTTATACAACTATTTGTGGGGTTACTATTTCTGTGATTATTATGATAAACAGATATAATACTGTGATGCCTTTCACTTCAGGCAAGAAAAGAGGACAGCAATAAAACATTTCCATGATCATATTTGGCTAAAGGCATTGATTTATGTCGCCATTTTGCTCTCTTACTTGCCACTCAAAATGTCAATGTAATGCACTTGCAGTCATAAAAATTTTAAAGGAGGGCTTAGCATCTGTAGCAACAGTATAAGCTGGAGGTCAAACTTGCTGTATATACACGCAGTTAGTAAAGCAAAAGAAAGGCTTAAATTCAAGTCAGCTAATTCTTCATGTGTTTAGTGATCGAAATTCAAAGTGAACGAGCAAATCTACAAACATAAATACTAGGCTGCATTCGTTCCTGGATACCTGTATAAAGCTTTTTAAGAACTCCTATTAGCTCTACAAGGGAGCGGGATGTAATTAACGTGATGCCGGCCTTCGTAGCCATGGTCGTTAGAGCGTATGCCTCTAGCGTTCCGCCGCGTAGAGGGTCGCGAGTTCGTGTCCCACCTTAGGCTTGGGTGTTTATGTATATAGTGTATATCTGTGAAACTACAGAAAACAGATAGGAAAATAATTGGAAACAATAAAAAACGGTTAAGTAAAGAAAAGAAAAATATATCTGTATATATATATTCTTTCTAACTAAAAAAAAAAACCATGAGCGTATGACCTACACATGCTAAAATATATTCACGGACAAATGGTTTTCTTCGTGAACATCTATGTAATTGTTCTTTATCACTGTTATTGTCATTGTAGTTATGGTTCATATCGAATTGTCAATGAAAGCCCTCCTTATAAAATCACTCTATGATTCCAAATTGCATTACTTATTGTGTTTAATATACAAATACATTGCATATACGTCCAAGACTCTTAGAAAATGTGCCTGGATTCCCTCCAAAAGTGTCTTTGTAAATCTAATGCATAATTGTTATCTGTAAGTCTAATAATGTTTCTTATTTAATATTTTGAAAGTGAGATCTCAAAACACTGTTAATTTAACTTTTTTCAGAGAACCAGTACCAACCTATGGGGAGAATGGATGGGTGTGATGCATGGTGACGAAATAGAGTATGTGTTTGGACATCCCCTCAATATGTCCATTGGCTACAATGACAAGGAGAGAGATCTTAGTCTTCGCATGATGCAGACCTTCGCCAGATTTGCTCTGACAGGGTACGTCGCTGTTTTAAGACTTTAGAAGTTTCTATTAATTATGCTTTCAAAATACTTAGGTCATTCAATAATTAGTGCAACATTTGAATTTACAACAAATAAAACATTTTTGGAGCAGTAACATGACTGCACTGCTTAGCAGTAATCTCCTCCAACATGAATGGGTTGCCTCCACACATCAGGGAGTCGACGGATGCCATCCACAGGGTCTTGTCCCAATATTCGAACAGACTGCCCTACAGCTGATGTAATTCCCTATCTGGCTCTAAAGCAAACCTCGAATTGGTAATTTCATAATCACAAAAAGGTCGAAATCACTTGTGCAAGACATGAGAGCGAGCACCAGCATGTAACACAATGGAATGAGAATGCGTGAGATTTGAACGTTTACGACGCACAGCTGGTCGTAAATGGTGTTCCATTAAATGACTGCGATGTGCACCATTCACACGATCACCTTCAGGAACTAAAAAAGTGATAAGAACACCGTCAAAACCAACAATTAACATGACTAAGTGGATCCTATTCATGTCGATACCTTTTTGGTCCAGATGAGTCAATGTGCCGCCACTCATTTGATTGTATTCTTAATTTTGATTGCTAGCATGGAACCCAGGTTTCATCTAATATTATGATACGTCGAAGAAAACTCTTGCCTTCACGCTCATAGCGTTCCAAGTCTCATCTTGCTGTTTCCATCCTCTGCCACAATATTTCCTCTGTAAGATGTGTGTAACCCATCGAGAGCAAATTTTCCTCATCTTTAACTTATTCTTAAGTATGTGAAGAATCACACTGGAGTAACTCCAACTTCCCTTGCTGGTTCAATACAAGTCAAACAACGATGTTGTTTCAGCAGTGCTCTAACAACATTCACATGCACATCATCACTTGCTGATTGCGGTCTGCCAGCTCCACGTTTATTATGAACGTCTTCCACGAAATACATTCCCCCACTTAGCCACGGGACGATATGGTAAAGTCTGTCTACCACAAGCTTCTAATAAGTCTTGCAGCCTGAATTTTAATCAACCTTATTTGTTCATTTTTACTAAACATGTTTAGAGCACTGAAGATAACAGCCTACAATTAAACTTATTAAATAAAATTATTGCTTCAAACTCGAAGCTAACAAAAATTATATGCTCTTATTTTTCATTGTTATCAGCTTATATGATTTACCGCTGATAGCGCCAAATGCAGTCAGTGTTGCCACTAATTTTTGAACGACACATGTAGTTCATTAATAGTTTGGAATATTACTCCAAATAATTATACTAAAGACCGATTATGACTCACTTAACGTTTTTCTACCTTGATTGTTGAATTTCAGCAAATATCTTAATAATTCTCCAAGAGAATGATTATTTTATGAAAACACATTAAGTTATTGATTGAATGACATGGTTTGAATAGCATAAAGACTTACACGAGCCATTTAGCAAGATATTATTTAAATCAAAAGTAAAATGTGTGCTCTAAAAGCACAATTTACATTCTCACTGAAGAAATATTTCATATACGCCATTGTGACGTCAACTCCGTCAGCTCTAACTGCCAAATATGCCCCCGAACGAAAGGCAGGTTAGCATGTAACGTCACCGCGCTGATTTCTGCTGCCCAAGAGGAAGGAAACAGTTTGATGTGTTGGGGTTCCGACAGCGTAGGAAAGAGAGGAAACTTATCGGGTATTAATAATACGTACAACTTACATCTTGGGTGATGTAATATTAATGCTGACTGATTTAAGTGCACAATTGGTCACAGTTTATAAACAATTAAATGTTTGCTCTGTGCTATGAAAAAATATATAAAACTTCAACTCGTAGTTTATCTGAATGCCAGGCATGTTATAAAGTAATTAAATAAAACATCACGTAATTTTCTCTGCAAATTAGTGGATATCCGTTCAGAACAAAATTACGTGGACATTTTCCAACACTTTCTGTTTCGTTTTTCTGTAACTAGTTTATCAATGTCAGGACGTAATGTCTGCGAAATTTGTAATCGAAGGCTGCATGTTAGATTGTGATACGACAAGGTACTTCGGGGTTGTTTGCACACATATGTCGACCCAAACATACACAATTTCTATGCGGCAAAAGAATACAACCTCAGAAATCTGGTTTGGGGGACATTCTTGTAATAATCAATCAAGTCTTTCTTGTGTGAATATTTTCCTTCAATAAATCGTCACATTGTAATTTTAACAGTTCTATTTGGTACGTGGCAGCTACATTGTTGTCATCGAGTGCACTACACTTAACTGAACCCACAGATTCTATACTCACAGCGCCATATATAACTTGGTTCTACACGGCTCTAGCATACGTCACACGCACTGCAGGCCTCGCTCCCGGCTGAAACCCGTCACAACTCTCGAAGCTGTCTTCTTCTGACATACACGATTTTCAGGGTAAATCTGTACAGTGCTCAGATTCATCAGTCATAAAATGGCAGCGCGTCCAAAATTTGAGATTATCTCTTTAGCTTTGCTGCAACATCTCGCTCCATTCTCTATAACTAACGTTTGAGATACCATGTTTTTCCACTTCATAAGAAACTGGCTGCAGTATGTACCCGTATCACCGACTAACAGTCAGACTCTAAATGAATGTAGCAGCTAGGTCCCATCTAGCTTCTATGGGCCGGATCAGTGGACTAGGGGCTCAAACTACGATTAGAATAATTTTCTGTAAAATGCAATTCTTTAAATGAGGATGAGGGAACATGATGGGCTGAAGTATTTTATCTGAAATGCTCAATCACTAATATGAAAATAGTTAAAGAACTACCTTAAAGAATTCATTAAAGAATTACCTTAACCTGATAAAAAATTGTGAGCAATAGGTGCATTATCTCGCTATGGGTTATGACATGAATTCACTAATGCACGTGAAAATCCATATGAGACCATATGTTGAATAAAAAACATGAAATCTAAGTTTCTTATTAAGATCCTCATAGATATTTTCAAAATGTTCCAACGTAAGGTGTTTGTGAATTTGTTTCTTTACAAATATGTGAAATCACAAAGAGTGCTAATATTAAGAGACTACTATAACTTATATGAGGTCCTTTGATTCAATAAAAGCCTGACATATATAAAACTTTTGCCTTATAACAAGACTTCCAGCTGAACCACTTTACTTATGCATAGAAACAAAACAATAACAGAGATGTTGAGGGCGAGTCTGAAGTACCAGAAGAACATTTTATTACACTGGTCGACAAATTTTAACTTTTGTTTCGTGTACAAGAATTAAAATAACATATTCTATTTGTGTTGAATTCAACTATAATTACAGTCTTTCCCCATCGGGCAGGAGTTTTGTGTGATATTCATTTGAAATTTTTATAATATTCCAAAGAATCCGTAACTAGCTATCTAACTCACAATTATAACTACTGATTCTGACTTACCTAGAAAGTGGTAGATAGTGATTTTCGGGTATATTTTGCATCCGGAACGTTTCTCATTTTAGTCCAACAGTAGTCAGCCAGCATATTGGAACTCCACTTGCCTTGGTACCTCTTCTCTATTGTAGAAATTTGCTGATGAAAACGCTCACCGTGTTCATCGCTGACAGCTCCAAGGTCTTTTTTCGGGGAAGAAGTCGAAGTGAGAGTCCAAGAAGCTAATTTTAAAAACATGTTGCATCCCATAGCTTTGTAAGAATGCACAAGATCAGCCACTATGTCACGATAGTTTTCTGCTTTATGGTTTCCAAGAAAATTGCAACACAAACTTTTGAAAGCCTGCCAGGCTGCTTTCTCCAGAGGATTTAACAGTCCCTCGAAATGTTCATCAGCCATTAATGATTGGATTTGTGGTCCTATAAAAACCCCTTCTTTCAATTTAGCATCACTGACTTTGGGGAATTTCGATTTCAAGTACAAGAATCCATCAGAAAGTTTATCCATAGCTTTGACGAAATTTTTCATAACTCCTAACTTAATATGCAATGGAGGTAAAAATATTTTTCAGGCTTCACTAAAGGGACACATGCCACATTTTTCTGGCCAGTGATAAGATATTCACGTTTTGGCCATGACTTTCTAACGTAGTGAGACTTATCTCTGCTGTCCCACTCGCACAAAAAACAGCAAAATTTGGTGAACCCAAGTTGCAAACTAAGCAATAAAGCAATGACCTTTAAATCACCACAGATATTCCATTCATATTTTCCATATTGTATTAGCTCTAAAACTAGTTTCATATTTTCATATGTCTCTTTCATATCAGCGGCATGCGCTACCGGTGTTGATGGAAGTTTATTGCCAATATGTAGCAGAACAGCCTTCAAACTTACTTTAGAGGAGTCTATGAACAATCGCCACTCATCTGGCCGGTGTTGAAGCCCAATGCCCGATTTCACCAACAGATGTTAAGACTTACACGAGTTTAGCAATAGTTAAAACAGAAATTACATTTCACCAACAAGTCTTAGAGTAACACTCGTGTTAAATCTCATGTTAAACTAACAAGCCGAATTTCTAATGTTAAGTCCTTAACAATTGTAAATATTCAAGATGACCAGCATGAACTCATCTGTTGATGTCGATTTGCTATATTTAAGATCGTCTAAATGGCATTCATAGAGTACGGCCTATGAGAATAAACGATTTTGAGGAACTATCCGAAGACAATTGTTTTACGGAGGTATGGACTGTCGAAACATGTTGCCATGAAGGTTACTGCGGAAGTACAAGAGAGGTTAGGACATGCATCGAAAGGAATATGCCGATCTCGCCTTTGCTTCAAGTATTAATAACTTTGCGATTTTATAATTCACTGAATTATGTGGAAAATACGTTGTCCACCTGCCGTCTTGAAACGTTCAAGTCACTTGTCCTTCGCACCTCGTTTTAAATTTACGTAATACTGACAAGTTGTTTGGTGCTTGTAGTAGTGACACATGCAATTGAATTAAATTCGTTTCCAATATTTTCCCCGCGACATCTTTCTCTTTTACATTCACTGCATCCGTCCTCTTATTTTCCACGATATTCTTACACTTCGTCACCATTTCAATTAATTCTTTCTCCGTCGATGAGAAATTTGTCTCACGGCTTTATTTATGCTTTTGTTCATCTGCCATTTGTGCAGACGAAAATGAAAACAAAAGCGCATCGGAGTACGTTCAGAAAATCATCCATAGCCTTCTGTAGCTGTGATACTTACAAGTTTCTTGGCGTTAACAAAGGTTTGTTAACGTTTTAAGAAAACAGGTTGGTGAAATGCAAGAAATTTAACATTAGTTTTAGCGCTGTGACAATTGTTACTTTACATTTGTTAACGTTGATTTTAACATCTGTTGGTGAAATCGGGCACAAGAGTTTCCATAACTGAACAAATATTATTACAAAACACAATACCATTTTCTTCAGAGAAGTATACTTTGAAAATACTATGGCGGCAACGATATCTACTAATTCTTACATCTTTTTGGAGTAGATTCCACCCTTTGAGTCTGGAAGCTAAAACTTCCGCTTGCTGTTTAGACAGATTTAAATCGCGAATCACGTCAATAAGGTCTTGCTGATTGGGAAAGTATGGTTCTGATGAACAGCTACTGACTTCATATGTAAGATCATTTTCATTTTCATCTAAATCATTTGGAGTTTCAGTAAGCTCAGAACCAGAGTTACCACTTAAGGTCGTATCTGCATAAACTGGTACGGGGAACTCTTCACTCTGTAAGACAGGTCTCATTGCAGATCGCAAATTCGGATACTTAACTGTATATTTTGTTTTAGATGTGATTCCTTTAATATTTGTCAAACAAAAACAACAGTCAGTTAAATGATCCTTCGGTTCCCTCCAAATCATGGGAATTGCAAATGGCATATGATGTGTACCATTTTTCCACCCAGTCAGCAGTCTAACACACGAAACACAGCACGTATTTGGGGCCCAGCTCTTATCAAAATCACCAACTTGACAGCCAAAGTAAAGTTTATAACACTTCTTTACAAGTGGGGTCAAATTTCGCCTCTGAGACTTGAAGGTCAGCTCACCACAAATATAGCAGAAATTATCTGCATGATTTATACAATTTCTTGGCATGATGAAAAAATTAAGCACAGAAATACAACATGCACAATATACACAATACACTTCTAAAAAGAAAGGAAGGAAATATTTCACTACTCAACAATCTCACAGTCAGCTCAATACTGACACATCACAATGCCAAAGAGGTCTGAACATGTCTAAACAACAACAATGAACAATGAACAGTCATGTTTTATTGCGCTTCACCATGACATTTCAAATAATTTCAATAATACAGCTTGAGTAAAATAGCTACATATGAGGTAACGGTCCAATAACAGGTCAAAGAAAACGCTAAAATCATATTTTGAAAAGTAGCTTTTACAGAAAAATTATGCGTGATGGGAAAATTCTGACTACATATCTGAATTCAGGATGGAAAACTCCACTAGATTCACTATTCATATCTCTTGTAAAAAAAAAAAAAAAAAAAAAAAAAAAAAAAAAACCTTGTCGACCAGTGTTATCAGAAGTAATTATTTTATTGGTGCTCGAAATTCCATAGGGACTCACATTAAGAAACTAAAAATAGATAAGGTGAAACAATTCCCCTATAGCTTTTTCTGAATGTGCATAAATTACGACTTATATTTTAAAACTCTAGTTATTGGATTTAACACAGGGAATTAAAAATAAGTCATTTTCAAAAGAAAACAAAGCGTATTTTCTTAAATTCACACCACAAGAAAACATTTCTAGAAGAGATATTTCAATTTAAAAAAATGCGGAGAAAACCATTCCAACTTTAATGCTTCACAGGGCATTATCACTGTCATGTGTAGTGTTTAACGCCCGCTTTTACAACATACGGCACCGCAGGCGATGACACTGATGATACATGAGATGAAGATGGAGCACCGGTGGAATGAGATGGCGGGGGAAACCGGAGATCCCGGAGAAAACCCGCCGCAGCGCCGTGTTGTCCACCACGAATCTCACTTTGCGGTCGCCTGGAATCGAACCCGGGCCGCCTTGGTGAGAGCCAAGCGGTCTAACCACAGAGCCACGGTGCGGCCGATATCACTGTCATTTTTATAGACAGTGATCATATACAAGTCTGTGAACTATCCTGAGAATATTATGTTATGTTCAAAATATATGTTGTATTATGGTCGATATTATTAAGAAAGCTACCTCTTTACATACAAGCGATGTCTGACGGCAGTGTGCTACATATTTGAAGAATTAAAGACAAATAATAGTTAACCTTGTGATTTGACAAATTGATTTTGTCCTGTGCTTATTGTTCTTTCGTACTGCTCGTCTACGGTTAATTTTCCCAACATTCTGCAAGCATAATATAAAAATGTAGTCAAAAGGTATTGTTTAATTTCTAAGTTTGTAGATATTAATATTATGATTATGGAAACTATTCATCATAAATTAAAGAAGATACATATCAAATAAGCGAACTATATTTCCATAAATTTATATCAACGAATTAACGCATTACACTGTGTTTAGTGTTTACTTTTCACGTCTTAGCTAAGTGAAAGAAAATAAATGATCCCTTAAGTTAGTTTACTGTCTATTTTACTAGTTATGAGTACCTTGATTTTCAGAAAACCGGTACCCGATGATGTGGAGTGGCCACCATACACAAAAGAGAAGCCTGAGTACTATATTTTCAATGCAGAAAAATACGGACTGGGAAGGGGACCTCGTACCACTGCCTGTGCATTCTGGAATGACTTCCTACCACGTCTGAAGAATCACCCAGGTGAGGCTCCCCACAGAATCCATGGCCTTAGTCATTCGTTTTGCTTGACATATTATGTTCGTTATCCATTATAGGTATAAGCAGTAAAAGTAAGTGCAGCTTCGCATACCCTTTTGAATATTGGCCTGGGCTTCTGGGTCAGTGTGAAGGGAAGGAAAAATTGTTCGATTGTCTAAAGGAAAACTAAATATCACAGTCATTTTATTGGCGAATTATTGTTAAGTTGCAATATATAGGAATAACAGTTTTGTTGCTACCTGATTCTAACTTTGATCTGCGTTCTATGATTTTGTTACAGATACTGATTACGGCTGCACTGGGGAGATAGTCGACGTGAAGTCTTTGGGAATAGAAAATTCGGCCCAATTGACCAGCGGTGATCCGGTTTATGTCTTCCTTTTCACATTGGTCTTGGCTCTGTGCATCGGCTTCCTATAGACTCACAGTTACGAATCTGCTGGGCTTTACAACACATTGAGAGCTGGATGATCTGTAACAATTAAGCTGGAACACCCGATTGCACTTGGCAAGAGGCAGAATGATTAGTTACGACAACTGCTAGTTTCTTCTACCACTCCTCAATCGTCCTCCTGTTTAAAATACTCTCAAATTGAGTGATAAACTCTTAGACAAAGTATTTCCAGAGATCCCGCACCTTGATGCTCTTCTGTTTTCTTACTGCTGGAATATCTAATGATGTGCTCGCTTGAGCAATTGGAACGTAAACAATCATAGCTTTAAGCACGCTCCTACTTTCTTAACGCCAGATATTGTGGTGTATCGGAAGAAGGAACAATTGCATGAGAACTGAATCTCCTCGGAAATATTATATAATAATCAAAATTTATTAAATGTAAACATAGTATTGGGTGAAATATTTTCCATTCTTAAGCAGTACATGTCTTGGCTTTCAAGATAGGTTTGATGTCCAGTAAAATCACCGTAGAACGATCGGGCAAACTTAGGCTTCTAAATGTTAGTGAGCTGTGAATTTATTTTTTCAGCTGTTTTGTATTAGATGAAGTAATATGTCTGTTACGGCAGTACGATATTATTTTAAGACACTGAAGTGCGTAACAGTGCAAGCCTTAACCCTGAAGCATCCAAAGGCAGGACATTTAAATAAGGCAACGAATAATTCAGATATCAGACCTATTCATAGAGAAAGGCCGATTCACAATATTTACTTGCAAATTAAGAGCACTACTTAAATATTAACTTAGATAAGATGTTTAGTTTATTCCTTACAGCGTTCAAACCAAATCATAATACAAATTCTAGGATCGCAGGTTCGATCTGAGTAGTAAAGCAGTGCCTGGTGCAATAATCAACTTATATTAACAATGCAAGGAAGAAACTGAGACTGTTTAGTAAATAACAGTCAGCAAGTAAAATTAATAACTTAAGAGGAGGAAACCAACTCATTTATGTTTTTGAGTTTTTAAACAATGACTTAAGGTAAAGAGGGCCGGAATATTAAGGAGCTTTAAAGAACACAAAATATATAAACACTAAACATAAATATAAATAACATTTGAATGCTTACAAATGAAGCACGCATGGGTATGAATTACTATAAGTACAACATTACTTTGTAGTTCGTTGACTCGAATTCAAGATACAGGCAGAGTTAATACAAGTAATGACTACTTGCGTTACCTTTCATGAGCAGTCCAAACAATTCCAAGATCGACATTTTAAGATCACAAAAGTAAAATGTTTACTACCGCTGTCATATTAGAGCTGAGTGACGTGTTACTCAACATTAGCATACGCTAATAGTTACTCTTAAATATGCCTTTCATCTGCAAAATAAACGTTCAAGAAATTTTAATTAAAGAGTAAGAAACGTTTTGTATAAGTGGCTTTGTCATGCAAGTGAACACAAGCCATTGCGTTAGTCCAAACATCGACTTTGCTTTCACTAACGATAGTTGTAGCATACAAGGGAATTTTTTTCGGAACGTACTGGAAGTCTGCACATTGAGTCTAATTAGTGCGAGTTCTCTGCCTACGTGAAATTACCTTCAGCGACAAAGCTCATATCCGTGGATAAGAACGCATAATTAGAGAAACTTTTCCGCATAGCTTTGGTAGAATAATAACAAACGTCAAAATCCATATGTGAAAATCCATATGTCAAACTCCATATGTCAAAATCCAGTGCTAGTACCACAGTGTGTGCCTATTTAGAATGATCTATTTTCGTGGATGAAAATAATTTAAGTTCTGAGCTCTACAAATTGTTTTGTAATTAATAGACTTATGACATTAAATTTTAAAATATATAATGCTTTCAGAATATGCTAAAGATTCTCTATTTATTTTAAAATATTCTTGAATATTTATATTTGTTATATATCATGTACTCCCTAAATAATTAATTTTACTATTTCATATTACTTTCAACTAACTTTCAACTACTTTCATTTTAACCAATCACTTGGTCTATTGGTACCAACTTGTCATGTTTAAATTATCTTTCCAATACTGTGAATAATCATTTATACTGTATCGATACAATTGAAATGGGTCACTAAAATTACCAAAACTAAGCATTTTCTTACTTTATAACAAATTTAAAAAGCTACGAAAGTCATTCATCTCCACTGTCTGGTCGTAGCGGTGTCTATAATTTGAATTTTCACTCCAAATTGTACTTCTGTATAAATATTATTTATTCTTACCTATACACATTGTATTTTCAATCCTCTTTATATATATACAAGGCCTACTCAAATTCTTATGTTTTCTAAATATAACCAACACATAAATATCTTTATATGGAATCATAATGACCTATATAATCACCGATGATGGAAACATTATTTACTAATAGGTCACACCGTAAACAAAATATCTAAACTATTGCACACTTTTTCATAAATACATTTTAGATATTACTTCCAACACATATGAACTCTCCTAAACTTAAGCTATATTTTATATAATTTATCAAAGAGAGTTTGTGTTTCTGAGAATGCACATCCTCACACTATTTTTTTTTTTTTTTTTTTTTTTTTTTTTTTTTTTTTTTTTTTGCTTGAGAGCAATGAAGCTTCAGCGGCATTACTTAAAAGAAGGCAATGTTTTTTTAAGAGTGCCTAATAAAAATACTTACGGCTACAAATGATTCATTGGCTACTGTAATCATTATTCTTTTGATAAAAGTGTTAGGTATGCAAGATGAAAAAAATAATCATCAAAATGTACGCTAACCTCGGAATACGCATCTGAAAAACTGATTCGGATAGTAAGGTCCAAAGATAAAGTTAAATTTCAAACACATTTCAAATAATTGTTTTACTATTGCATTGCCATTTATATTTTAATGCCCATAGGAGTAATAAGGCTATCTCTCATTTGCTATTTATACCCTACAATTGAATGGTATTAGACGCCAACGAGAAAGTCTCTTTTCATACTGTCTCTCAGTTAGGAGCTCATTGTGAAATTTAGGGCAGGAAGGTTATTGGCAAGACGAAAAATCTAGCCGAGCAAGCGGACTGCTGTTTTCCTGAGTTGTGCTTATTATCGTGCTCTTCACTTCTTTCCGCAACACTTTACTACAAATATTAAAACGTGGTATTAAAATACACGTTATTCGTTCTACTGATTGTGAAATTTATATATTTATATAATGATGTAACATAATGATAATACCTCAGCGAGCAAAATGTAGAAATTATGTGCTGATAGGTATTAAACACGTCTTCAATTTTCATTTAAGATGCTAGTATGATAAGCCAAAAACTGAAGCAGGCTTGACAATCAAGAAATGCAAAAATAAAAGAAATAAATTTCCCTAAAATATATATAAACAAATTCAGTCGTCACACCTCCTCTTTTGGACACTAATCTTTTATATATAAACAAAATTTTATCAGTTCTTGTTCACCAAGTTGTTTCATAAAAGTAAACTGAATGTGCATATTGCACTAAAATACATGAGTTTTGCAAACACAAGAAAATTACATTTACATATTATTAATTTACAAGACACTCACAGCTAATTTACAAGATTTAAGAATCCTCTTGGTTGTTAGCATTATAAAGCAGCAAAAATAATGATAATTAAAATAATTAAAACAATTAAAACAACAACGATAACGGTGACAATCATCATCATCATCATCATCATCATCATCATCATCATCCATCATCATCATCATCATCATCATCATCATCATCATCATCATCATCATCATCATCATCATCATCATCATAATAATAATAATAATAAAATTTATGAAATGACAAAGGAAGACTGGTGAGAAGTGGTGTAGACGCCTGCAGCTATCGACTACCCGCCAGTCTTCCCTGTTGGAGAAGTTTTCGCTCGATCCAGGCGACACCACTCGTCCTTAGAGACTGAGTTATGCCTAGAGGAGTGATTTAATAGTTCGTTACATACAGTTAATAATAATAATAATATGATGTGCACTTACAAATACGCCGGAATTTTTGTTTCATAATCAGTAACTAGTTTTCTCATTGTTTAATTTTATCAGCCATCGACTCAGATACATCAAGACATTTGATACATATTTGTGGTTTGAATATAAAAACTCTAGGAATAAACACGAATGGAAACATGAATCCAGTTTTTAAGTTATCGTTTTTATTTTTACTTTCTCTCTCTTTCACATGGTTATTTTAGAGTTACATGATGTGTTAACCTAAATGATAATTTCAAAAGTAAGGGAAACTGAGAACAATGGTATGATTTATTTGAAATGTGTTAAATATTTGACCTAGAAGAGGAAGATAAATAAGTAATCCATAAAGTGGCCACATTAAATAGCATCAGTGATTAAAGCTAAAGTTTTAATAGTATATTGTACAGCGTGCTTAGAATATATACAGTTAATTTAATGTATGGCCTAAAGTAGCGTTTTAAACAATGATATGACCCAGTTTCTTATTTTTAATGTGCTTATGGAGCTTCTACACTATTGATGATGGTTATGAGATTGACCTGGAAACTTCACTTCTAGTGAAATATATCATTACGCAGCGAAACAATATATGTCACTAGTGATCAGGAGTTTAAAATAGATATATGACTATTCAAAACCATTTATTTCCTTAAACAATAACCTGCGATTTACTAATAAGAGACTTGCTGTGCACACTTTTAATTTAATTGAAAAACACAGGAAAACGGTTACGGTAAATAGGATATACCTTAACAGTATATGTATGATTGCAGCTTAATTAAATGAATACGGCTATTTCAAAATATTAAATGGTTATGATCATTTGTGACTCTGATCCATAAAAATCCAGATATTTTGGCAAGAAGTATTTTAATGGTTAATAATTATAACTAATTATTACACTCATACGAAGGAATTATATTTTCTTTAATCTGCTTCTTTATTTTAGGGTTGCCAATTTTTAAAGCATGCCTAACATAATTTAAACCAAAATAACAAGGATATGTAGCGCAGCGTGATCTTAAATAACAAATAAGGCAGAACACACTGTAAATTGATGTGAGAGATAGTGTAACGCCTTGTTTAAAAACTTGGTCTTTTGCGTGAAAGTTATCTCGAACACCAGGCATATTGGCACCTGATGAAATAATAACCATTTCCTGTAGATTAAATTTTCCTTAATAAAATTAACAAAATGACGGATTTATGGTATTGAAATACCTGAATTTGTTAACAAATTTGTTCAGGCGGGTTTCCTATTAGCAACTGAGAAAATATAAACAGAAGAAAATTGGTGAACATCTTAAACATTCTTCAACAGAATCACTCTAAAATCTAGTACAAGTAGAGTACTCAAAGTTCCCTGGATTATTAAAACTCAAAATCCACCAATTTATGGAAGTTTTGTTAAGAGGTGCGCAATTCCTACACACGGGTACATTATTATTAGTGGTTTAATTTGTAGATGAAAGAATACACAATACGATAATGTTTAGGTTAAATCAACCGATAAAATTCTCAAGCCTAAAATGTGCAAAAGAAGTAGAGATCACTACAAGCTAAATTAGTAACGAGGACTATAACTTAGTATTTTTCATAGCTTCATATTCTTCATATTCAGTTTCTGATATTCTTCAATATTCTTCTTAGTATTTTTCTTCTACACTGAGACAGCAGAAGTGAAGCACAGATGCCGAAAGTAAAACATTACACAAGTAACCAAGTTATGAATAAAATCCTATAATATATGAAAAGATGTATGACGTAGCAGAACAATTGTCAATCGATAGCTTTGACTTCCAGTCAATATTTGACATGGGAGCTTTTAAACTTTAATGGCCATGACAGTTAAGAAACAAATCTATATAGCCAGGAGACTTAATATCGGTGAAAGCACCTATTACCTAAAACTATAGCTAATAAACTATGGATAAAATACAGAACATTTTACTATATACGTACACACACTTGCAAAAAAGTTATATCCACAACTCTGAGGATCTATTTTATTAAGAATGTCTTTAGAAATTTAGTCATCAAATCTGTTATATCAGTAGTGCCACATTCCAGGTTAATATATCAGCTTATATGAATAGTGCTCTATCTTTCTTCATGGACCGAGGGATATTTTCTGTCAGTAACGAGATTTCATTACTCAAATATTGCCTTAATTTCCAACTATAATTATATTATTATGCAGTTTTCTACACTATCTATAAAACAGTGCGTAAGGAATTTTTTCAACAGTAAAACATGGAAGGTAAAGTGCCTGGTTTAGTGTAAAAGCAAGGTAACATTTTTATATATGGAAATCACAGGAAAGTTTTATTAGTATCAATAGCTTTATTTTTCATTTCATTCTTATGGTATAGTTGCTTTGCACCAAATTCTCAACTTCTTTATCATGACTTAAATTAGTTTTGAAATTCTGGTTAAAGGACTTCAAAATATTTGCCTATCACTCATTAGTAACAAATTGAGATATGAAATCATTTTATCCCAGTAATGTTTATATATGCCTCTATAAGTTCATTGACATCTAGATTTTTCCTTTCCTAAAAATATAATTTCGAGTTCTTAAATTCACAGTAACTTTCCATACGTTTGCCATTGTTATATTATTTTATTTATTTATTGTATAAAATATGAAGGTACCTCTAAGAGGGAAATACAAACTCCTCTCTCCAAATCTGCTTCAAAATTTTCGTTACTTAATAATAATAATAATAATAATAATAATAATAATAATAATAATAATAATAATAATAATAATAATAATAATAATATAAACAATTACTTATGTAAAAGCATGATCCATCCGCCCGAGAAAGGATACTAAGATAAACAATTCACGAGGATTTTGCATGTACAATGTAAGTCATTGACCGCTTTGATAATTAGTAAGCACATGCTCCTCCACAGATGCTCATTACTTTACCTTCGGGAGCCTAAGAAATTCCCATTCTTGGCAGTTCTGTTCATTGTTATATTTCATTCAATCAACACTGAATATTAAAGGAATCCATACCTTAATACTTGTTAAACAAACTAAACTGCTAATTAAAAATGAATGAAGAGTTTATCATAAAGCTTAGCTGTCAAACGCAATAGTCCATTATACTGCGACACTCAGTTTTGAATCCACAATGATGACATCACCGGAGTCTCCATGTTTACAACTTGATAGTAAAGCTTCGCAGATGCGCCAGTTGCTTCAGATGTTAATAAACATTTTTACAGAAAGGACATCTTAACACTGAAATAAAACGTTAAACGTAGTCAAAACGGTTGTTCTTTCCCAATTTTTAAAAGATGTGCCACTGCTATCTAAATTATAGTGATCAGCATTCAGGCAGTATTAGCACATAATGCCATAAACAATACTGCCTTAGCTCTCTCCAATGAACGAACCCGGGATGCCGATTATTTTGTTACCATAATAATAAATAGGAGCTAGTTATCTAAGCTATTTTAAAACAATAATTTAAAAGACCACCATTGTTTGTCATATTTATCATTTAAATTGCTGATAATATATTCAGTACAATAATGGACGATTGTCATTCGTTTGAAAAATGTGCTGTGGCAGAGGCACGTACATTTGTTTACACCTGGGCCTTTCCTTGGGGAATATTAAGTGTAGTTCAATTGTTTAATGTAAGGTTTCAAAACCGAGCTGTATATCACCCTTATAAACTATATGCCAACAACAAATGTGCTGTTTGAGTGAACTGGTGAGTAAACCGTATCGCCCGTATAGCCCGATCCACATTTGAGTCAAGAACGAAAAAAGAGAGCAAATCGTACAAAAAGCAAAGCTCAACTCATATTTGGTATCTTACATTGAGCGGCATTGTCCTGATACTTAAATATTATTTCTACAATATCCTACCGCCATTTCTAAACAATGCAGTGTAACTAGATACTGTTTTGGGATATTTTATTATTTCAGCTTTTGTCGCATGGATTTTGAGTATCAGCTGAACGGTATAAAACCTGAATACAATTGCTTATACCCAAATCTGATTGCCTGGTGTTTAAGGTTAACTTTTTTGTAACACTAGTAACGTTTTTGAAGGTACGAGATTCTTTGCATTATCTACTGTAATTTTATTTATACATTCCAAACAAAACTTTGGAGTTATGGCATCTCTGCCATAACCTATTCCTAAAATACCGCTAATAGCGCACTCTCTCAGCATAAAGGCTGGACGACCTTGACGAAATAGTAGTGCTAATGCAGGTTGCTCTACGGAGAGTTCCCGTACGCAAGTTACCTATACATATCATAATGTGCACCATTTCTAGTTTTCTACTATATATAGCAGTTTGACTATTATTTTCGTAGGATTTTTACTCTTATAGCAACTATAGTGATGTCTTTCAGAAAAAACACCTTTTTACATAGAATTTTAGTGCCTGAGAAATTTCATCAAACAGTCATAAAATGTGGACTTGTTGATTACATCAACTAAATAATTCAAGAGTACTTCTCTACATATGATTGAGAATGGATTATAATAGGACTTAATTACATGTAACAATGTAAGCTTGTAATAAATGTTAAATAATATTTTACAAAAAATACTCAAGTATCCAGCATTTGTGATGTACACTGCTTTATTGTTTTGAGTTACTTTACTATAATATTTATCAGAAATATTAATAAATAACCTGGTTATGTATATATAGCAAAAGGCAATCAAGCATCGAGACCAGCAGTATAGGTACGTGACAAAGAAAAAAGTTGTGTTTTTCAGAAAGAATGCTCATTAGAATCATATTCTGAAGGAATATAAAATAGCCCTGCAACACAATTTTTGTAGATTCTGAGCTTCCGTTCTTTAAAATATATAAAATTTTCAATATATGTACATATAACCAATGTATAACACTCAGTTCTGGAAAACACAGCTGTTTCATATAAGATTAATGTATATGTACCTATTATAAAATACCTTGTATGTTGTTCGCATATTATGCTTGCAGTAAAACTGCAGATGCTTTCATATTTCTAAATAAATAACTTAAGAACTGTTCTTAATAGCTGTGTAAAAACATTCCAATTACAAAGTGAAGTTCTGGGCGAAAGAATAAGATTTTGAGTGTAGATGAAAATGGGTTAACTCTTCAAAAGTACATTACAGTCCTGAAAATAAAAGTAAATATGGAACTAATAATATGAACGAAAGACAAGAATGAATTGTAAACTATTGGAACTTCGAAAAAGTGCAAAAGTGATATCCTTGCACGCAAGTTAAATGTTATTGTGATACATTACTTTGTAAGCTTATATTACGACCTTGCATAATGTTACTATCGATGTTTATGCGTGATTTACAAAACATATCGCATTTTTAATGAAACATATAAAGGGATCATAATATTATAGGTAATTTAAGAGTTAGAGTAGCATAGATAAGTGGATATATACTAACGAATACATATCATTCAATGTCGGGCCTATCACACAGTTATATGTATGCTATTAATAATTATAACATGTATTATTCTGAAAATAATCCGTTATCAGTTTTCTACCACATACATTGTTCAAAATAAGACATAGTTAAAAACCATAAAAATAGATGGCTGAAAATATTGTTGTTATAAAATTCATTAGTTAATATATGTATGTGATACTATTTATGTATAAAAAGATTGTTTTGTACAATATGAGATTCATTTTTGTAAATACGTGTTATGCGGTTGGTTGCGATATTTACACGTTGCTGAAGCTTTAAAGTCTCTCAGCTTTAAACTATGTAACCCAAGAACTTAGAATTGAAAGCAGTTTTGTTGCAATTTCATTGTACGGTTACAGATACCAAATGATTCTGTTAATCGCAGTAAGTAAACTTGCTCAACACTATCAGAGCTACGGTATGAAGTCCATACCAAGAGTCTAAATATACGTTTATTTACGAGATCGTTCAATAAACAAATTTCTTTCTCTTATAAATAGTTTATTTTACAAAATACACATGTCAACGTAAGCGTATTCCCTTACAAACTTGTGGTCCAAATATGTTACGCGAGAACTAATGCGGTGCAATCGCGTCATTACCCGATGGCAGAATGTTCCATGATTGCAGAAAATGTTATCTTAACCTCATAACCTAAGAAACCTATCACTGAAATAGCTGAACAACGGTAATACACTTTAACAAATATTAATTGCCTCAACCCGGAGGAAGTTTCGGATACATAACGTTCTACACATCCTCTTTTAAGATTGCTTCAACTAATACTTGGGTTTTATTCAAAAGAATGTTCACAGAAAGGAGAGCTTTGAACTCTTCTTTTATCAGTTTACAACATATCTAGCAGCAGATATTATTTTGTGAAATTCATGAAAGTTTTGGTTCTTCGTGCTGTTGAAACAGAGCACATAATTCACAGTACTGCTAGAACTGAATTTATTGCTGTTATAAGCACAATCATAACCATAAATATCAATTTAAAGATCACTAAATATAACTATAAATTAACAAGACCTAACATTCGAGCAACAATCTGTAAGAAAGTTTCTTTTTTACTTCTTCAGGGGAAGAAGTAACTATTCTATTTATTCTCGTTGAGAATATTGAGTTATCTAATTGAGTTATTCTAATTCTCACTACTTTATTTATTCGCTATGATATGAAATACGTCTGTGTGCACATAATATTAGTCTCCTATTTTGTGAGCTATACTATCCGTTTCAGGCAACATCGTATTGCTGATATTCGCTAGTGTCATATTAGTGGATATGCTTCAGACGTGAGGATATTTGGATCTGATACTGTTATCTGCAAAATCAGCTGAATATTGAGGTACTTAGTAAAATTCTGCTTTTATACATTGAAACTCGAACGTTCCGGGCTAATTTCTCTATGATCACAATCTGCTACTGCGTTAAAGCATAATTCTCGTTTCACGATAAGCAAAAATAAGTCAAAGAGCAATCTATCATGCACAGACTCAAGGATGATGTCCTAGTCTGTTTCTGTGCTAATGCCCATCCTCATCATCTCATTAACTTTAGTTATTCTCTACTCCTACTGTTGATTCACAGAGGCTGTTGAGGGATGAATGGATTCAATTTCGTCAACATGAGCTTCGGAAAATTCACTCAGACATTATGACACTGTTGTACACAACGAAAGGTTTAAATATAATTCAGTACTCGTGAACCTCTCACACTGTAGACCTCCTTATGAAATGAGTCCAAAAATTTATAAACAGCCTCCGTATCTGTCGCTCTATAGACTTGTCGAACTTACCCGATATTTTTGCTGCACACGGTTGCTTGCAGTTCTCACCATATACAGCTATTGTTCAATTACATCTATAATAAACTGTACAGCACAGAGAAACTTATTCATTGAGTGGCTCTCGTAATTGTTATAGATAAAATATAATTTCTGACAAAATACATACGTTATTCTGCATAAAGGTGTACAATTTCTGTCACCATAACTCTTTTGTCATTAATATTCACACTTTTCCCATATTATTTTTCCTTGATCTCGTAGTTTATGTTTATGTTCAGTGCTGGAAGCTGGTTAAATTTAGTTAGGTGTATTATTGATCATTATAATTACAAATACAATTCTCTGGCTAAAAGTCCTCTGGTTAATAATAAACATGTATAGCTCTTTGACAAGTAGTTACGGAACTATTACATGAATTTAACATACAAGCATCATCAAGTTTCAACGATATCTGTCGAATCAGTATCTGTTACTAAGTGTCGTTAGTAGTTAACAGCATTTAGCAATACTTCTGTACCTAAAAAAAAAAACAATAATAACTATCGTAATACTAGAAATATAATCCATTTTGCAAAACAGCGAGCAATTCGCAATGTTATTTTAAGGGAAGCCTAACTGAATTGGATTATCTATTTGCTTTCCTGTGTTTAAGAGCAGAGACCCATACTTTAAGAAAACGAATGAAGCACAGATGCCCGTGCGCATTAAATGACCGTACATTAATTACTCAAGGTGCATTTATGAAACAGTTTCGATGAAAATAACTCTCTCAGTTAAGGCATTACTTACAATTTACGTTTTTATAATAATAAGTTTGTTCTAGAATATTTTATAAATGAAAACTCTTAACTTTCGCTGAAAACTATTTCATAAATGAGAGACACATGAGATGTTTTAGTACATAAAGTACAAATCTATATTTTGTTTTCGTTGTTACCCTGTTACCCATACTTTAGCCGTGGTTATCCATAAGAATGCACTAAAATTTTCCAATAAGAAACAGTCTTAGACGTTGTAATTGGAAAGAAAAAAATTATCAATGTTAAATATGAGCTAAATTACTCACAATTCCTTAAACTTTATTATTAAAATATTGTGTTTGTCTTATTACATATTTGTTCATTGTTATTGTGGACACTTTCACACTTTACTTTCACAACCAACCGCAAAGTAAGTACTTGCTTTAAGAAAACATATGTTATTAAATAAAATCTTCACATGTGTTCACTGGAACATTTTAAATGTGTGACAACGTGTAAAATTGTGCTGATCGCAAATACTAAGAGGCAGGAAACTTTCTTAAACGACGTTGGGCTCAACAAATATGTTTCAATGTACTGTGTTTGTGGTTGTCAAAGAAAATTACCAAAATATTTTTCACTTTATATATCAAAAGCAGGAACAGAGACTAAGAAAACTAGCCATAGTGTAATGTGTACTTCTAATGCTCTGTGAAAATGCATTCTTCCATTAGGAATCGAGGCAAAAGCAATGTACCACATTTGTCAAGAGATTGAAGGAAAATTCTCATGGAAAACAGCAGCAATTTCAAGAACGACATGACTTCGGCTCAAGATTAACTGTTATGAACTTGTCTTTCTTCCTAAATGTCAGACAGCCTAAAGTTATGTTAAATATAGTTTGTCAAGTTTACCAAGCACGAAACGTTTTAGAGCTAAATGCATAGAGGTTGCTGTAATAAAGAAGCCACGTAAAGGGCATATATCTAGGAAACTAGAGCTTAGAGTCTAACTACCTGTAAAATGTTTAACAGCTGTTGTAGACACTGTCCAAATTCTAAGAGAATTGCACATTCATATTCGTAATAGCTGATTCCCATAAATTCCGACCGAAAGTGAGTGCAGATATTTGGAGTGATTAGACATATCCATGTAGGAATTCTGATTCAGATCGAAGGTAATTCGTATCACACTAAGCTGAGAATGTCCAAGAGCATTTTTTCGACTAAGTTTTTATTATTTCAAATAAAACGTTAAGCCGAAATTTTATTTGTTACAATCACGTGGCTTTATCTACTCAGTGCAATCATTCGTTCAAAAGCTTATTCGTTTTAGGCGTTAGCGCTCACATTTCGCTGTAATAACCTAAAGCGTTAGTCATATCTTTAAAAAACATGGCACTGTGTGATGGCTTTCGAACTGTGCATAGGAAAACGGTAACGAATAGCGACTTAGCAGTTGAAAGATGAGATCAGAGTAATGCACTGTGACACAAAAAGGGATTTGACATAAATTTTGTGCTTTAAAAATAATACGTTTTTAGGTGTAGTGAGTTTTTGTTACGATTACAGTTACCAACCAGAGAAAAATATACGAAATTATTTTCGAATGAAGAGGAATTTACAGACTGTCTTTCTGTAAACTTTACCTATATAATACAAATATCTTACACATGCAGTATTATATCTGTAATCAAGCTCCTAAGACTCTTTTTGATAATTTAAAATATTATATAAGATATCTGTGTAAATATTAACAGGATTTTAATACTAAAATATTTCGAGTCACTGTCCTCTAAAGTACACAAATTAAATAATAAGGGTGGTATTCAACCGTCTTTGCGATTTTAGGTTATGCTGATCAACTGATAAGATGTTCCTGAATTTACTTCACTCCGGGTTATAGTATTTACATTTTATTTATTTAGACACAATCGTTTTAAGTGCCATACATAATACATGTTTTTGTACGAGGGGGGTCAAAAAGTTAGTCCTCCTATTTTTTGCTCTTTTAATTGCCAAGAGAATTGAATCAAATTTACATAGCTTGAAAACTACAACATTGACGATTCATTTGTCACCATTCAATATGAACTCCGGCCTTTTCCACAGTTTTGGTCCACTTTTTAACTAGGGCATGTATTCCAGTGTAGTAAAACACGCGGTCTTGTTTCCTAAGCCATTAACGCACTGACGTTAATGATGAGCTTCCTTTAGTGGCCTGAACAGATGGAAGTCTGATGCTACCAGGTCAGGGCTGTATGGGCGGTGAGGTAAGACTTGTCATCCCAATTTCTCAATTTCTGCAGTGGTGTAACGGCTGATGTGTGGTCTTGAATTGGCATGCAAAAGAAGAACATCCGCCATAGTTCTTGTTGGGCGAACTCAGCGAAGACGTGCTTTCAGCTTTTTGAGAGTTCTGACGTATTGGACAGAAATTATTGTGCATCCCTGCTCCAAAAAAATCAATCATAAGCACACCCTCTGCATCCCAGAACACTGTCGCCATAACTTTCCCTGCCGACCGCTGAGTTTTGAATTTTTATTTTCTTCAGTGACGTTGTGTGATATCATACCATTGACTGCCTCTTTGATTCAGGTTCAAAAAAATGAACCCACGTTTCGTCTCCAGTAACAATTTTTTACAGAAACTCCTCTCCCTCCAAAGTGAAGCGCTGCAAGTGTTCGAAGACTATTGTTTTCCTTGTTTCCTTGTTTTGGGCGGTTAACATTCTTGGTATCCAACGTAAATAAACTTTTGAATAACCCAGTTGCTGAATAATCGTCATCACGCTGTCTTTGCTGAGGGAGGTAATGTGACACAATTCATCTGTTTT
This sequence comes from Mantis religiosa, assembly GCA_030765055.1. Classification (NCBI taxonomy): domain Eukaryota; kingdom Metazoa; phylum Arthropoda; class Insecta; order Mantodea; family Mantidae; genus Mantis; species Mantis religiosa. The sequence continues at coordinate 119,600,389 of CM060947.1, forward strand.
TACACGGCGATTACCACGAATGATGTCATCGGCTCGCTGAATGTTGTATGGAGTCACTGCAGTCACCGGCCTGCCGCTTCACTTTTCATCTGCCAATGGTATTTGCCCTTCAGCTTCGTTACAGCTACGAAGCTGTCGTCTAACAATGCTGACGTCCAGCGCTGCAACACCATACACATTTTTTGGCCTTTCGTGAATGCCTTCCGCACCCTCCGCAGTCAAAAATTCAATTACAGAACTCTGTATAATACGAATGTCGATGTCAGCCATTTTGCAAGAGGATGCAGTGCTACCACCTGTTGACTTAGGAAATTACTACTGCAGGAGATTGGAGAAGAAGGTTTGAGGAATTGCGCCAAATTCAAAGTTTTCACATAACTTACTTATTTAAAGAAAAAAATAGGAGGCACTACTTTTTGACCCACCCTCGTATTTAGCATTTATTTCCGCTGGCATATTGAAAGATTGTTTAAAAATTAAACGTAGCATAAAACTAATTAAATACGATATAGTAGCTTTCTAACTTCCTCATATATAAACTGGATGCTTTTATTGTATAGAAGGTAACGTTTTGTATTTCTTGTACTGATATGAGCGCATATTAAAGCATAAAATGCCGTATTTTCAGAGAATTATACTCTCAGGTAGTTCTTAAGTCCAATTCTTTGTTATTCGTATATTAGTCGAAGTCCAACTCATTATTTAAGGAAAATTCTTGAAATATCTATTCCAGGACTACTAATTATTCATGAGTAAGATCGAAGCTTTTGGAATAATTAAGCCATTTTTTATTTTATTTCTTCATAAGTTCGATATTTCATTAGTTTTATTCTCAGAAGCAGCATTTATAGGGTACAGATATGAGTTGCGTATGATCTGTGCTCGTCCTCCTGTAGCTGTTGGGCTGAAATGTTTGGATGCTATGCAACATAAAATTATCATTATTTATTTCACAAGAGTTTTTATCACACATTGAAAGTTGGCTTCTTCCATAAAGGTAACAGCTAATGCTAATATGAATACATTTTTATATGAACCAATTTACTGTGATTTTATGTATGAATAGAGTAACGAAGTCGGTAATACTAAAGGCGGGGGAATAAAGCTACCACGCTTAGAGAGATAACAGGCTTAGTGGCTCACACGACTTCAAACCAGTGCTAAAGTGAGCCTTAGTTAATGCTCCCGCTTTTATTAGTGCTACCAGCGAAAGTTGCTACAGTTTGTAAAGTGCACCACACAAAAGCTTCCATTGAAGGTATAGTGTAGCGTTTTACGACGTGGCAAGCAATTTCCTTAGTCCCAGAATCTCTCTCTATAAAAAAATTATTATTTGCTGATAAAAGTTTCAGGAAAAGGAGTTGGATTGTTTTTATAAATAGGCTTGTGTACAGTTATAATTATTAAGCAACCTCTCTGTCCTTTAGCTCTATACATGTTTTGTCTCTGATCGTAATTCCTTTCCAAGTGAGACAGACTGTTTACAAAAAGTGTAGTAAGATGTCACAGAATGTAAACATCAGAAACGTATGCTTCAGTAAGTATGAATCACCCTATCTGATTTCGGTTACTAATTTGCTTAATTTCAAGAAAGCTTTAAGCAATTCTACGGCTTAAATAAATTATCAGAAGTAAATGTTAATTGGTACATTGCACCTTAGTAAATGTTGAACATTTTACTTCAAGTCAGTAATGAAAATAAACAAGCTAGTAAAACCCTGCCGTAATATTAATGTATGATAGAGTAGTTCAAGTAGTTACTCTAGGTGAATATATGTACATGTTATATGGTAAGTAAACAAATCAGATACATATCAAAATGTGAAAATATTGTTTGTGCAGTTATTATATATTAATATTCATGACATAAAAAGTAAGCAAAATTTCAAACAATGTATATTTGTTGCTTTTGAGTGTTGTTTTACGGTGTATACAAAGCAAACGTGTTTTTACGTGACCAATTTGTATGCAACGCGAGGCGCAAAAAAAAACCCTATTTTTCAACTTTTGCACACATGAAATACGGAACTCTGGCCCTCAATATATTCTTAAATGCTGTGACATATAAACTAGTAGAACTATTAATTGTTGTACATTAAAGTGATATTAGTGTTCATTCTATCTTTGGTTCATGAAGAGTAAAATGAAAACACTTATTATTACCTCACTATGAAGGCAAGCAACAATGATCTTACCTTTTTCTGCTTTTACAGTTGTAAATTTTGCATTATAATCTAACGACTATATTATAAGAACTGCTGAATGATTTGGAACCTTGAATTTTAGAACAATATGCATTCTTAAGATTTTATTTTCAGTGCGTGTGCAAAAGTGCTATGGTTTAGTGAAAAACCATTAAGTCCAATAAAACTAATTTTAAATAGATGCAAAAAGCAATTTTAGACACAAATAAAAAATCCAACTATAATTTATGATGGTCATTAATTATTTTAGAACACATTAAGACACTATTTGAGTTCAAATGATTTTTCGTCTAAACATTTATAGGCTCGTATGACCTCCAAAGCTTAGGATCAAAATCCAACACATATTATCATACTATACGCCCCCCAGTGACAATACATACAAGCATAGTATTATGGGAATATTACCACAACCCATATTACCTCAATTAAAAGATGTGAGTTTTTTACGAAATAGTGCAACTCACCGTTATCACACGCTATATACCTGTTATTTAACATGAAAACAGAGCACACTTATTTTAACATTATATCTCATTAGTAATTCCCAAATATTTTTCATCTAAATTACATCGCATTCAGATGACACGCGATAATTTTAGGGTAAAGAATATTATGCAGTAGCATATGGATACTGGCCTGTCAATTTTCCCAAACTGACAACAAGTCATATAATTCTCTATCTTGTACCAAAATATTATATGATCCGCATATTCTAAACACGTCCGGTTTTGACACCGAATCCCTCGATGCATTGTATTTTCATTTGCATACAGTATGTTTAAGCAATCAGCTTACTTCCACAAGTTATTAAATGATTTTGAACATCCACTTATTACAAAGAGTTCTGGACATACCAGTGTTGGAATTCATGTACTTAATTTCTCACTACACTTCTCAAATAATGATATATCTGTTTGGCATTTTTCACTAAAACCATAAATGAATTGGTATCCTTAAAAGTGGCATACATTATTCCTCTGTTGAAAATAATGTAGCAGCAAAGACAAACTTGATATGGATTTTTGGGGATTAATCCAAAATTTAAAAATTTGGAACAATTATTTCGTAGATAATTTTTAATTTTCGATTTCTCCCAATCAAACTGAACCATCAGTATATTGAATACATTTTTAATTTGTAAGCATAAGATATTATTTTTATATTTAAATTTTTTCTTGTAAATGTTTAACCTTCTGTCTTGTACTCACAAAAGGTAATTCGAGACGTGTGTATTGCATAAAAATAATACGTAAATGTTTAAAAGATGAAATAAGATACTGTAATAATGGTATAAGACAATATACGCTTTATTCGTTTATTGGACAGTGCTTAAACGGAACGTAACGCTATCCGTATGATGCTGATATGGAAACAAAGAACAGATGCTCATATGTCAGTTTCTGTAAGGCATGTCAAGGTTTCGTACGGATGTGTAGCATGGGTGAAGATATGATACAGTGGTACAAGTCATTCAAATCCTCTTCTAGAGACTCATGTTCGGTATTTTTCGCTCAAAATTGAATAGATTTGTTTACGCTATCCCTTACATTTAGAGGTTATCCCATGCTACGCAAGCTCTGCAGATTATTTGTGACACCTCAAGCTTACACTTAGTTAACACAGGGATATGTTCCTCATGACATTTTATGAGCATCTGAGTGTTAAACTCTGGCCTGTTAGCTCAGGCCTATAAACAACACTCCAATATATGAAGCCATGCCCCTACTTTCCCTCCCTTCATTACCGCCAAATCGAAAAACCGATCGGGAAAACCGGTTCCATCTAATGCATGGGTGTGATCCAGTATATGTAGTAGTAGTTTTGGTAGATAATGAGAGGAGGGACTACTCTATTTGCACCTAAGGAGTACCCTTCCGCAGATCTATCTTAAATCATATTTTCTGTCGAACTAAGGTTCACAGAGAAACTAACATGGTAAAACACATTGGTAAAATATTTCCTTCTGGGTGAACAAAATTATTTGCTTACCTTATTTCAGGGAAAGGCAGCAGCAGTAAATATACATATTTATGCAGCATATACCATTTGTTTTTTGCTTGCACACAGTATAAGGATCGACATTGATAATACACTTAAACAGTGAACTTCCCTCTTTACACTTTTCAAAATAGGTTAACATTTAAACTGATCAATTAGAAATGAACCAGGTATATTTATATAAGTTGTTGCTTGCTTTCTGCATAATCTTTTTCAAAATGTGATGAGTAATAGCCTAATGAGCATTAACTAATGACTGAGTGGAGAGGCTTTTAATGTAGAAATCATTAGAAAATACATTGGTCTATTTTTAAGTCTTTTAATTCATTTCAACCCACACAGTCCTTGATACTAGAAGTACCTCATGTTTCTGGGAACGTTTTGTTTCGAATCAATAGCAATTAAATACAATTCCCAACCGACTTTAAACGAGGCCACCATTAATTTTTCACTGACATTCTGCTGATACTTGCTCGATAAACATAAAGCACTTTTTCCTTCTCAACTGATATAGTAAGCAAAGGGGGTTTCTGAATTCCACTCACAAATTTAATACCTGGGTATCGCATAAATATACATATCGAGACACCCTGAATTAAAGAAAAAGTATTTCAGACAAAGAATCTCTCTGTGTATGTGTCTATGTATGTGTGTGTGTGTGTGTGTGTGTGTGTGTGTGTGTGTGTGTGTGTGTGTGTGTGTGTGTGTGTGTGTCCACATACGACTGCGTATATACACACCATGATGTGATGATATATATTTATTGTGTATATTCCAAAATTTTACAATTTACAACTTTTGGTTACATTTATTTGTCGTTACCTTGTTGCTACCTTGGTTTGCATGACACCCTGGTCTTCTGCTCTGCCAGGTGGCTCTTTAACCTCCATACCTCCTTGATCACTTAATTTAATTAATTTAAGTGAGTAATTTAATTTAATTTTACTTAATTTAATTTAATTAAATTAATTACTTAATTCTTCCCGCTACATTTACTTTATTACATTTTTTTTCTTTCTTACATTTCTGTTCCATTTTTCTTTTACTTTCCGCAATAACTCACCAGTACTAGTTACCTTCCTTTCCTCCCTGCCCGTTAACATTTTTATAGTTACTATTCTCTTCTCTACTTTCTCCCATTTTTCTTCACAAACCTTTTTTCACCATATTGCAATCACCTCGCATTCCGTTACATAGTGATCTATGCCTTCCTTTCCTCCAAACAATTCACAAATTCCCTTTTCCCCACCTCTTATCCCTCTTAGAAATATTATTCCTCTTCTCATCCATGCTGACCCTTCTCTTTCTTGCCTATTGCAGTAATCTACATATGCTTTTCGTCCCCAATTTCTTTTTATTTTCTTGTAAAATTGTAATGATTTCATATTTTCTAGACTTCCCCATGTTTTCTGTCTTTCTATAATTTATACTCTGCATTTTACTAATTTACCCACCTCGCTTGTATTCCTTTCCTCTAATCTCCATATATCTCCCATTCCTATTTTTTCCATGATTCCTCCTATCTCTGCCCACCAACTATTTGAGTTCTCTAATATTTTTTGCTGTCTCATGCATAATTTCATAATTTCCTCATCTTTAACCAAACACCTATACCAAAATTTTATTATTCTTTCCATTATTGTTCCAAATAACACATAAGAATGTCAAAATTTGTATTAAAGTTTAAAATCATCGAAAACTATGATATGAATATTTAAAAAAAAATCTCCCCACCCGAATCTGACCTTGACATTGGATTTGTTCAACAATTTCAATTTTTCCAAAAATGTCTCAAAATGTAATGTCACATTTTAGTTAGTTTCGTGACAAATTAAGCGTTTTATTGAATGTTATGGAAATAATCCGTGACGTTTATATATATAAACTTGGAAAGATGGTGTTCTTTTCCTTGGTGTTGATTCAAAGAGAACGGAATTTCAGCAAAAAGACATAGCGATACCCTTTACCTTCTGTATCCTTACTCCAATATGAAATGTCTAAAACTTTAAATCAAGTTCGTCTCTATTAAGAGTAGCGGAATAACACGCTTCTGTAAGGATGTGTTATAGAACAATTAGTAATGAAACGCATGTGACTGTAGCACGTTCTTTTATATAGCCCATGCTCCAAATATGAGATGAAGAGAAGGACGGGGAATCAGGAGAACCCATTTTGTCCCTGCCTGCGAAGAGAATGGAGATTCACATATTCCATGTTCAACAGTGATGACTGATGGAAGTTCCAAATGATAAGTTCATGCCTAACTAAACAAATAATGTAAGGCCTATTCAAAAAGGGCGAGTTAGAGTAACGCGATAAGCAGACACTTTTTACAATCTTTTCTTTGTTTGGTTACCAATTTATATCTGTAAAATACACAATGTTGTCAGATAAATGCGTAATTTTTATGAAGAGCAGTTATATACCAGTGTTAGATCTAGCAGCATCGATGATTCACATATAAAATACACACATGTTGTAGTGAAAGGATCATCTATGTGATGAGTTCTAAACCCCTATCGCACCTCAAGCTCTTCCTACTTTGCTCATAATGTGATCATTCCAGTAGGTACTTCACGTATCAACGAATTTCTCGCACATTTAGAACGGAAGCTGTGCATCTAATATTTCAGTTTCATGTATTTTCTACATTTTCTGATTAAAACGACCATCTGATGTGACATTCATAGAATTTTTGTACCGCTACCAATTCACAGGTATTATGAGATTATTCTACATATATTTCTTACGTTATTTAGGACCATTATTTCTCTAGAAATATTTCTAACATGAATTTGATTAGATGCTACTTGCGAAAAAAAGATTAACTGCTTTTGCTTATAAGGTAGTCCATTTTTATTCAATATCGGATCCCGCTCCACAACAATGACGACGGAGATGACAATGTTTACAATCATGTATACCAGCGCCGTCCTTAGTTTATCGGAGATGTAAACAAAGCGTGAAAATGTATAACTCCGCCACCGACTGTGATTTGAGGGAATATTCGCGCTATTTTATTCCCACGTGCAAACATGTGCACTATGAACGAACTTCTATGCAAAGTTTTGCTTTGTCGTTTTTGATGTTTTGAGTAGCTTATGCGATAGCACTTTTACGTTAAGATTAAATGCAAACTATATGTACTGTGTAATATATTTTTTCCCTTTTGTACGCTAAAAGTGACTGAATGCTTACAACAGTTACTCAAATATTTTTTTAATATTACATCACCTCATTTTTAGATCAAACATTGAGTTACAAGCCTTTTGCGGAATAACAGTGAATATCTGTATGTGGCAATTTTGGCATGCAACTGAAAAAATATATATAAAAATATATAATATAAAATACATAATATAAAAATATATTTTACATACCTAAATGTAATCTAACAGACGAATTCCGTAAACGACTTCCACTTCCAAATTTCATTTTGATAATTCCTTCTTCACAACAATCTGCCTTCATGCGTAACAATTATATTTTTTCTGTTCACAAATTCGAAACCTATGTCGCGAAGAAGAGTGTGATGCTCGCTTTTCTAAAGCTTGTCTAATCGGGATCACCGTTTACTGCTTGAAGCACTTCTGTAACTATGGCGGCTTGTTTCTTTCAAAGAAGCTATGAACCTTGCGACAAATAGTACTTTTAGCAAATTCATCATATTCACCTTCCACAACTGACTTTTTTCTTTTCTAAGTTATCCTGGAGTGGAAAGCTAGCCTTCTTTTACAAACTCGCTTGAGCAGCATTAATACTTGGCACTGAAACATCGGTATATTCTGCTGACAAATTAATGTTCTCCATTGCTAAAGTCGAGTATTTTTCACCCAACTTGCAAAACACGTTCAACATAATTTTTTTCGCCACATTTTAACGGTCTCCCTCTGTGAGTATGCATACTGCATGGAAGCAGCCATATTTTAAACTGATTCTCCCATATTCTTCTACTTTTAAACAACTCAAGCGTAGCCTGCACTCTGATTTTAGCACATAGAAATTGCGTTTACCACAAAATACTAATTAATTACTGTTATTAGACCAAACAGCCAATGATGTTGCACACGTACACGTCGTTTCGTTTAAATCGTCCCAAAAGCTAAGCATGTTTATTCTCCATTAATCATAAACCAAAAATGAATTTTGAATATTTAGTAAACGAGTACCATTAGGAAAAAATAATTTTATACAATTTATCTGCCATAATTTTACAACAATAAATTTCAGTGAAAATTAAGACTAATTCTTGGTAAATTTACAAGAATAGAATTAAGGTAAAGTTTCAATTACCATCCAGTATTTTAAGCACTGACACGTGCGCCAAATTTATCAAAAGGTATATTTTTAAAATGAATGAAAAGTCTTTAAAATGTCCGCAAGTAAATGATTATTGGAAAGTAATGTTGCTATTTGTTTTAGGGCCTAGAAAAATAAAGAAGATTGAAATTTTAACAGCTCTTCTTTTCTAAGCTGTTTTTTCCATCTCCTTCCCCAAACTTCTCTCTCTCTCTTTCTCTCTCTCTCTCTCTCTCTCTCTCTCTCTCTCTCTCTCTCTCTCTCTCTCTCTCTCTCTCTCTCTCTCTCTCTCTCTCTCTCTCTCTCTCTCTCTCTCTCTCTCTCTCTCTCTCTCTCTCTCTCTCTCTCTCTCTCTCCTCTCTGTCTCTCTGTCTCTCTGTCTCTCTCTCTTTCTCTCTCACTGGCATACACATACACAGGTATTATTATATAAATATCTATTCTTTATTCAAAAATCTCCTCATCTTTTATTCGAGTGTCACATTTTCTCAGCTTTAGATATATAAACCGCGGAAAAACTAATTTTAAAACTAGAATTGACAAATGAAATTACCAAACATTGAGACCAAATGAATTTGTTTATAAATATAGCAAATTTGTTTACATCTTGTTTAGGAAAAATCTACTATTCCACGTAAAATTAAAAAAAAAAATATTTATTAATTAGGGAAACATTTTTCTAGTTAATTATAAGGAAGGCATAATTTAGTTGTAATTTCAATACACTCAATATGATTGTATTGAAGGTAACCTCTTAAATAAATAAAGCCAAGAGTAAATACAAATCTCATGTGTTTACATGACTATCTGCAATTTATTTGTAAAAAATATTTTTCTTCTCTTTGCAGAGTTGCTTTTCTTAAACATTTTTTGTTTGTTACCATGCGAAAACAGGGCATTTAAACGATAGGAAACTTTAAATTATATGTCTCTATATCCTAGCTTTAAAAGTTCCACTATTTGCACGACCACGGGAAAACAGCCAGTGGTTAAAATTTGAAGATCATATAAGCTTTTAGTAAACGCAAAACAATTACAAATAATAATTTCAAAAGAATTAATGCTACAGAAAATGTTTCAGCATAAATGGTGTATGTTTCATCAAGGTTCTTACTTTAACTGAGCTTCCCTCCTATGCTGCTCAGACAGACACACACACACAAATACATACACAGAGAGAGAGAGATTGAGGTATTTACCTAAAAAGGAGTTTATCATTCGGGTGCCTCAAAACAAATATATACGATGAAGTCCCATCCCACCATCAAATTTTTGGGCAGAATACATTTCATCGATTTATTGTAAGTAGCTAGTATATTAGAAAAAACAAAAGAAATAAAGGATTAAGTATCTAAAACACCTGCTAGCACAATAAAATATTAATAATAAATCATGTGGCTTAAAGAAGATTGGACTGGACTACGCTACGCAGGGCACTCGGCACAGAGGTCCAAACTTGGTCTATTGTATCTATGCTCCCAAGTGGGGGCCGCTGGGAGGAAGGATGAGGGGAGAAAAGACTGAGGGTGGCTCTAAAAAGAGCCACGATAGTGAACAGGGCAGGGTCCTACACTCTAACAATTGGAATTTCCTCGCCACCACAGCACCACCGGCACTCCACCCTGTGGTCTAGAAATGGCCGGGGTCGGACTCTGGAAATCGTCCTACTGGAGGGGGAAGTTTTACCAATAACATAGCATCCTGTCATACAACGCCGATACATCCGCCGCCGACACTTCTACCCTGAAGGGGGGGGGGAGATAATGTGAAATGATAATGGAGATAATATGGAGTATCATTAAATTCGCGTGATGTAACGAACTTATCCATCATTCGCCTGGCGACCCGGGAAACCCTCGAAAAAACCCATGGGTCAGGTGGTCAGCCACGGGAATCGAACGCGGGCCACAGATGAAACTGCCAGAGCTATCCTGCTTAGTTGTTTAAAGAAGAGTTCTGTTTTGCTTTCTCCTTTGTTTCTCCTCCTTTTTAGGTATATTTTACCAATTATAAATATGTATTAGTAATTTTTAAAGGTTTACCAGGTATTGGCAGACCTTTTAAGAGATACATTTTATTTTTTACTTAAATTTCATAAGCAGTTTCGAATCTAAATGTTTTGCGCCGCTCTTGTTAGCGAGAAAGTGATCAAAACGTTTGTACACAAAGTGTACCTTTGAATGGAAAAATGCTCTTTAAAATATAAGTGTCGTATTATGGAAGATGATGTACCTAATACTTTATGTTTATCTTAAATTTAACTTGTTATTTGTTGTAAAAACACATTTAAACCGCCCCGAGGAGGTTTTCCTATAAACGGATCTCAAAGTATCCATATTAAATCCCACTGTCATTTTATTTATTAGAATGCTTCCTTTAATTGCCATGGTTATATGTATGTAGATGTGCTGAGGAAAGTAAAAAATAATGGATATGGTTTAATCATGGTTTTCCCTAATATTGGGAGCAGAGTTTCAAAAAGTTTGATTCCTACAATTTTTTAAATTAGTGTGTGAAAAAAGTGAGTTTGGAAACTATTTATTAAAGGTCATTGTTAAGCTCACTTAATAATTTATATGTTATATGAGCTTCTATGTACATATGTTATCTTTTACTGTCAATATTTGTTGCTAGTTTCCCTATTCGTTAAGTACTGAAATTTGACCCCAAAATTAAAAGCCATATTCACCGCAAAGACAAGTTTGGGTGTAAACAAAAGGTATATAGTTTTGACAAAAGTTTTCCTGTTCATGTACGTAAGAGGAATGAGGGATCATCCGAATACAAAAATGAAACTTCGATTAACATAAATCTTCTCGTTTAAAGCAGGAAGCTTTTAAGGATCCAACGTGAAGACTTTTATGAAATTTTCCAACCATAAATGACTAAAATGTTATGTGATTTGTTACTTCTTTTTTTTTTAATTATTAACTTCTTTTATTGCAATGTCATACATTTGAGATGTTGGCAGTTAGAAAATGAGTAATTTGGATTCTCTGCAAATTATTTTTCTCCTCACTGTCACTGAATCTAATTATAAATAACTTTCCAAAAGTGTTATGGAAAAATCTGGAGTGAACTGGAACACAGGCAACATTCTTTTATGCCCTCTACCCAAAATAAACTATATAGGCATAAGCATTAACAATATAGAATCAACCTCATCGTAAACATCAACAACTGGATTTCACATACATCTTGTAACGAACTTCTTACTATATTAATTACGAGTAGCTGGCATGCTTTAATTTTTGTATAAGAGTACTCACTGAGACTATAGATGTTCCAATTTTTCTTCTGAAAACATGTTTTTCAACCATCATCGTGGTCATCTTCAGCGGGCCATGCTTCAGCAACTTCTTACTACCTAATTTTTTTATATTTCTGACCTTATGCCTGGGACGTTAGAGCAAAGGCCAGCTGTGTGCGTGTCCCAGATTCAAATCCCGGCTGAGTGGTGGAAATTCTTTTTCTGGGCAAGATTATTCCCTATATCCGCCAAAGTCCGTAAGTATGGAAGTATAAAAGTGTATGTGAGTGACTGCGTGTGTGATTTACTGTATAAAACTGAAAGAAGAAAGAAAGAAGTCAAATTAAAGCTACGCACGAGTGAACGCTATATATAAATAAGTAATATGTTCCAAACGTAAGGAAGGAGTGGGATCTAAGGGACCATTGACAGCTAGGTCATTGGAGTCCAAAAGTAGAAGACAAAGACGCCCGATGTGACTTAAAATTAAAGGTGGGCATCATAGAAAGTTGTAAAAATAATAACTTTGGGTTTATATTTACAGCAATTATCAAAAAGTGAATAGAACGACTATACTGATATCTGCACAATTTTTGGGCGCAGAAAGCCGTGTCATGTCTGTATGAATGAAGTTAGAATCCTACAAAGCCGGGCCAAGGAGCAGTTAAAAGGATGCCTATATCAGCGAATTTGGCAAATTTAAATCATTTTTTTTCTGAATGGCAGATTTCTCGTTTTCACTGATTGAATCTGTTATTCCAATATCGATCCTTTTGCCCTTATCAGGCAAACTGTAAGATAAGGGTTTACACGAAATGACACAAAATAATGCACCATCCCAGAGAGAAAAATGAGTAAGGTGTGAGATAAATATTTCTAGAAAAGGTGGAATAAGGAGGTGGATACAATATGGGCCAAAGGTTTGGGTCTCTCGGCTGTGGCCGGCGGCAGACAAAACCCCTCTACTCCTCTCCCGGGGCCCTAGACGTGGGGTCTATTTATACCCGCTGTATTGGATCCCTGCCCGCGGAGCCCGGTACAACCTGCCGGCAAGTGCTTCACGTCGTAGTGGTGCCCACTAGAACACTAACGGACCCTTCTACTTCGTATCACGGAAGCTAATTTTTTTTTTTTTTTTGTCTTTCAAAAGCAATTTTAATTCATGACCAAAGTCGGGTACCTATTTATGATGCAAGATTCAAAAGCGAGAATTCCTTTAAGCACGAGAGTCATACATTACTTTTTTAAACAGTACTCAATATTTAGAGACAAATTACAGATTATGGATTAAATTATTTTTACCTACTTTGTAACTCCGATGATCTGGTTGGTTCTGATGGTCAGTTCCATTTAACATCAGTACTGACAACCTTATAAGAAAAAAGACATAAATTACATAAAGAAAACAAATATGCGTGTTAAAAATTCCATTCATTTACAATCTTTGTTGTAGTTGTTATTGACATACAATTATAGTTTAGAGTAATTTGAAAAATGTTAAAGATATTTTGGTTTTTTCTTCAAAATATGCTAACAGCACATTTTGATTATATTCATTTTGTACGTCTCTTAACTGGTAGCATTCACGAAACCTGTTACATGGCTTTTTCCTGACATTTACGGATAAATTCTAATGTTATTTTCTCCGTTGCTTGTAAAATTTCGGTTGTTTTTAACATTCATTAATTAGTGCATTCAAATTAACCCCATTGTAGCATCAATACAAATCTCTATATCTGCGTGTGAAACAAAGTTGGTAGCACAAGTATATTTTTCTTCCACTCAGTTACATAATTTTCACCATTTAATTAGTATCATCCACCATTAAAAGCGCTTCTTTTACCCTGTACTGTCGAAGAAAATTTGTTTCTAGCCATGTCATAATAATTCATCTCTCAATGTTGAGAGATAAAGTGAAGAACCCACTGATAATTTTATAGAATCACAGCATTCAAGGAAAATAATACTGAAACCTGGCTATGATACAGAACAATGTTATTGAGGTTATAAGATAAGCTAAGGGTTTTCAAATTAATGGATACTAAATTCAAAGCATTCGTCAGGGTCCCTGAATTAAATTTTTAAGAGCAGTCATTGAATGTTTCAAGCAGTCCAAAAATCTGTAGCTTTCTTTAGTTGGCTTTAAATTTTGTAGTATATATATGCTCCTTAACTCCACTTTTACTACATTAGGCACCGCAAGCGGCGACATTGATGATACACGAAATGAAGATGGAGCACCGGTGGAATAAGATGGCAGGGAAAGAGCACCAGGAGGAAACTCACCCCTACGTCACTTTGTCCACCATAAACTACACATATGGTCACCTGGGATCGAACCCGCGCTGCCTTGGTGAGAGTCGAGTGGTCTAACCACTCGGCTACGGCGCAGCCCGTAGCATGTGTTCATAACATGCCAGAAAATTCACATTATTCACAACATAGCGTACAGAAATGTAATGGAGCTAAGTCAAAACTTCACTTTCTTCTCGGGCAGCCAGCCGAGTGAAAATATGATTAGCTATCAACGTTTCGGGAGAGTGTACCTTTCCCATCATCAGGATATTTATAAAATGTTATAACCGCAAATGAAATACTGCATATAACACAGCTATAAACAAAGACAAAACACTATCAAAATTCGCATTACTGAACAAAAGACTGTTTTCGGTAAGGTCAGGAGATGGTGTGAGTATAGAAAATTGTGTCAAAAACGTAACTACTTAACTTGATTATCAAGCTGTATTGATATTTGCTTCTTAATTCGACGGATTTCAATTTTTAAAGCCAGTTTCCAAGAGGAGCTGGACTGAAATCCAGCATCACGAATCAGCTTAATCGTGATGCTGAATTTCAGTCCAGCTCCTCTTGGAAACGGGCCTTAAAATGGAAATCCGTCGAATTAAGAAGCAAAGATCAATACAGCTTGACAATCAAGTTAATTAGTTACGTTTTTTTGACACAATTTTCTATACTCACGCCATCTCCTGACCTGGCATTTAATTTACTGAAAACAGTCTTTTTTTCAGTAATGCGAATTTTGATAGTATTTTGTCTTTGTTTATAGTTGTGTTATATCCAGTATTTCATTTGCGGTTATAACATTTTATAAATATCCTGATGATGGGAAAGGTGCACTCTCCCGAAACGTTGATAGCTAATCATCTTTTCACCTGGCTGGCTGCCCGAGAAGAAAGTGAAGGCACTCGTCTCCAGGAAAGCTTCAGGTCTTACTTTAAATCAAACCTTGTTAAGCTTTTAATTTATTGTGCCAGGGCGATGGCCCGCATTTGAGAATTCCGGTTTCGATTCCCGTGGCGATGAACCTGACTCTTGGGTGTTTCCAAGGATCGCAGGTAAATGGGCTAATTACATCCCCCGTCCCTCCATTTCACCTCAATTACCACTTCATATTATTTGAAGCTCGTGATACAGTATAGTCGTAGGAGTGGGGACTCCGTCCCCTTCAGCTGCTGTGGTGCGGGCACCGCGGATCCTTAGCGCTCGTGGTGCCTCTGACACACTAGAAGAACCTCGGGCCGAACATTCGAGTTTTCGAATTGGATTGGACTCGAGGGGGCAGTGTGTTCCCAAAACCCGTGGGAGATCGGGTACCTCCGGCCAGACCTCGGCCGCCCGGAGGGGGTAGAGGGTTGCCCAAGAAGTCCCGCGTACCAGCCTGCAGAGCTAGTAGGTGTGCTAGATCACCTGGCAGCTCCACCGAGGTTTTCGTTAATTTTTCCTGCGGGGTTGACGCGCGTAAGTGGCGTATCCATTTCCACCCGTCTTGAATTGGGGGCTTTTTAGACTCAAGGTATTGCCTCACGGAAAGAGCCCCGGAGCTTTCCATAGCTCCCGGGTTAATAGAAGCCGGGCTCTTTGGACTTTCGGGTAGACCTCATACATGTATAGTTCTATAATTTTTTTCAGAGTAAAATCATTGTCAATAGTACCTTCTAGCTTTGATTGGCATGTGTCACCAATCTAGTAGCACAGCGAAATATGTGAAGTAAAATTATGGAAAAGAAATCTTATTAGATGAGAAACCAAACCAACATGCTCCTACCAACCAGAAACAACTACTCAAAACCTCAGAAAATCGAACCCAGAACCTGCCTAATGAGAGCCTCACGTGTTACTGCGGAGCTAATTCGCATATTTTGTCGAAGAATTACTTGGCTTGGTAACAAATATTTCTACTTCACAGCAGTTACAACCAGTTATATTTCAATAACTTGAATATTCTCATCGTGTTCCTTGCCGAATTTGAATGTATATACTGTGTCATAAGAAATGTCATTCTTTAAGAAATACAACTACTTGAAATATATTCTGACAAGCAATTAACTAAATTTCAAAGTATAGAGTTTATATTATAGACCATTGGTTCTTAAGGCCTTGAGCCATCGTTCAGCGGGCTTTCGGTGACACCACTTACACTGCTAAAATATTGTCAAAATTCCTTTCACGTAGAAAATTGTCCATGGATCGAAAAAGATGACGATGTAATGGTACTAGATAAGGGCTGGATGTGGTAGCAGTTCGATTCTTGCCAAATCCTGGATGTTTTCCATGATTGTTCGTGCAGTATAGGGTGTTGACTTGTCCAGTTGCAAAATAACTCCGTCTCAAAATTTCATGAACTCGTTCCAGTTGTTGACAATGAAGTTCCGCATCAATCATCCGCTCGTTTGAAAGAAAGTCCCAGTGAGTCATACCTCCAAAATTCCACCAGACACGCAACATTAATTTGGGACCGAACCGATTATTTAACGATGACTTTGGCAAGTTGGGGGGATAAAGCTACTGTTTCGAGGCATCATGTTTCAATTACATACCCATTTTTCATCACAAGTGACAATTCTCCTGGAAAATATATCATCCGTGGGATTACGGATAATCTGACGACAGATATCCACTCTACGTACAGCCCGATGAAGTGTCAGTTCATGAGGTACACATACACAGCTTCTGTATGATTTTCCAAGTGACTTAATATGGTGATGTATGCTATCTTTTGATGCACCAAGTTCTTCTGAAAGCCTACGGGTACTCTTTTACGGGTTTGCTCGCAAAACTTGAGTTTATCCTCAATTAGATCTTCCAGAACTGGTAAATCTTTAGTGTTTTCATCTCCATTGATGGAGCGCTGGAACCATCGTTGTGCCGCACGCTCACTAATGACACCTCCTTCCACTTCACATATTCTTCGAGCTACAGCAGCGGCTTTATAATCTTGTATCCAGTGGTGCTTTAGAAGAACTCTAAGTTCAAACCCTGTTATCTCCACCTTTTTATTATTCATTAACAACTAAAAACTGATACATGTACGCAATGCACGCAACACTTGCCACGGCATCCTATAAATACTATTGCCAAACCAAAGACACCCAATAAATTTTCCAAAACACCAAAATAAAAAAAAAGATATTTACCTATGAGACAACCTAATATATCTATGCGAGTGATGATAATTCTTTCAATGGAACAGCTATTTATAGTTTTAGTTTCTCTAACAAATACTGAAAGTAGGTAGAGCAGCTATTGTGCTACATCTGAAAAATTTAATATCGAATTTAAACGTTCCTAAACCAAAAGATTCAGAGCGAGCACTGAACAGAATAACTTGAAAAGGCAGGCTAAGAGTATCAGAATTATTCTGTTTAACGACTTCCAAGATGCAACACAAGTATTTTCAAGAACCTTCACACAGACCAAACAACTCTTAATACGCTAAGTATAGCGATACTAAAATATTGAAGATACTGCAGACTAATAAAACATGTATTTTAAATTTTCTGAAAATGGCTTTTTCTGTGCTCTTCGTTTTAAGCAAATTTTGTAGTTGGCTACCAATAAATTACAGGCCTGAGGTTCCTACACGAAAAATATGGATGTCTAAAAAAATTAAGTAATGCACATTTTTGGCAACAATATCAAAATAGTTATTCCTATTGGTTCGGATTTCTGAATAAGTTGCCACAGGTTTTTAAAGTGTAAATCATTGGTGAAAAGCTTTTAAAATAGCCTCCTTGGTTCACCCTTTACCTACAGAAAGATGTTTAATACTTTCACTAGATTACCGTTACCTACATAAAAAGCTGTGTTTTCTTTAAACAATATTTGTTGAATAAAAGTAAACAACATAGTGTATGAAAATAAATATAAACAGAACTATTTTACTTTCTCTGTCAGATGTCTGCTCTGTATTCCATTACACTTAAAAGTTTCATTTGGTAAAATAAATTGATAAAAGTAGACTTAATTAAGCAGATATATGAAGTTCAACTTAAATACTTAGCCCGTTTTCCTCCGGTAATGTGTATATTGCAGTTTAAACATTAACAAGATACACTAATTCCTATCCTCCTCTTCCAGCCTTAGGAATGGTGGATTTTAAAATCCTGGTGTGATTAAAAGGTTTATGTTTATTGTTATTAAATGTAAAATACTTATAATAATATAATACTTATAATATTAATACATGTTTAGAAGTGCATGTGTATGCTCATTGTAATACGCCAAATGTTAACTTTGAATTGCCACTTTTGCTTGTTTGTTATACTCCTTATTTTAACGGCAGCCCATGATTACACCAAGATTAACAAAATAAAATAAACTGTCACCTTTGTTACTATATCTTTGTATCCTAAGACGTTGATACATATATGTACCTCATAAATGGCAGAAATTCACACCGAAAATTAAGCTTTTCAGGAACACCGAACACCCCACCGTATGCTAAAACAGATTTTTAAAATTCCCCGCTGCTTGCGTATGCAAATAATAGAACTTGAAAACAAAATGTTGAATTTAAGTTAAGTGTATACCAATAGAGCTAATGAAGATGTTTTTAAAACTTTCACCAGGTCAAACAACATTATATTGTAACGCGGGCGCTGAAGCACCCTGTACCAGCTGAGGGCGGAAGACAGGGGAGGCTCGGTTAGCCACGCCCTTCCCTCGTTTGTCTTGTAGTGGTGACAGGCTTGTGGTTAGGGGAAAACATGACTGGTCGCCTGTTTTCTCTACACCTGTTTCTCGATCTTTCGTTTACTGGAACATTCTCCTGGTCACTAGAAACCGGCGGTATTCCTTAAAGAGGGTTACAGACAGACGGGGTCAGTCAGTTGTTGTGCTGTGTTGAGTTGGTCGGTCAGTTAGAAGACAGTCGCAGTTCTTGGTGTAAGAGTTAGCCAGTGACGTGTTAATGAACGAAAGGATTGTGCAAGGGAAGACTGTACGAACTGTGTATGAGTATCGGAGTTTATGTAATCGCGAGTACAAGTGAAGTTGTAACGGACGAACGGGCAAATTGTAATTGTGTGCAGCAAGTAATTTTGTGTAATTGGCAAGTGTTAAACTGTAAGTCGGTAGAAATAAAGGACATTGTTGAGTGGTGTAATTGGACTTTTTATTCCACGAACCCACAAAGTCACACTGGTGTCAGGAAGCGGGAAAACAACATCACCGAACATTACAACCATGGACGCGGCATTGGAAAAATTTTTGGAGAAGATGATGGAAATGAAGGCCGAACTAATCGGGAAGATGGAAGAAATGAAGGCCGAATTAACAACGGAAATAGAAGCGGCAAATAACAACCTAGCCGCAAAGATGGAAGAAATGCAGGCCGAATTAACAGAGAAGCTGGAGACTAGAAATAACCTGGCCGTGGAACTGAAACTAATCAGGACGGCTAGGGACAACATCGCCGAGAAGATGGAACAAGTGAAGGCCGAGTTAACCACGGAAATGAGAGCAGCGAATGACGGTCCGGCTACCGAAATGAAGGTGGCGAACGAGGCTTTCGCCGCAAAGTTCGAGGAACGGTTGGCCGGCGTGAGGGATGACGTCACGAACCTGGGCAAGCGGAAGGGTCAAGTAGACGACCGCCTTAATGATTTAGAGGAAAAGGCCGACAACATCGCAAAACCCCTCACCCGCCTGACGGAGGAAAACCGGCCTTATGTGTGGACGGAGGACGCCGAAGACGCTTTCCAGCACCCGAAGGGGACCCTGTGCAGTGCTCCAATTTTGGGTTTCCCACAACCGGGTGGCGCCTTCATTGTGGACACCGACGCCAGCGACCATTGCGTTGGAGGTGTCCTACCGCAGATCCAGGACGGCCATGAGCGCACAAGAGTGGAAGAGAAGGAGCGTGCCGCAGCAGTCCGAGTAGTTGTGGCAGTGCCTGCTGAAGGCTGGGATAGCGCAGGCCTGAGGAGGGAGCAGCTGGCGGACGCAGACTTGGGGCCACTCGTGAGGGAAGTGGACGCAGGGACGAGACCGACCTGGGAGGACATCGCACCGAGGAGCGCCACCTACAAGTCGCACTGGGCCCAATGGGACTCGTTGAAGACCAGAGTGGGCGTGCTGCTCCGGGTATGGGAGTCACCCGATGGGAAGGCGCAGAGAGGACAGTTGGTACTTCCCCGGAGTAAGGTCCCGGAAATCTTGGAGGAAGTGCACGCCGGTACTTCAGGAGGACACCTGGGAGCGAACCGAATGATTCACAAACTACGGCAGCGCTACTTCTGGCTCAGACTCCGGGCAGATGCTGGTGGTACACCTGGACCGCCTCGCACGCTACGATGGGGCTGTTCGAGGCGAACAGCTTTGAGGAGGGAGCAGTGTAACGCGGGCGCTGAAGCACCCTGTACCAGCTGAGGGCGGAAGACAGGGGAGGCTCGGTTAGCCACGCCCTTCCCTCGTTTGTCTTGTAGTGGTGACAGGCTTGTGGTTAGGGGAAAACATGACTGGTCACCTGTTTTCTCTACACCTGTTTCTCGATCTTTCGTTTACTGGAACATTCTCCTGGTCACTAGAAACCGGCGGTATTCCTTAAAGAGGGTTACAGACAGACGGGGTCAGTCAGTTGTTGTGCTGTGTTGAGTTGGTCGGTCAGTTAGAAGACAGTCGCAGTTCTTGGTGTAAGAGTTAGTCAGTGACGTGTTAATGAACGAAAGGATTGTGCAAGGGAAGACTGTACGAACTGTGTATGAGTATCGGAGTTTATGTAATCGCGAGTACAAGTGAAGTTGTAACGGACGAACGGGCAAATTGTAATTGTGTGCAGCAAGTAATTTTGTGTAATTGGCAAGTGTTAAACTGTAAGTCGGTAGAAATAAAGGACATTGTTGAGTGGTGTAATTGGACTTTTTATTCCACGAACCCACAAAGTCACAATATTGAATGTGTTCCCCTTGTTTGGACATAAAATAATAAAACCGGGACAAACTACTTTATACAAATTTTCAAACGTAACAGACAACAGACAACAAAAATCAAGTTTTAAAAATATTGTGTTACCCTATATTCTAAGTATATGACAGCTATTAATGTGATAAATAACGTGCACTGTACTCGCATTTCCAAATATAAAGATCAAAACGTGTATATTTTGAATGTTAGGAAAGCCGCCTGGGAATATCCCTTAATTTTCAATGAAATGGGTCTATCTGAGACATTTTAAGAGAAAGAGAGAGAGAACCTGCAATAAAATTATATAAACATTTCATGTAAGCACTCACATGCTTTTCTCTATTCATATTGTAATAAATATTCTTAAAGGCAGCTATCCCTAACCACCACCATTATTATTGTGTATTTGGCGTCAATATACATATTAGAACTAATATGTTTCACATAACCTTGACCCGCTGACATGTATCACTCCGCGTGCAACTAACTTCCCCCTCATCCTAATTGGCTAATGCGTTCGCACCATAAGCCATAGGCGGTGCCTTCCCGTCACATTGAAATCTGCAGTAAACGTCATACCTAATAATTGCCAGAAAGATAGATAAAATCTTACAAATAAGAATATGAAGGCATGCAAAAATAATGAAGTTTATAATGAAACTGAGCAAGTTGAAACTGAATGAATGAGCAATGAAACTGGAACAAGTCTATAATGAAAGGCCTTCGGCCTTTTCCATTGGAATTTTTATACCAGCACACATACCTTGCAAAAATGCTTGCCTTTCAGTCTTAAAAGTCGTGTCACGCCATACTTGTCGTGTGTTCTTCATTCACCCAAGTCTCGTCAAGGTTACTACATTTTGCGCCTTGTATCTCGGTACAGTCTGATTGTCCTTAAATAACGTCTTCGCCACACAGCAATATCGCCCCTGGAGTGGTCTTGTGTTGGACTCCGGGTGTCCTGACTTAGAACCCTGAAGATGCCGAACGCAGTTTTCGGCGAAACGTCGGAAAGAAATACAAATGGACCACGGCCCACAAGCCCGAACAACATGGTGGAGTTCATCCCTTCTTAAGATCGCGCTGTTATTAAGAGAGAGCGCTGTGAGTGGTTAGATCACTTGGCTCTTACCAAGGCTCTCACCTGGGTTTGATCCCAGGCGACCGTAAAGTGAAATTTGTGGTGGAAAAAGTGTTTGATATTAAGGAGTAAACACGCTAGTTCAAGTTTAGAAACTTCCTCTCGTATCTCGGAACAGAACTAAATTCCACCAGCCACTGCTCTGCGTTTAACTGTAACTGCCCCGTTGCGTTCTGCAGCTGCTTTAGCACACGAAGTGATATCTGCTTACATGACAGTCCGGACAATTTGGCCATCTGGTATAACAGGGAGGGGGTAGAATGTTGAAGCATGGATTGGGCGGAGCTAAATGTTTCAGAAATAACAGAAAATCTACATGGATGACTTATTTAGACTTCATTTGCACATAGTTATTTCAAAAGCAGCTCTGCGCTCCGACGACACTAAATTATAATAACTTCTGACTTTATTCATACAAAGAGAGTAATTAGTTCGCATATAACAAGCCAAACTACTATGGTCATAAAGCCGTGTATCGAGATGCTGTTAAAACGAGTGTAGCTTACGGGAGAGAAATTTGTAGCCAGCATGTAATGTAGCACTTGTATTTGGTTGGCAAGTGTTTACAAATGCTGTATGCACTATGTTAATGCAGTCCACTACATATAGCAAACACAATGGAACATTTGTAGCCATTGTTCTGGTAGTGCGTTATGCATTGAAGAAGTGGGCTTTAAACAGGCATTTCATGCAGCAGATTTAATATGTATGAAGTAAACGAAACTGGAAAGATGCTGAATTTTAACTCCACTTGTGACAATAATCACAACAAAATTGGGTACCTGTTTAACTTTGTCGCTGTTACACTTCCCATAAAATTATTTCAACAATGATTTTGTTACAGGTAGGTAAGAGGCTGAGACGACAGCCAAGATTTAAAAGTAAGAGATATACACAAGCCATTTTCGCCACCTATAATGAAAATATATTTTAAAAGGAAAAATTAGAAGGAATAACATAAACTTTCTGAAACAGTAAATACCACATTTTTTACTTCACATATTTAATTATATGTTTTTACTTTTCTACCTCAGGCCTATACGAGCTGGGTGGCTCCACGGTAATGTGAGAGCCTCGTATTAGTGATGTTTTGGGTTCGACTCACGGGAGTGCACACTCTAATCATTAATTTTTTCAGTGTTTTTCTGTGCCGATAAGCAAATTCTGCGTTCGTTCTTCTTTTATCAGGTCATTCTGTTCATCACTTGAAGGATCGAAAGACGGCATGGTGTTTTCATACCTGAGGTGGGCTTTGTGAATGTTTCTCCCTACCATCGGTCGAACTACAGATGAAGTCACTTTCCAGAATAGACCTTCGGTAAGCTTGGGACTTGTGAGAAAACTTCAACAGCGTCGGATGCGTACTTTATGGCAATGCGTGGAGACGTATCGGAAACAATGCCAACAACGAAGATGTTTACGCAAGCGTATCGCAACGGAGAGTCAGTAGTACGTATAGGTACAGTCTGTTCAGGTGCTATTTATCCGGTGCATACATCAGCAGGTGTGAAAAATCATATATAACGTGATTGAATTCTGTGAAGCGGAGAAACAAGAGAGAATCAAAATCCCTTCGTGTCAAGCGACGAATAGGCAATTGCAATGGTAATTTACATTGGGTATAATAAACCGCCTAGCCTTTCATATCATACATACAACTATCAAGCATTTTATTTGTGTTTCGTCACTTACTGCACACCAGCTTTTGTTCTTTTAGTACATAACTTGACCAGCGAATGAAGCCCTCGTCAGTGAAGGTTAAGACGCTTCAAAGCTCTAACAATCTGGAATTGTTACGAATCCCAACCATTCTTGTGCACGTGGTCTTCAGAATTAATTTGATCTTCGTGTCCCTTCCTCATTTTGCCTTTCCATGAATACTATTCGAAGCACGGCGTACTACACTGTGCTCTGCCCCGATCTCAGAGCAGCTCTGAGAAGTATGTACACTTACCATTTTATTATTTTTGTATGGTAAGTAGAGGAAGTATTGTGTTCCATTTAAATATTTGTACCATTTCAACAGATATACATATTTTGGGATGTTCTGGAAATTCTCTCAAAATAGGACTTTACAAAACGTCCATATCTAATATAAGAGAAACTCAGAAACAGAAAGCCCAAATATCACCCCTGGTGCTTAAGTTCAGGCCTTTAAAGAAAATAATATCTGTTTGTGATTAGTGTATGACGTTACATTACGCTGAATCAAGTTTATGTGAACTTTCTTGTAATTAGTAAACTATGAAATATTAAAAATTTTATCCGGAAAAAGGAAATGTAAGTTAAAATATTATCTAACATCTACAAAGCAGTTGCAGGTTTTGTAAAGAGCTACTAGGCTTACCAAGATCAGCACCTAGGGAAGTAGCTTTAGTAGAATTAGGAAAGACAAGAAGAAATGGAATAATAATGGACAGAATAATACAATTTTGGTATAGGTGTTTGGCAAAGAAGAAGGGTAAATTATGAAATTATGCATGAAACAGCAAAAAAGATTAGAGAACTCAAATAGTTGGTGGGCAGAGATAGAAGGAATCATGGAAAACATAGGAATAGGAGATATATTGAGATTAGAGGAAAGGGACACATGCGATTTGGGTAAATTAGTAAAATACAGAACAGAAGATATAAAAAGACAGGAAATATGGGGAAGTCTAGAAAATATTGTAACTTTGTGGGATCGTGAAATTAAAAGTCCAATTGCACAAGGTCAAAATGATTTTTATTTCCACCAAATTACAGTTGTAACACTTGCCGATTACAAAGAATTACGCAGGGCACACAATTACAATTCACCAGTTCGTCTGTCACAGGTCCACTCTGCACTCGCAATTACGTCAACTTCTCCGATGTACGTGCACAGTCTTTCAGTCCGTTCTCTCACTCGGCGCTTCTCACAGCTGCTCGCCAAGAACTGAACTGACTCGCCAACTACAGGCCTTATATAGGGAAGATCGCCGTTTCTGGAAGGTTCGCGGTGCGCACAATTATCTCGAGGTTTCGAGACGTCTGGCGGGAGGGGAAAGAGACGGTACAGGGCTTGCGCTGCTCTCCTAATCATTCCTTCAGTTAGTGACACGAGACAAATGGGAAAGCGTGGTCTGAATGCTTCCCGTCTGGCCCTACTGCCGGCCGGTTCTATACGGAGTTCCGACGTTCAGGTGACAATATAAAATAATTACAATTTTACAAGCAAATAAAAATAAATTGGGGTCGAGAAGCATATGTAGATTACTGCAATAGGCAAGAGAGAGAAGAGTTAGCATTGATGAGAACAGGAATAATATTTCTAAGAGGGATAAGATGTAGGGAAAGGGGAATTTGTGAATTGTGTATGGGAAAAGAAAGCATAGAACATTATGTAACAGAATGCGAGGAGATTGCAATGTGGGGAAAACAGTTTGGGAAGAAACATGGGAGAAAGTAGAGAAGAGGATAGTAGCTATAGAAATGTTAACGGGCAGGGAGGTAAAGAAGTATGAGAAAATATAGAAAATAATCTATCTTTATCTATTACCCCAAATAATTTTTTATTAAAAATATATAATCAACCTATTAATATAATTATTCGTTTGAAATCATTGATTAAATCCACTAATTTTTATTAAAACATAATATAAGTTTTGTGCTCCAAAATATTCTCTTGCAGAAAGCAAAAGAAAAATGGGCCAGAAATGTGAAGAATATAAGAAGGGAAGATGAGCGGGAAGAATGGGTCTAATTAAGTAATCAAGGAGGTATGGAGGTTAAGAGCTACCTGGCAGAGCAGAAGACCAGGGTGTCATGCAAGCCAAGATAGCAACGAGGTAAAGACAAATAAATGTAGCCAAAAATTGTAATATTTTGGAATATGCACAATAAAATATATCATATCATATTTTACAAAGCAGTTTACAATTTTACCACATGGTAATCTTGGGTACCACGATGTAGCACGGAAAGTTTACCAGTAGCGCTGCCTTTTCCAGTCTGATCAGATGAGTATAAATGTGTTTGTTCATAAAACAAAATAATATCAGTTCTATAATATAAATTGATGGATAGTACGATTGTTTCTAAATTCAAAGCTGCTTAGATTTTAAAAGGAGCTAGACAGAAGAATAATAGAAAATCTGATATGTTACATATTTAATTTTAACGGTTCTTCAAACAAGGATTTTTAAAATGATTTCTTGTTTTATCTACTTCACGTTAATGGAAGTAAAAGTTGTATGATTCTTTTATTACACATTTCCTTGTGGGTACAATAGAGATAGGAATTATAGTAAGCTTCAGTGATAGTCAAATCCATTATAGATACTGTCTCATAAGTAATATTGCTTTTTAAGTAAAACAATTGTTTGAAATGTTTTCTGACAAACAGTTAACTAATTTTAAAAGTATATACCATTATATTCGTTCAGGTTTATTATCCCACGATGGTAGCAGCAGTTGGTTCTTGATGCGAAGATTTCGGTGACACCCACTTGCACTGCTGAGTGTTGTAATATTTTCTTCCACGAAGAAAATGGGCCATCTACTGAAAAATATGATAATCTAATTTTGCGAGATCAGGGCTGTATGCTGGGTGCGGTAGCAGTTCGATTCCTCCCAATTTCTAATTTCTTTCTTGGTTTTTCTTGCAGTATGGGGTGTTGCATTGTCCTGTTGCAACAGAACTGTATTTCAGTTAATTAATGCTGGATATCTCCGTCTCAAAATTTCATGAACTCGTTCCAGTTGTTGAGAATAAATATCCGCATCAATCGCCCGTTCATTTGGAACCAACTCCTACGCAATCATAACTTCAAAATTCCACCAGACGCACAACATTTATTCGGAACCAACTGATTTTTTGTAAACGATGACTTTGTCAGGTGTCCGGGAATTAATTTCGAGGCCTCAGGGTTTCGGTAATATACCCATTTTCATCACAAGTGACAATTCTCCTGACAAATCTATCATTACGGGATAAGCTGACGACTATATATCCGCTCTACGTTCAGCCTGTTGAGGTGTCCATTCATGAGATACAGATCTACAATTTCTGTATGATTCTCCAAACGTCTTAACGTGGCGATGTACAGATACTCCAAAAAGTATTCGTCTAATCATAGCATATAGCATATAACAAGCTCAATCAGAAAAATATAGATAAAAAACGAACAATAACTATTTCCTTACATCCGTTGATATGTAGATTGAAAATTAAAACAGAACTTGGGTTCATATATTTCTTAATTAGTGAACAGCTCTTCGTAATTTAAAATCATTTCCCATTTGAAGTCAAACAAGTATTCCTATAATAAACAAGATCCCAGGTATGGTGCCTCGCTGACACACACCCCTTCCCGTTTCTGATGTAGTTGTGTTTCATCCACTGTCGTTGACAGCTCTATTTCTGTTTTCAAAGCCAATGACTGTTATTTAAGTAATATGGGTCGAAAACTTCATGAAACTACAAAGGAAGAGAGAGAAATTTGCATCAGGTTATTTAAAAAAGTAAATTATTTTCAAGAAATTGGAGAAATCATTGGAAGACCTACTAGTACAGTGAAAACTATTATATACAGGTTTGATCAGAACAAAGCTCACGAAAATTAATCAAGAAGCGGTCATCCTTTAGATCTATCTGAGATGAAGAAACGACAGTTACTTAGAGAAGTCAAGAAAAATCCTAAACTAAGTGCTCCAAAACTTGCTACTGCAGTTCAAACACACACAAAAAAGTCCGTTTCAGCACAAACTATAAGAAACGTGCTTTATGAAGCTGGGTATGGAGACCGAACAGCCCGTAGAACACCATACATCAGTAAAATCAACAGAAACAAGCGAGTTGCTTTTGCAAGACAACATAAATACGATGAATTTGATTTCTGAAAGAAGGTTGTATTTACTGACGAGAGTCATTTTGAGCTATTTAACTCAAAAGGTCGAGTAATAGTGTAGAGAAAAAAGAATTATGAGCTTCATATAACAGCTTCAGTTAAACATGGAGGCGGTTCAGTACTTGTCTGGGGCTGCCTGAGTGCAAATGGTGCGGTGGATTTGTGTTTTATTGATGGAATTATGAACCATAAGGTTTATATAAACATCCTAAAAACACATCTGACCAGAGGTGTCAATAATATGGCTCTTTCTGAGGAACATATTTCCACACAAGATAATGATCCAAAACACACAGCTCTACATGCAAGGCTACGGTTGTTATATAATACTCCCCGATGGATGCCGACTCCACCGCAATCCCCAGACATGAATCCAATAGAGAATTTGTGGAGTATACTGGAGAAAAACTTTAGGAATTATCAGATATCTAACATAAAGGATTTAAAGAATGCTCTACTAGAGGAATGGCGTAAAATTACATTGGAAACAGCACAATCCATACCAAGGAGAATGCAGCAGATTATAAAGAGGAATGGAGAGCCTACTAAGTACTAAGGAGATTACGACGATACGAGACGCCGCTTCAGGCTCTACCGGGTACCCCGTATGGCATGCGGAGGAGTTAATCCATACAGCAGCATAAGCTGAATTTAAAAAATCTCCAAATGAGCTGTTTGGCTACAAAATTTAACCCACTTTAGCAAAATAAAACACCAGGGTTTAAACAAAATCGTGGTTTGACACCCTGTCCAAAATTAAAGAGCAGCAAAAAGCTACCTCAAAAATTTCCTCAATAAAATAATCCCACCTCATCCTGTAACCATCAAAATTATCAACCTGCGGTCAGACCCAAAACCTGGATGGGTGCGCAGCAAAAACCTTCTGGCTGTTAACCTGTCAGTATCGACTTGGACTTGGACTAAGTACTAACCGTAACATTCTACACCATTTTCAGTATGCAGATGAACATTTATTTTGCATTCTGTATTACATATCTTTACTTTTGATTGTTTAACTATATTTATATGAATAGATACTATATGTTTCTATATTGTATTCTCTTTTTCACTAATCAGCAAATAAGACAGTGTCTCTACTGTACTTTATTCTGATGATTTTCCACTATCCATGCACCCTTAAACATAAACTCAAGCACCAGACGAATACTTTTCGGAGTAACTATATGTATGGTACCTTTTGATGCACCAAGTTCTTCTGAAAGCCTATGGATTTTCTGGCAAATCTTGAAGTTTATGCTCAATATTCCGTACTTCAGGTCTTAAACAACGTGCTAATTCTTTAGTGTTTTCGTTTTCATTGTTGAAACGTTGGAATCATCAATGTACCACACCCTTATTAACGACACCTTCCACTTCACTTCTATTCTTCGAGCTGCGGCAGCGGATTTATAATGTTGTTTCTTGCAGTGTTTTAGAAGGACGACCAGTTCAAACTTAATTATCTCCAATTTGTGATAGTTTATTAACAGTTAAGACTGATACATACTCACAATGTGCGCAATACTAGCCATGGAATCCTAAAAATAGAATTTTCAAACCAAAAAGAAATTTGAAGATAGAAGAATTTTCCGGGCTCAGGAGCCGCGGTCTGATGGAGTTTCAACATTCATACGTTTCGTTCACGTCTGTGGTGAACATCATCAGTGGTGGCGTGGTCTGAGTCTTCTGGGTGAAGTTTCAGTCACAACTGGTGAAAGCTGTGCTTATCTATATGGCGTGGTTCCATACAAACCCAGCGCAGTCCGCAGAGTGGATTTAATGTGTTAAAATACACGAGTTTCATATTTTAGAGTTATTTGTGGAGTTATGAACATTAATAGTGTTACAGGTGGCTTTATAAGATCCAGTGACTAAATAATAATGGACAATTCTATAAAACCACTAATGGAAGCGCAATTTTCAATGTTGACTCTTGAAGAAAAAGTACAGTAGAATTATTTGGGTAGACCAACGCCGCAATTCTTGATACAAAAAGTAGAAACTGACAAAATGAACTCTGGGTGGTTAAGAGGCATCTTAATTCTAAAGTCATGTATGAGAAATGTGACTGGATCTGTGGCAGCGAAATTCTCAAATCCTTTTTCTGCTATCCGCGTGTTTTGTTTTCTCTTAAAAATTCTAATTGTTTGTGAACATTTAATGGAATAAGTGACATGAAACATTTAACAGACAATTTAAAAAAGACCATGAAGATTCAGTGCACCATAGGAATGGTGTGGTAGATCTGTCGCTCCTAGGAAAACAAAACCTTGCATCATGTCTTAACTTCGTGTTTAAAGAAAATGTTAAGAAACAGAACATTCAAGTGAGTGAAAATAGACATATTTTTATAAGGCTTATTTCATGTGTCACGTTTGGTGTTGTGTTTCAATTGGCTTTATGAGGACATGCCGACTCTGTTACTTCTTCCAATCCAGTGGTGTACATTGCCTCACTGACTATGGATGAGTTGCTACTGCCTTCATTGCCAGCTGAACTGGATACAGTAATGAAGGAACATTTAGAAACAGCCTCAGTATTTAGAGGAACTTCGAAAACAGTATAAAATGAACTATCAGACTGCATGTTGAAGCTCTGTAGGGAGAAAGTAGAGCAACAGATATGAGCTTCTGAGTTAGTTGTCATTCAGTGTGATGAGATAACTGATGTTTTAAATTACTTTCAGATGGTTTCGTTATTCCGTTATGTAGATGAGAGATTTTGGACTTTTGTGAATCCTGAAGGAAGAGATACTGAATCTCTGTCAAAGTGCAAAAGAGATAAAATCAACCCGCTTCTTGGAAATATCAAAGAAATACTCATTGCCAGTCGTATGAGTAGAAGGACTTGTGAAGTACAGGCCAAAATAAGGGAAACATATCCATATGCGTATTTAGTCCACTGCTATGCACACCAGTTGAATGTGATCGTACAAAAGGCAGCAAGCACTGATTCCCAGGTACGCGTGTTCTTTTTAAAACTGTCGGGGATTACAGCATTCTTCTCCATTTTCTCTTTAAGATCTGACATTTCAGAGAAAGTAGTGCAGGTAAGATTGCCGTAGAGTTGCAAGATGCAATTACAATATTCGTACCGTCTATGTTGTGTACGAAAACATAGAATATCTGAAAGATTGCTTCGAAATCATTGAAGAGAGCTGTACTAATACAACCACAATAAATGAAGCCAGTAGCTACAGAAGAGCTCTTGAAGATTTAATTTTTTTTTTTTTTTGTTAAGTTTTCAACAATGATGAACTACACAAAAACGTATGTGCAGAACTTCCGCAATCGCCAAGGAAAAGAAAACGTATGCAATGTGCGAGGGTTGGAGATGCCAAGGAGTTGTGTGACGTCATCATAACTACTGTTACATATAGATTTACTTATAATGGGCATCTAGGAGGTGCATCTTTGCTGTGTAAAGACTTATTGAAGGATTTTTGTGAACGTTTCGCGGAAGAAATTTTGTCACCAGTGGTGCAATCCTATCCTGTGTGCAGGGAAAATTGCGCACAGAGTTGGAGCTAATTTATAGACAAAATGTCTTAAACATTCAAGTAACATTGAAACTTTTTTCAGATCATATACGAAAATAAACTTTCGTCAGTGTTCCGTGAAGACACAAAACTTTTTAAAATTGTCATAACAACTCCGATTACTACTGCGGAATCTGAGTGAATAAAAGGATAAAAACGTTTTTATGAAATACAATGACAAACGATAGACTCAGTGCCTTAACAAAGCTGTTAATAAATAAGAAACTTTTAGTAACGTGCAGGATTTTGAGGAAAGAGTGGGGGAAATGCTATTAAACTAAAGAAGAGAAGACTTGATTTTGTATATAAACAGGCCAAAAGTGTAAGTCATGACAAACTGAGTAAATGCAAACTACGATAATGTGTACATACACTAATGGGAGCGTGAATCTGTGATAATAGCTGGTGAGGTGGTAGCTTATGAGGCAAACATTACTTCTGGATTTGGTTGAATTTGAATGCTGTTCTAATACTATCCTTTTATATGTCTAATGCATATTAATATAGCAGCTTTGGGCAAAAATTGCGTAATGCTTCTTGTACTTATTTCTGAGGTATGTATTGCAATATGAGAACCACTGTTTTCATGAGTTATAGGGGAGGAATTTGAAAAAAGTGGTTCTTAAAATTTACATGTGTAATAATTTATTGTTGTTAATATTTAGCAAGCAAGTACTTCCGTGCCCCCAAAATATTTCGGCCACGAGCCGCCACTGTCAGAACTTAAAACCTGTTGAATATATCACTGCTATAGAACCGCAAATCAGATCACATAGTCAATAGTGTTTCGTTTTTATATTGATTACTCTTTTCAGATGTTTATAAACATTTATAAACCTTATTTAAAATATGTAAATGATACATATTTTCGCAAGCATTGTTGCGAGGTGGCGCGGCCGACGCGTTCAAAGACACGAACAGTGCAGTGTGGAGATAAAAGCTTGCCGAAACGGTGGGGGAAGGAGACGGATTTCTGGAGAGTTCGTCCTTTTTCTAGCATCGTCTTGATTGAGAACATTCCACAAATTTCTGGAATAGCGAGTAAGCTATAAAATGCCGGCGGCTCTGTTCACTGGACAAACCAGGCCAACTATCTCGGTGTCATCCTAGATAGCAAACTCACCTGGAAACCGCACATAGAAAAAGTGCACAGCAAGATCTCCCGTAGGTTGGCTCTACTCTATCACCTCTATCATCGTAATTCCTGCATGTCCATTCCCAACAAACTACTCCTTTACAAGTAAGTCCTCCGTCCTGATATAACGTATGCATGCCAGGTATAGGGCATTGCTGTTCATACTCACCTCAAAAGGCTTCAAGTACTCCAAAGTCGCTTCCTCAGAATATCAGTTAATGCTGGCTGGTACATTCCCAACGCCAAGCCCGCCTTGGTAGCGCAGGTGGTAGCATGTCTGCCTCACGTTCAAGAGGTCCCGGGTTGGAATCTCGGTCAGGGTGAGTTACCTGGATAAGGTTTTTACCGGGGTTTTCCCTTATCCTGAAAGACGAATATCGGGTAACTCTAAGCTCCATGGACCCCGGACGCATTGAGCATCATTTCACCAATTTCATTCATCGTCCGATATGACTAAATTTTGGAGGACATAAACTACAACAACCAACGCCAAAATTCATCGTGACACATGACTACATCCTCTCTCTCTCCCTCTCTCTCTCTCTCTCTCTCTCTCTTTCTCTCTCTCACAAAAATTATTTGACTCTCTTCCCCACAGCTTCAATACTCTCATTTGAGGTCTCGGAGAGTATGACCTGGACCCTGGCGAAAGCTACAAAAGACTCAGACTTCTCCTCGGCAACTAAAATTTAAACATTCTTCCAAACCTTCCACACCCTCCTCTTGCTTCATACCAAACTATACCTACATCTAAACTATATACCCACTAAAACAATCCCACCGCTTAACCACAATCTCTTTCTTATCCCCACTCTTCTACCAGCAAAGGACTTAGTCCTGGCACGGTAACAATCAGGAAAGCACCGCCTACAACGCGGCTCAACTTTCCAGCGACGCGTACACAAGTATGAAGCTATAAAAGGAAGCCGCCGCCCGCCACTGTGGAACAGTTGTTAATTGGACTCGTGTGCGCAAACAGCTGTGAAAGTAAACTTTGTTTGTGGTCGATGAACTTGTAATTTGTATTGCGTATGTGACGTGGTTCTCCTACTGTAGGGGTTGACCAGAGTCTGTTTCCGCGGAAATAAAGAACAATTTTTAGTGTTTGTAACCTGGACTTTTAATTTCACGAACCCACACAGTGACAATATACAGTAATCCCAAAATTAAAACAATGTTTCGAAAATCAAGCATTGAATGAACCAGCAGAGAATAAGTTAGAATCATCAAAGGTCTTTACCTGCATGCATGACTTTGGAATTATTCAAAATGTACTATATGTTGTTCCACATCTACTCAGTATTATGTATTTGGTTTACAATAAACCAGCCATAGTTAAAAGCTTTTTCTGTAATGAATGAATACTGCCTCAAAGACACAAAGAGTCAGTTTAAGATATGGAGTACCAGTACGCACATCTCAAGCCTTTTTACCTCATTTTATTACTTTGTTCAAGACCATATAAATTTAAGGAATTAGTCAAACAGTTTTATTTTATGTTCTTTCACGCGGGGGATTCCTACACACAGCCGATGGTTCACTGTGTGCGAGAGCCAAGGGGAAGGACAGGTGAAAGTATCCTACGGCGGCACTACAACCGGATGAGTTCCTAACCCAAATTGGTATACCTCGGCAGAATACCACTCTTCAAGAGTGCAAACACGACCGTATTGCACCACCATCACAGCAGTTCGCTGACTTGCTATGTTCGCTACTCTTGAGGTGAAAGGAAGTAACTCCGGGAATATTATTAGCATTTACCTACCATTAGGTCCATTCGGTGGTAAACGGGTTAATTGTGCATTTAGCGTTGTTTAGATACTGCAAGAATAACTAAAGTAGTGTATCTTTCTTAGTTTTCTTTCTCTGCTAAATACTTAAGATAGTGGTGGAATCTATTGCATGCCATCCAAAATTTAGATACTGAAGTTTAAAGGGAATATATACTTTCAGATTACCTGAATATCTAAAAAGTAATATTTTCAGAAAAATATTTGTGTTTGAGTACGATACGACACGACGACTTTGAATACAATTCCTTTACGCCAAACTGCCCTTTAGACAAAAATAGTATTTCAAAATTTTGATTTTGTGAAAAATGGGTAACGATTTTGATAAGTACACTGTGACTTTGTGGGTTCGTAGAATTAAAAGTGCAATTTGCAGAAATT
This sequence comes from Mantis religiosa, assembly GCA_030765055.1. NCBI lineage: Eukaryota > Metazoa > Arthropoda > Insecta > Mantodea > Mantidae > Mantis > Mantis religiosa. Next base: position 119,635,202 of record CM060947.1, read on the forward strand.
AAAATTCGTTCTTTATTTGCGTAGGAATACACTATTCAATTCTCACGTAACATTACCTCACATACACCAGTCTACCAAGGTCGATGACAATAACAAACAACGTTCTGATCAGTTCTCGTTACAACACTCCTGTTACACAACTCACTCATCACTGTTTTACAAAATTGTCCTGCTGGCGTGTCACAATCGCTTATATATCCCATTCATAATTCGAGACTCTTCCAGAAGAATAAAGAAACCGAATATTTTATCACATTCCACAAGCGTAACTTAATCTATGCCGGCAAGTCCTTTTATCACAGCTGTCTTTATTTCGGGCTATTTGTTTACACTAGCCGCGCTATCGTTAACTGCTTACGCAAACTCTGTATTACTGTGAAACAATATCCGCCGTCTGTTTTCTATTCGTGTCGAAACTTTTTTGCCTGTTGCCGCGACAAAACCTTACATTTAAGATACTTTCATAACAATGAAATATCTGAAATTGTTTAATAGTGACTTAAGTCCTCCTCTAGTGCATAGCACTTGCAGAGTTGGTAAACAATAAGAGATAGTTCTCGTTAAAAGGCACAATATGTCATATCCAGGGTGCGGATTTTATGTAACTGCATATTCTGTTCATGTATATATATAGTCATAAGAAAAGCTAAAATGTCAACGAATTACACTGATATGTCCCTTATTACAACGTTTTAAATTACACATTTTGTATATTTTGAGCCATAGTATATATTTGGTATAATATATAATTTTACATATTTTAATATTATTGGGGATTTATTATGCATTTTAATCATTTTCATTCATTATCATTACTTACCAAAAAGGGAAGAAATTACGCAAAGTTTATTATTGTGGTTTTGATCAATTGTCCTCAGTCCTACACCTTGTTATTGTTGCGTGGCTATGATGTTTGTCCAGCGTCCCGCTTTGTTTTTTCACCGCTTAAATACACAAAGTACCAACTACCGCGATGATGGTTGTTTATTAAAAACATTCAAAGCTAAAGTGCACCTGAAAGGAAAAGCTTCAGAATTTCTAACAGTCAGTTACATGTAAGTTAATCATTGCAGCAGTTACGCCTTCATTATCATCAAAACTGAAACATGGATTTCCGTTGACAGAGCTTTAATCATTGATGGTAAAACATTCCTCTGCCGAACTTATGATAAACCTCTAGGGTGAACGATGAAATATTGAATTGAACAGCATTTACGAAACAATCTATTTATTTGGAATAAACAACGTAGTTCTTCAAAACAAAACAAAAACAAAAAACAAAACAGGAACTACTTACACAATTACAGGGGCAGTCTACTTCATCCAATAATGAGTTTTACAATAACTGTGTGTGGCAGTAACAGGGAACATACCCTGCAACAATCTTGGTTTCTTGTTATGTTGACATGTTAGAAAAAAATCAGGTCTGACAAAGGCAAATCACATATTTGGATTTCTGCTGACGGGACGACAGATGCTGCAGGCGTTTCATTGCTAATCTAATTGTGGACAAGTTGGACTCTGAAGCTGCATTAAAACCTTATTTAATTTATTGTAAACCTTTAGAGGAAACAGTTCAATAGCTGCTACATTTATAAATGATGGACTAACCCTCCGTAGGTAACAGAGGTAACCATAACCCCAGACAGAGTTATTTGTGGTGGTAATGTTTGGTATTTTGTTAGACTCATACTTGCTGCTCCCTGTAATCTTCTAAGCGATCGAAACACTTCATTCAGTGTAAACAGTTTGCGCAGACATCATTGTTGTAGACAGTTGCATTATTGACGGGGTTACGTATAACCTCTGTTACCTTCCTTTTTTGTATAATTTTTACATCGTCTCTTCAGAAATAACATAGAGAAAACTGTTACAATTTTGTTTTTATTTTGTGCTTCGCAACTTGGAGGAATGTGACAGGAAGCCGACTTGCCCGCCTCGGTAGCGTAGATGGTAGCATGTCTGCCTCACGTTCAAGAGGTCCCGAGTTCGAATCTCGTTCAGGGTGAGTTACCTGGATAAGGTTTTTCCGGGGTTTTCCCTTATCCTGAAAGACGAATGTCGGGTAACTCTAAGCTCTACGGACCCTGGGCCCATTTGAGCGTCATTTAACCCATTCCATTCATCTTCCGATATGACTTAACGTTGAAGAACAAAACTTACACAAAAAAAGAAGCCGACTTTCACTATTTTGTTGAAGAAGCCTCATCTGGTGAAGAAAATAATGTCGATAGTTAATAGAAAGCTGTATCTTCCGGAGAAAAGGAGAGAATAGATCCATCTTCAAATATAATACTAGGCAACAACGGCTTTATCTGGTCTCTGATAGCTTGCAGCAAAACTCAATGCAGGAACATTGTCAAAATTTCTAAAGCCAGGCAGCAAAATATTAACACAGAAATAGATGCTTTCAAAATCCTCCTAAATGAAGAAACGATTCCTATTATTGTAAAGTACACTAATGACGAGATTCATAGAAGAACTAATTACAGTAATCAGAGATATGTTCATGACACTACTAATGGAAGTAAGAGTTTTCATAGGTCTCCATTTGCCGCGAGTACTTTCTTCGAATATAGCTTCATTTCTAGGACAGAAAACGAGCTCTTGAATTTGAAGAAGCACCTTCCAGACTTCAGAAGCCATTAGATGTTGCATGTGACTTATAAATAAGGATTAGAAATGTAAAACTTCCTTGGAAACTGCGGAAATCCAACCTGCAAGGTACACCGGCTGAAATATGCATTCGCTGTTTCAAGGTCGGTAATTTGAACAATAACCAAGTAACTGGAAGAATTATTGTATCCATATAACAGTGGAAAATATTAATATATGTATTTCATTAAACCGTTCAAATATTTAATTCGTGGAATACCAATAAAACACCTGTGTTTATTAGCAACCCATGTTGCCTTTAATAGGTGCCAAGTGTGTGTTGTTACCTGCGGAGCGTTGATAGTATGGCTAGATGGCGTAAAAGAAGAGAGGAACTTATTGTTGTACACAAATGCAGCTCCATACATGCTGAAAGCTGGGAAATCGCATACTGTATTTTATCCAAACTTTGTGCATGTTACATGTGTACACTGATATGACAAACTCTTGGATGGAACAGAACTTGTATTCGGTATTAAAAGTGAACTGATGAACAATAAACAGAGATTTCACGAGCCTATCGGTGAGTTTGCTGTTTAGAAAAGAAATAAACTTTTGGAAGTTAAATATAATTGCTTCATTACACACTTATTTACATATTTTAGCAAATTTGGTTACATATTTATGCACGTAATTCTTAATTACATATTACACTAAATCTGGGCCTTTTTCATATCCATATTTATTTATTTATTTTTATTTTATATTTATATTTTTAAGTGAATTATTTTCGAGATGTAGCTTATCACTGAATTGAATTTTAAAACACTTACTCTTTTTTTAAATAGAAAGCAGTAATTGTTTTTACAAGTTATGGCCATGCAAAGAGAATGGATTCTAGTAGTATCGCAAAGCTGTCAGCTCTTAAAACATTTGAGCATCGCTTAAGCCTACTGTTTTCTCCTATTACAACTGTACTTGTAAAAATATGTGATAAAACAATTTCTGCAAATATTTATCTCAATTAACAAAGTAGTTAGGAACATAATGATCCCGACTGTTCTTACACATAACATTTTTCATAAGATTTTCGAATTACAGTCAGCGCATAGGTCTTCTAACTAATTAAGAAAACTAATGCATTGGATAATCCGAGTATGAATGTTCAGTAACGTCATGTGCAACTATTATATACTGTCGGAATACACAGTCAAATGTAAACTGACGTAGCATTGTTTGGTTTGGACAGGCTGACCGAGAGTTTCTGTTTAAATCTATTTTATAATTAGACTGACATTGCAGCTATGTAGGATGTACACGAAAACAGCTGCCAATCACATGAGTTATTCTAGGTGGGAAAATATTCTGCTGTCCTTGATTGGCTGAAGCTATATTTGATTCAGATTCCTACTAGAGGCGGCGAGGTGTTAACGAACTCTACTCCAGTCAATGAAGGATATGTAATCATAAAATTGACAATAGTAACTTTCCAGAGTTATATGTATTGTGTATAACGCATTCAATCAGTTAAGTTATAGTTTATACATTACATTGCCCACTTTAACGACCTACATAGAGGTATTATAGCTATCGTCTCCGAAGAAACGGACAGAGAAGGATCCACAGCAGGCTACAGGTCGCATACATTTTCAGGTTCGATGACTGTTCCGCTGCTGTAATTGGCTGTAGAGGGTGACGAAGGACGCCAACCTAGCAGCGCAATAGGAGAGTACTTATTCTTTCCTTAGAGTAAACATCCATGTTATTTTTACTCACGAAACCTAGAAGAAACTGTGTATGAGAGGGAAATGGAATATAAAAGAAGGTGTGGAAAAGGAATTGTGGTATATGAGCAAGCACTTCAGATTTCGCATGTCGACCAAGATAAATCAGAAAAATCTAAGATCAGAGTGAGGGTCGATGGGAATTGACTCCGGGACTTCCTTTACACTTTACTGTGCAGGTCATATCACTCGGTCAATCCGATATATATTATTTTCTAAGTCGAAACATTATTTTATATCCATGGAGTAACCGATTCTACACAATTTGTAAGTTTGACATTTATTTTTACAGCAGTCCCGTCAAACAAAATTAGGGAAGTTTGTCGTTCTAGCCTAAAACTAGCTTGTGTCCGAGCTCGAATAATGGCTAATGCTAATTGTCTATCAGTCTTCTTCCAGTTCTTTTATCTTAACTCTTTAGAACAAGTATAGAAATGTCAAATAACAGCACGATATATGGCCGACTCGTATCTGCATAATTACAACCATTTAATTAATTAAGATTTAAATTCATAAAAGAGGCATTAGACACTTGAAGTTCAGCAAGGCATAGTGAGGCTCAAAGAAAATGCTCCAGTGTGTGACTTGAACTGCAGTTCCAACAATAGTGCCATTAGGTTTGCTTTGTGTGTGATAAGTTCAGTTTGTAAGAAGTAGCTGGGTTAGAAATAACATTTCCAGAATTATGAAACGCTGCTTTATTTGGATAGATTAGAGTAAAATTAAACAATTCAATTCCATGGCCGGGATTTGAAACACGGATTTGCTGGTTTTCGTCCAGTCACTCTTACCCATTGAGCTACCATGGTCAACTTACCGTCATGACATTAAATTCTCCAATTGGCTCATATATTTTCCCGGTAAACCACCGAGGTCTCTTGTATTCGAGATACACCGCTTTTGGCGACTTACTATTGTAAGTACTTGAGTCCCAGGATTCACCATTTTAACTTTTTTATTATTTAAGCTAATTGATGGAAATTAATAATTTCTTCACACTAGCCGTATATAGTCTAAGGTTTTGGATAGATAGAGTCAAATTTAAAATTCAATGCCATGGCCAAGATTTGAACGACAGATCACCAATCCCGTTCGTGGCAATGAATTTTTCAAGTTGACTATCTATCCAAAACCTTAGCCTATATACGGCTAGTATGCAGAAATTATTAATTTTCATCAATTAGCTTAAAAAAGCTGCTATATTTTCTGCAAGTTTCTCCCAAAGATCTTATATCAACCGGAGAAATGCAATGACACTTAACTATTCCTCTGCCTGTTTCACGTTATGTAAACAAGATTTGAAAACTCTGCAATCTACACACACTGATCCTCCAATGTCATAAGTATATTTGATTTTTTAAACTCAAAGACACGTGGAGTGTTTTGTGACCATGACCAGGTTCTCCTCTCAATGGCGGAAGAACTACTTTGGTACTTTCTTGAATGTCTCCTAACCAAACATTGCTTATAATAGTGACTATACTTACTGCTTTTAAGGTTTCCACATTTGTTCAGATTTAATCGAGATCTTGTTGCCTTTAAAACTGCCTTGAATCAAATTTCCGGTGAAAATGAGCCCTGATTGAGGTTGTAGTAGTTGTGAAACAAAGGAGGTTTCAGAAATAGCATCTTCTAATGATTCTACTCTAATTCCTATAAATGTAAAGGTACGTTGCGATAGATTAGTTTGTCGTTTTAATGGAAGGAATGTAAATGAGAAATGAGTCACTGTTTAAGAGGATTAATGATGATGATGGTGATGATGATAAATAAATAAATAATTTATTACAAAATCTCTTTAAATAAATAGTCTACTAACCTTCCTCATTAATAATAGAATCACAGTAGTTAATTAGTGCCCCTTAACTAGAAAAACATATAACATATTGTCAGTGTCACTCTTAGCTCTGGCATAAAGTGTGTTATATACATCACCATAAATGAGACGTCGTTTCAATCAGCCATATTTATCCAACAACAAAAGAAAGCATATACATGGGACTCATTGAAAAGAGTAAAGAAAACATATACGTAAAACACTATCTTCATCATTTCTCCACATAAAGTAAACAGTTTATCAATGAAGAGTTTAGAATGATGCAAGAGAATATATTTGCGCCGTGGCTTAGTGGGCTAGAGAGCTGTGCTTTGGTTCCCTGCCACGGAATTCACCCGGGTTCAATCCATCCGAGGGACCGATGCCCACTCTGCATCGTGGGGAAATTTAGGAACTGCAACAGATAGCGAAACCTGGTCTAGAAAGTCAATATTTCCAGCTGGAGGTGTCGTGGTGCTGACAACACCAGCCCAACCCCCGTATCGGTTGGATGATCGCCCACCTCTGCCTGGCGTATGCAGGCGTGAGGCCGGCAGTTGGGTTGGCCGTCTCTGGACCACGTAAGCGTCTGTTAAACCATCGTTACGCCTTCAAAAGGGTGGGCCTTAATTGCATTAGAAATCCTAAGGACCTCTTTACTTACTGCCTAATGGGGTGCATATTCATCACAGTTCCTTTGTCAGAGTGCAAATGACGAGACAATATGTTGACGCACAGCTGCAAGCAGATTACTATAGCATTGCTTTCCGATAATTCTTTGAGAGGAATGGATGGGATATGATATACGATGAGATGACTGGTTCCTTTATTGCGTATACTTTCCTTCTAAATATTCTCCATTCTTGTTTACAGGGTTAAGAGCTACACGGAGCTTTTCTTAGCATCGCAGAGTACCTACTGGTATTTACTTATACTTTACTTTCCTAAAGAAGTAAAATATAGAATAAGCTGTCATTAATCACATTACCTTTCTAAAGTGGAGTCTAGTGGAATACGTATGTGCCATCCAAGGACATGCATCAATGTATTTACTGCACATCTAAGAGTTTTCTTAGAAGGTCTGCGGTTGCGAGATGGACATTAAAACGTTTGTAACTGACAATTTCATGACATAAGTGCATGCACTACAAATTGTGGTTTTAATCATACCAAACAACTGGAGGTTTTACTGCAGGTGACTCAAATGCCCTAAGATGCCTAAATGTGTCTTTATATATCCTAATTAAACAGTGGCATACATCCTTGGTTTTTCTATTTTTGTATACACTACTGTTATAAATGCTTACTCATCTACGTCATATTAACTGAGATAAACTTTTGCAAAACTTATTTTACCATTACTATTGCTACAAATTGAGGAGGCCTCGGTTTACTTGTTAAGGGGCCACTGATATCCCCTTTACATACGCATTACCTATTTTTGTCAAACTGGAGCTCTTATAAAGGATATATTTCATCAACCAGCAACTCAACATGGGTAAAAAAAATCCATTGTTTAAGCAAGTTTAAACCAATAATGATCAATTATAATTAAAATCTAGTCTAAATAAGATTGTCCAATTCATTCGCAATTTTTAAATACAGGAAGCTAAGAAGTTCTTTTTAAAGGTATCAGATGCTAAATTTTCAAAAATGATAAATAATAGAAAAACATTGCTATTGTTATATATATATAATTTATTGAGGTACTAAGCTTTTACAATTTTTTGGACTGCCTTCTGTTTTGGCCCAGGCCACTGCTACACAGGACAGTCCATTAAGTATATTTGCAGACATGTTACAATATGTGTTATTACAGAATAGTCACTTATTATTCGTTCTCTCTTTTTACAGTCCATATCCACTTGTTTTTTACCTTACTTAAAAACTGGCCTATGCTTTTATAATTTTTACTTAAAACCTTGATTAAGCTGGTTCTCCTATTCATTTTTGATATTTAACATTCTTTACTCCACATTTCTGTTTCCTTACAATCAAACAGTATATGTTCTATATCCTCTTTGTCCCCACACAATGGGCACTTGTCTTGCGGGTATCCATTTCTTTGTCCTCTTAATCTCCATATCCCTGCTCTTAACCATGCTAACCCCTTTCTTTCTTTACTGTTAGTGCTATCTATATAGCTCTCCCTCCCCCAGCTATTTTTCAATGGAATATAGAAAAAAAGTGATCTCTCCTCTGCGATTTGACTAAACAGTTTCTGGATCTCCATGTCTTCAAATTTTATTCTAGACACTTTCCCAAAACCTTTATAATTAGTTTCTCTCTTTCTCCAAATATCACCCATACCATTATCTTCCAAATTATTTCGTAAATTACTTACCCATCCTTTATTTAGTAAACTTAGTTCTTGATACTTCAAGCATTGTTTCAGTATATTCCCTTCCTCTAGATTCAATACCCTATACCGATATTTTAGTGCCCTTTCTATAACTAAACCTTTTCTTGGAACTCTCTCCATTTCAATTAGAGCTACTTCATTTGCAGTTGATATTGGCAGCCCTAGAACTTCCTTACAAAACCCCCTGTGTACATAATCTGAACCTTCCCATCCCTTTTCCAGCCCCAACATCTCAATACCATATAACATTCGTGCCTCAACCTCTGAATTATATAGCCTTTCTAACCATTTCGATTCCATTTCAGGTGTTTTATACAAACATGCTCTTACATCGGTCATTGCTGCTTTCCCTTTTACCAGTGCTCATTTCTTTTGCTTATCCCATTTCCCTCCTACATCAATTTTCATTCCTAAGTAATTACATTCACGTATTACTTTATATTCCCTCTTTGTACCACTTCTCATGTTTACTCAGTTTAGTACCTTTTTTAAAAACTACAATTTGGGTTTTAGCTCTATTCATCTTTAAGCCCCAAGCTGCACAAACTATTGTTAAACAGCAGAGAAATTAAAAAAGATACCTCGCTGTTCAGTGAGCTGTTTCTTTTTAACTGCAATCATACTATTTTCTAATTGTTTTTATTTTATCAAACAAATATTAACCTCAAATGAGATTAATAGACTTTCTCACAATTACCAAAAAATATGTAAAGATTACAATTAATAAATACAGTATCATGCTAATATACTTATTAAATCAGCCGAACTAAATCCATATAACGGTTACACTACTTCTGGTATTAGGTCTGCCGCTTGGCCGAAGATAGCTTTGAATATCTATGTCTGGGGTACTCAATTAAAGCAGGAAAGGGGAGGTTGAAATCACCTCTTTCCATCCACTGCGATATAATCGCGTGTTTACCTGTTTTTTTTTTTTTTTTTTTTTTTTTTTGTATTTGCTTTTTCTTTCTTTTTTGTGATTATTTACGTCCTCCAACGTTAAGTCACATCGGACGATGAATGAAATGGGGGAAATGATACTCAAAGGAGTCCGGGGTCCATGGAGCTTGGAGCCGCCCGATATTCGTCTTTCAGTATAAGGGAAAAGCCCGGAAAAAACCTTATCGAGGTAACTCACCCTAACCGAGATTCGAACTCGGGACTTCTTGAATGTGAGTCAGACATGCTACCACCACGCTACCTGTCGTTAACGAGTTCCAGTGGCGGAACATCACTAGCATTCTGTCGTATAGGAAACCATAAGCTTCCGGAATCATAGTTTACCCCTTACTAACTAAATAATGTTTCTTAGGATGACCTCTATGGAACAAGTTATGTTTTACAAGATCTGCAATATGTGGTGCAAAAGACGAAGTGCACAGTCTCAAAAGATAAATAAGGTAATCGTCTCTGATATTGCTGTGATACTCACTTTTAATATAGTTCATCTTTGAAAAGGTTTGTTCGCAGATATACGTAGAGCCAAAGACTGCCATTAAATTAGATGCAAACAAATGTAATTTCTGATAGGGCAAAGATTTAAATAATTGCCTTCCTTCATTCCCAGAACATTTTACTGTCGTGGAATTTTGCAGTAAAAGTAGTTCCATTTGTAGCTCATGTGGGGCCTCACGACATGGAAACTTCAAAGGAGTGCAAAATAATTGGATATTTGTCCCAAATTTTTATATCTTCAAATTGCGAAGGGAATGTGTCATGTAGCTGCTTTAGAAGTTCTTCATACTTTTCCAGAAGTTTGACGTTTATTGCGAAGATGGAAGAGGAATTATATAAATCTGCAACTACCAGTTATCTTTCCCTCAGTCGCAATTGTGTCATAAATAGGATATTTAATTCATCATCAACTCCCCTCAAATACAATTAACCGCGCCTCGTTAGATCTGTTCACCGATTCGTCCAGGGCTAGAGAAAAACATGTTAATAACCTTATTTTGTCGTTTAATTGCCTTTCCAAATCACAACACAATTCTTCTATGTGTCTCTTTACTGTACTTCGAGTGAGACTGATGCAAATAAATCGACTCAATAGGGACAAAATTCCTTCGCAGCAAATAGTAAGCTTTGTTTGATAAATTCACCTTCACTAAATGGTTTTCAATAAGTTCCGCCAGTTCATAAGAAAGCTGTACCAACTTTTCAACATTAGGATCATAATTAGCAGGTGTTTTCATTTCTTACAGTTTTTGTGATCTAGCTTCACCTGGAATAAAGATACGCTAAATGTCAGTAGAGTATGTCTGTCTCTCGCTGCCTTGGTCATTGGTGTGGTAAAACAACTTGTGTAAGGGAAGAAAGCGAGTGCTGTACAACTGAGCAGGCCTGATCTATTTAAAAACAATTGGCAGTTAAAACAACAGCATGCATAGTTCAATACGGTATCAGCACTTCACCTGTTTTATCTTGCACAATTCACCGACCTCTATTTATATTTTCAAGGAGCTTTGGGGGTGCTTCTGCACGACAAAAATGAAAAATTCAAAGAAGCTGTGTAAATTCCACTGATCTTGTTATGATCCTCGAGAAAAAGCGAACTTGTATTGTGCCTTTTTTCTTCCGGTAGTACGCCTTTTTCTCTTTCAAGCATGGCTGGTTTTATTGCTCTATGTTCTCGGAGAAAGCAAAGGAAGGGGAGAATAACAGTTCGAGCTGGAGGCATAAGGACTTCCCGAACCCTGGTTACCCTCCTTACCCTATTATTTCTTAAGCTGCGAGACACAGATATAAATACATTCGCTGTTAATGAGACGTGGATGCAACAGCAACCTTGGGAGATCATTTCGACTGCTCTCAACGGGAAATTTTCTGGAATAAAGAACGGCTTTCAAACGTACTGCTGGATTATTCAAGGCAACTCTGATCTGGTACAGGCTGACCCCCCTCCCTTAATGTCAAAGCGTGACACAGGTGGAGAGTGCATTACAAAAATAGTACCGAAATGGAGGGTAGTTGCCACGCCTCCATCCCTGCTGAGTGACACCTTGCTATGACGTCACCTATTGCAGAATGTATGTTGCAGTAGGTCGTTACATGAAACTCGTTTGTGAGGATAATCCTATGACGTTAGTTTTTTATAACGTCCTAAAATGGGTAGGACCTAGACGGACAAACTACCCAAGACAGATCAATAACACCAGAAGAAGAAAAAGCTGCGTCAAAATGAAGTGCCCCTATATAAATCCTAAAGGCGTAGAGGGAATGAGGGAGGGGGAAATACTTATATAATGAGAATAAGGAGAAGTTAAGCTAGAAATAACCGTAAGTTTATTCACATCTTTTAAGAGCTAGATGAAATATGGGGACTTTAACATTCCTTCTCTTTGCATGGTGGGAAAATATATTTGAAAATTCAAAGAAATAACAAAGAACACGTGAAAATGGTTATCTCCACAGTAAAGAGTGTATTTAAATAAATTATGGGATTTTAAAATGTCAATCTATAGTTTTATGCAATAAGACTATATCTGTCTCTTTACGATTTATGATTATACAAAAGCCATTCAGAACGAAGAAATATTCACGATGTTATTTCCTGAAAATCCAATTTCTATTAAAGATGAACGTTTATTAGAACATGTAGTATTTAAATTAAGATTAAAGCCTTTTTGAAAAATAAATTTTTTTGAAATTTTTTACGTCTAAAAGGTAGCTCGGTGTGGGAAGGTTTCCTTAAAAATCTTCATGTTTCATCCTTAGAAATGCTAAAGCTAAATACCAAATTTTTGAAATGTGATGTTCACATACACAGACGCACATATGCGCGTGCACTTCTTTTCCTTTTGGTGATTCAGGGGACCTCAAAACGTACACTCCAATGAAATATGGGTATTAAAATGTTGGGTGGAATCTAACATCGTCATTATGTACGTGGTATAAAAAGTAAAAAAGCAAAGCTCACAAGTTCCAAAACACCGGAAGCTATTTTTGTGCTTGGAGATGATCAATTAGGTATTTAGAATAGAAAGCAGTACCAAATTCGTAGCAAGACTTGATTTGCTTGAATGTTCAAATGAAAAACCACTGCGTAACTTCAGAGTTTGCATTACAAGCTGTTTTTATCAATTATAGCATCACTTTGTAATCCAAGAAAGTTACTCATTGAATTCTATGTATAGTTTCTATAATCGGTTAGGTGTTCATGCGCATTTCCGTCACTTCTATTGAGCCATGCTGCTCTATTACAGAATGATAAAGGACTGACAAATTTTATAAAAGTAGACTTACTTCGCTTAACTACAACTGGAATACTTTTGTAGAATACAAAGCGAAAGCGGCAACTTGAGCATTAAAGCTATGATTTCATATTTCAAAATATACAGTAACGGGAAGGTTTTGAACTCAAAGCTCAAATAAGCTCAAAAACAGAAAATAATTAACGCAAAGGAAAATATAACTAACGCTTAGAATTTGAGGAAAAATCTTTTCGAACGTCCGATGATAACAACCAATACGAATGTGCACTTTGGGTTCATAAGCCAGAACATTGTTGGCTTTATTTGTACCCTTTTACTATTTGCGCGTTTTGCTGTTTATTGGTCCTTTTTATTATTTCTTAATTGTTTTATTCTACATGTTCGCTATATTTTACGGTTCCTTCAATTTCGAAAAGACAACAATGATTTCTACATTATAACAGAATCTGAATATATGACTAAAGGAAGAATCATTTTATTTATGTTTTTCTTACTGTAACTTCACAGCAGCATAATAATAAATAGAATCATTTAACTCTATTTCTATTAATAATATTTGAGTGTGACGCGATAAATTAAATTAAAAATCTTTTACTGCAATACGAGTGAATTAATGTATATGAAGAGACCATTAATAACACAATTTGAAGAAAATACTATACATTCACCTCTAACAATGACTGCTGTAATGATATTGATGTCTGTAGCATTAGTGATTATTTAAATTGAATCTTAAGTAATTAAGAATATTAATTAATTGTATTTGATTCCCTGAATGGCATAGAATTTTTGAATACGAATTTTAGAATGTAAATTTTTGTTGTTTTATTTATCTTCACTATCACCTCTTTCTCTGTGTAATTCCCTCATGCACTCTCACAGTTAAATTATGTGAATGGGCATCACAAAGCCTCAGGGTGTCATTACAGCAGGAATCTCAAAATGGAATTTGGTTTCACTGCAAAACTTTTCATTTAGGCACAGGATTTGGAAAATAAACAAAAATATGTTCATAGTTCATTGTTTTATTCCCATATCTAATTTTTAAAATATTTACTACTTGAAAACTAAATTGGAGCCATGAACCTTAATAATTTAAATACACGATGAACTTACAAATTGTCATTTATTTTACCAGATGCTGACCAGTGGTCTGTGATGAATCTCTGGAGAAACTGAAGGTAAACCTACAGAAAAGTTGCTTCCCAGAGATGTGAACTGCGATTCCGATGAGGAGCTGAGCCCTTGAAACAGCGATGAGTGAAGTTATTCTTCAGTTTCCCCTTCCTCAGGTTTTATGTGTAAATATGTAAAGCTTCTTTAAAAGAGGAGAGTCGCACAAATGGCTGAGAGAGAAATCACGGAATGTGACGCAGCTGCAAAACGTTTGCTTTGACAGAAAGAATGTCTCTCGGAACAACAGGCCCAGATTAATCGGATTATTTAAATGAGTTGTTCTGGTAGTCTCTCCGAAGCTCCGTGCGATAAAACGGCATCAAAGTTTACCTTGTCAGCTCAGTCACGTCAACCTTCTTTGTTTATTTTATGCATTCATCTTTAGTCACAAATGGACTACTTCAATCTTCAACATGGTTCAGTAGCTAGTGTGCGGAAAAAGGTATGTAGTAATATAAAGGAATCTGTCATCACCGTGTTCTCTAGGAGACATTTTAAAGTTTTAAAAATTTATTCATATGCCCTATAAAGTTCGGTGAAGCCTTTAATAATACTCAGAAAGACTAAATTAAAGGGCACCAGCGAATGATTCTTAAGAGGTCACTTATGCTCACTCGTATTAGGGTTTTCCAGATTTCACTAACAGTTACTCCTTTTTACCTATTCCTCCAAGCATTCAAATTATTATTTTTCTACTTATATTATTTTCTTTTGATTAGTTTCCGCTGCACCTTAACCATATCTCCAAAAGTGAAGAAAATTGTAGCTTTCCTGAGAAAGGCAAAATTGCGTTATAAAAAAATTAATGACAGTAACATTGAACAATAAAAAATCTAAAATATTTCTCCTATGGAATTGCTAATAGGTGTTAATTGTAATGCAGTGAACGCAAATATTGAGTATGTAAACCTAAGACGTAACAACACTTTTATGGATTAAAACAATTGCTTCCGTATAAAAATAAGTAACGTTAGCTGCCATGGTTGTCCAAATTTAAGCGGAAAGTTCCCTTGGGGTGACAGGGTATGTACAACGACAGCGTGTTCTTTAGGTTCTAAAGACTGCAAATATCCGATAACACTGAAACAAAAGAAAGGCCCACGCTCTCTTAATCAATAGGCTGCGGAATTCTCAAGCAGTTTGTTTCAAGTTGTTTACATCCAAAGCATTAGATCTGTGCCACAAAATGTTAACATGTCATGGCTATAAGGAAGCGAGCATGACCAGGTGGCCGCTGCAATGCTATCGACTATGGAATACATACCACCTCACGTTTACATAGGTATTTCCTATTATGTTATGCATTATTCCAAGTGAAAACAAAGTATGCATAGACCTATACTACGCAATATTTATGTTAATTATAAAATATTTACAGTACAATGTTACTATCACATGAACACAATCCATATTATGCATTTATAATTTTAAAATGCATGTTGTAATATTTTCAGCAGTAGAGCTCGCATCCTCATGATACCATCCTCCATAGGATATGAATTATTCTCAGTTACTACTTCTGTTCTGTGTCACATTCCCTGACCACTTAACAAGTACGTGGTTATAACCACAAATACAATACGCCTAAACCACGAAGTCCACGTAAAGTGAAAATACAGTAATATATTAGGAAATTCATTCTCAGGAAGCAATATTTCACCAGTCTTATTGAAACTAAAAGTCCTCCAAAGCCGATTTTAAAATATGTGAATCAGTTCATCTACTTTTTCCGGGTTTTCCCTTATACTAGCATATATATTTTGGGACTATCCTCGATATGACGTACGTTGGAGGATGTTCATTTTACAAAAATCAATCCCATCTAACCTTGCATTACTTCTGGAGTAAGGGAAACTAGTTTTTAATTTTCTAATTGAAATAAAACCCCTTTTTATTTAAAGCAAGAAAAATTTAGAAAAGGGAGAAATGTGGGCGATTGACGCTACCTTTAGCAAATGTCAGCAAACATTTTATTACAGAAACTGAAATAATTTGGCTGCAAAATTTTGTATAACTACCAATTTTGCATAAATAATAATACTCAATAAAAATTAACACTATTAGAAATATTATTTCTATCCAATTATAAGATAACCTTCCTACTATATATTTAAGACTTTAAAATAATTGTATAAGAAGTAATTTTTTGACATATTAAGCCACTTGAAGACAGCAGGACAAGGCACCCACGCGTGCAAAAGATTTCCAATGGACGAGTGGGTTGGAGAGGCAAGGCGAACAAACGCCTGTCTCGGTAGCGTGGTGGTAGTGTGTCTGCCTCACGTTCAAGATGTCCCGAGTTCGAATCCCGGTCAGGGTGAGTTATCTGCATAAGGCTTTTCCGAGGTTTTCCCTTATCCTAAAGACGAATGTTGCGTAACTGAGCTCTATGGACCCTGGGCTCATTTGAGCATCATTTCGCTTATTCCATTCATGGTCCGATATTACTTAATGTTGGAGGACGTAAATTTAAAAACAAAAGGGCTAAAAAATTCTATGATCGTTAAGTTTAGCCTAGTGAAAGCAAAGGTCAAGTTTACCTGCTGATCAACACTGACGTTACCCTCCACAGACCACTGGTGGCAGATGACGATCCTGCCTATCAGTCTAACAACAACAATAATAATAATAACAATAACAATAATAATAATAACAATAACAATAACAATAATAATAATAATAATAATAATAATAATAATAATAATAATAATTCGCTAAGTTTATTTGCATCGAACTATTCAAAATGAAATTCTCTATTTATCTATACATATATTGCAAATTTATTGGTATAGCTGATAGTGTTCAATATCTATGCCCGCCTCGGTAGCGTGGTGGTAGCATGTCTGCCTCACATTCAAGAGGGCCCGAGTTCAAATCTCGGCCGGGGTGAGTTACCTGGATAAGGTTTTTTCCGGGGTTTTCCCTTATCCTGTAAGACAAATGTCGGGTAACTATAAGCTCCATGGACCCCGGACTCATTTGAGCATCATTTCATCCATTCCATTTATCGTCCGATATGACAACCTTGGAGGACGTAAATTACAAAAAAAATATGTATATATATCAAATAAATAAGTCACTGAAGAAACCTGTCAGGTTTTTCTGTAAATAATAATAATAATAATAATAATAATAATAATAATAATAATAATAATAATAATAATAATAATAATAATAATAATAATAAATAAATAAATAATGATGATATAAGCTGACCAGCATGAGTTAGATGCTGGCATTCTGATCCCAAGGTTACGAGTTCAGACCCGGTCTAGTTCGATGGTTTCTACGTGAGGCTGAAAGGGAAATGTATCATATCAGTTTTACTGACAAGTGACCTTCATGAAACCTCCGACATGCCGGTGCGCTAATGTCACTTTGTATATGAACTGTCATTATCAAACAAAATAATTATTTTGTTTATTTCGTTGGTTGTTAAGTCATTTGGTAACTTAGTGGCTATATTAATTGTAGTAGTATGTCCATATAATCTGTTCTTGAGAACTGTAACAAGGAAATAATATATTTGTTTTTGGAACAAGATACACTTAATTTTAAGTACCACGCAGTTTAGTATTATACTAATTATCTCTAACCTATGAAAGTTAGAAGTATTTCGTTCAAGATAAAACTACACGTTTGAGTATTGGAAATACATTTAAAAAGAAGAAAGGGAGATTATAATGGTTGAGGTGTGTGCGAGAGAGGAAGAGAGAGAAAATGACGCCTATAAGAAAAGGATCGATAAATACCTAAGTTGATAATGGAGAGTTCTATAAAACCACGTACGTTTCATGTGGAAAAATTGTGTTTAATTTCCATGGAGGCTTAAATACCTGTGCGCCGAACTCGCTAATCAGGCATAGGAAAACTGAAGCGTCCTGGCGCAAGTAACTGATAAGAAACTCGCCTCCCTCCCGTAGGTCAGTCTTGCACGAATCGAAATACAACTATACAACTGTTTATGCACACAGACTGTATAGGAAGTGAGGGAACGGGTGTAACCTCAGAAGACGCAGTGTAAAGTGCAGTTGCAGCGCAACCTAATTCCCGTTCGTTCTGGCAATAATGCTTGAGAAATCCTCATCTATCAACATAAGTGCCGCCTTACTTATTGGGTATTCTACCAAAATAATTACACAGTAGTTGCCAAAATTAAATTATTAATTTGTATTAGAAACACTAGTGTACTCTGCAAACTGCTAAAATATAAGAATTATTTTCTTTTCTAATTGTTAGAACTTTGCGCTCCACCGGTTCACTGAGTTAATGAATTTCGCTTTCTGAGTTCACTGAAGTGGATAATAGTCTTAGTGGCCGCCTCGGTAGCGTGTCAGCTTGACCGATATTCGAACTCGGGACCTCTTTAACGTAAGACTTTCCCTTATCCTGAAATACGACTTTCAGCTCCATGGACCTGGACTCATTTATTTATCATTATAGCTATTTCATTCATCATCCGATATGACAACGGAGGACGTAAATTAAAAACAAATCAGTGACTTGCAGTTACTGTAACTTTTATTGCTAATGGGTTATTTCTCCTTGCTATAACACGTATTGGATTTAACATTTGTAAATTACGTATTTCTCTAGAAACCTATCAGCCTCACCAGTCAACAGATAGGAGAGGAAGTTTCCGAGGCACGTCGACCAGACTGGTCTTTTGTAACATAACCCAAGTGGAGCATCCCCCGAAGGGAGGATGAGGTGAGAGGAGACAGAGGGTGGCCGACTCGAGAAGTCACGGTATTGCAGAGGTCAGGTCCGTAGACTTTACCATTTGGAAACTCCCCGGCGGTCCAGGACGACCGGCATCCCTTCTACCGCAGCCCGAAACATCTATGAGGCCAGACTGGGAGACCGGAGGCCACTTACAGAACTGGGAATACTCCAGGTAGCCTGGCACAATCGGCATTCCTGACTTGGCTCTCTCGGAGACCATAGTTCATTCCGCCGGAGAAGAAAGTGCTTACCCAGGGCATATCATTCCGCCATGCAGCGCCGAGATTTCCACCGACACTTCTAAGCTGAAAGAGACTACCAGATGAGAGATGATATGAAATGATAATGGAGGTAAATTAGAGGAACAGGAAATTCGAGGATGTAATTAACCCAAGCAGCATTCGCCTAGTGAGCCGGGAAACACACTACAAAAATAGATCAGGCAGAAAGGTAGTAGGCAATGAGAATCAAATCTGGATCTCCAGAATGCGGGCCAAAGACGAAACCGCGTGGGACATCTCGCTCAGTCAGTCAAAAGATACACACAAACTTTGTTTCTAAAATAGTTATCTGCTTTCAGAGAGCCTCAAAACGTACATTTCTCCTCAAATATTGATATCGGAAGGTTGGGTGGAATACAATAGTTCTCCTGCTTACTATAGGTAAGAAGTAAAGAAAGTGAAACCGCTAAGGATAAGTAAAGTAGGAGAGCAATAAGCTTTGGATACAGGACGGCGGTTTTAGGAATGTTCATGGGATGCAGTTGGCAATAGTGGTACATACAGTATGGGTCTGTGACATTTCCATACCGGAGTATTATGCATACACCGAACACTGAAGCATTAATATTGACTCAACTAAAGCAGGACGAAGGGAGACCGGCAGGTGTGGGGGACAGTACAAACAAAAGACGGTGCAACACACCGCCTCTCCTGGAAAGCTTATACTACTTACTCTGGCTTATTCAAGTAACTGATGTAAGGCCTGCAACTTGATATCTTATTAGATGATTACACTCATAAAAGTGCTCAACAGTGCTCTGTTATTGCTGGAAAACTAAAAGTATATCTATTTGTGGAACGGTTCAACACTACGGCTCACTAAAATTAAAATTTTGATATCTGCGTCACATTAGTTGAATAACGTGGCGTACTCCGTAGTTACGTACAGCAGACCATCTAGCACTGCAAACCTTAGATCTACGTCACCAACGAAAGAAACTAGGATCTCATAGTCATATTCTTCCTAACCAATCCGCGATTGTCTCTTTCGGTGTGTGTCCGTGTGAACTTGCTTGTTGTTTAACAGTGAAATTAAATAAATCAGTGCTACATATGTACTCCAATGTGACACATCTTGGACGATGTTCTAGCAAGGATTAGGTAAGATGTAATTAATTAACGTGTAGTAGTACGATAATACGTCGTTCTTTTGACCCCAAATAACCTCGTACTTGTAACTAGTCCTCATCCTCCTCCTGCTCCTCCCCATCATCATCCTCCTACTCCTCTTCTCTTTACAACTGTTCACACAGTCATTTACCGCTCTCATTCCTGCCGAAGATTAAATATATTGCAAGGCACTGTCATTCTGCAGCCCACATGAAAACTGAACATGTCATTGTTATGTTGCTTTACTTGTAATTGCTTTACTCGCTACTTTGTAAGAGTTGACTTTCAAAACAACTGAGGATGTCAGTTCTGGATGAATTACAGTTTTACCTTCAAACACATCGACGTTGATACTTCCAGGTACTATGGAGAGAATGATTCTAGCTTTGGAAATATGTCCAGACAGGTAGAAATTGAACCTGTTGCATCTGGGTAGAGAAACTAGGCAGAGAAACTAAAAAGCGTCAATAGTGTCAGTTGGTTCTCTAATATTAAAACACCCGTTGTACTTTAAACTCCAGTTTTTCAGTACGTTTTACCTTTTATACTGAGTTTGGTATCACAGTTTTCATATAACTGATTATATTGTCCGAAGACCCTGTCCTCCTTCCCGGGAGCGTTGGATAGATACGGGGCTCTTTCCATAGGGCAATACCTGGTTTCCTAAAAAGCCCCCCTCCCCAGCGACAACAACGTCAAGACGGAATGGAAGTGCATACGCCACTTACGCGCGTCAAACCACAGGGAAGACTACCAAAAAATCTCGGTGGGCCCGCCTGGTGATCTAGCACACATTCTGCTAGCTTTGCAGGCTAGTACCCGGGATTTACGAGGCATCCCTCTACCCCTTCCAGGCGGCCGTAGCCTGGGCGGAGGTTCCCGATTTCCCGCAGGTGTCGGGAACACACTAACCCCCGAGTCCAACCCAATCCGAACAAGGTTCCTCTAGTAACGTCAGAGATACCACCAGTGCTTGGGGTCCACAGCGCTCGCACCAGAGCAGCTGAAGGGGACTACAGTAGTAATATTAATAGTACTAGTAGTAGCAGTAGTAGTAATAGTAGTAGTAGCAGTAGTAATAGTAGTAGTAGCAGTAGTAATAGTAGTAGTAGTAGTAGCAGTAGTAATAGTAGTAGTAGTAGTAGCAGTAGTAATAGTAGTAGTAGTAGTAGTAGTAGTAGTAGTAGTAGCAGTAGTAGTAGTAGTAGTAGTAGTAGTAGCAGTAGTAATAGTAGTAGTAGTAGCAGTAGTAATAGTAGTAGCAGTAGTAGCAGCAGTAGCAGTAGCAGCAGTAGTAGGGTAGTGGAAGTGTTGGTAGTGGTTGTGGCAGTAGTAGTGGTAGTAGTGGTATAATAAAATAGGAAGAAAAGTAAGCAACAGACAATACAAAGTAAGTGGGACCACTGTAACTCTGGGCACGCCCTATATCAGTTTCGTTAAGACCGTATTGCATTCCACCCAAAATTAAATAACGCGTATATGTCTATGTGATGTGTGTTTGTGTTTGAACAACACAAAACAAATACGATAAGTCAGCTAAATGACGAACTCAGTATTTAAGTTCATATCTTATAAGTATACAGCTTGAATTCACATCTACGTGAAAAATGAAGTTGTACTCCCAAACTTTCAGTGTTTTTATCCAGTAAAGTTCCCTTCTTTTGGAATGCATATTGCATAACCTTTATAACCTGTAAACGTAGTGGTAAACAACAAATTCAGCACCAAAAAATGTAAATATCTAACTGTAATTTAATTCCAATAAGTTAGTCGTGAATCAAAGTAGTTCTGAGATATCCATTATTAAAGCCTCAAATTGTTAAATAGGTTGTTAGTTGTTTCTCGTGATTCAATGAAAAGAGTGCAATACTGAGTTTCAAGGCTCACATACACGACTCGTTCTTAAAAATTGGACTAGAGCTGTGATTAAATACGTAATGAAGCTATTTCATAAAATTTTTATCTGCATTAAAATACAGCAAAAATGAAAGCATTTGAGAAAATAGCTTGTTTATACATCAATAAATGATAGAGTTAGAGAACGTCATATGAATGAAACATCAGATGTTTAGAAATACATTTCAAACACAATTCTGTGAATGATATAATATTTCTGAAATATTAAAAATGTTTGCAACTCCAGCACCTTCTAAGAATATAACATAAAGGTTTCAAATAAATTCTCCCCGTAGCTAACTACCTTTTGCATGAAGCAATTTTTTTATTTTGTCAAAAAATACTTTTATCTATTTTTATAAAATAGCATTATTTTGAGCTATTTTATAACAAAAATATCTTATATGTTCTATGAATTGTACTAAATACTTCTTTATTGTGAATGATTTTTTTTTTCATAAATGCTAAATGCTAAGAAATAGACAAGTCTTATTGCATAAAAGTTAAGGATTCGTTAAAGCAGTGTTTTCCACTGTTAACTATTTCTGATTTGATCCTAGTTGGTTTGCATTTTCAAATAATGAGAAGTTGCTATTTTGTTTTCGTCATGATCATACAAAAAGTATGGTATTTCAAATCATCAAATAAATACATACTTTAAATAAATTTCAAATAAATATGCGTACTTTAAAACCTTGACTAATTCTTATCTACAACGAAATATGAAAATGTGAACGGAAAGATGCTAGAATAATAAGCATTCATGAAAATAGTTTAGAAAAGTGTGAATAGAGAAATAAATGTGAAAACTATCAGAGCATTTGTAGCATCAAAATACAAACTGATTGTGCTTATCATGTTATATTGAGAATGTATAGTAGCAGCACCATTACTCGACATGAGAAATACAGGACCTGATTTCCATTATTGAAATTTACTTTTTAACTGGAAAACACTGCTGTATAAAAATACAGTCCATGTAAGAATACATTTAGGAAATTTTATATGAATTGGCCATAAAATATAACTATTTATTTTATCATTTATTTTATCGTGAGATATAGGTCAAAGTAATGATAAAATGGCTTGCATTAACCTCTTGGTTATTAAATTTACAAAAAAAAATATTTTGGTGCTAACACGGAAATTTCCCCCTCGATTAGATCTTGATTTAATATTCATCTCATTTTCGGCTTAGTTTTTCACATGTGTATGGCGATTAAAGATTAATTAGTTCATATGGACATTCTGATGCTGAATAACCACTGCGCCTAAACCACGTAAGAAAAAAACGACGTAGACATTTGGAGTAAAGAAGAAGATAGTTTGGGACTTAACTAGGATATTTAAAAGATACAAGTATGTTTGAAATTGATAAGCCTGAAATGTCTGTAGTGAAGCCACATGCCTTAACACACTACGCTACTATTATGCCGGTCACAGCCTAGCATTAATTTAACCCAACAGTTGCGACCAGACAGCCAACAGGACGTTAAACAAACTCGTTACGTAAGGCAAGTGACCAAATAGGAGTGTCCGTTAGCATACGGTTCCCTCACTTTGGAACTTAAGTTCCTATTTGAGCCTTCCAGGTTCACCAATTTTGTCACTGAGTGTAAGGTGTTATTTCCGAAGTTATTTAGCTTTTCATATAAACAAATCTGGTGCGTTGCATAAATATCACTTTCTCTCTCCGCTATAATTTATTTCGTATACCTTAGTCAAACTTCTTATGAAAGAGTATACCTCTTCTGCTGCGCACTCGTAGCAAAAGTAAGGTAAGCACGGTTGAATCGGGTCAATATTTTGAAAATCTTTCATAGCAGCTCTATTTGTAACGTAAATATGAAATCTTTTACCTTAAATTGAAGCCTAGACATTCTTGATTATGTTATTTTCGATAAAGAATTTTCTGTGTAATTTCGTTTTCATTTTTATTCCGAGAGGAAACTAATTCTAATCGCCCGCAATTGGAGGACAAATACGATTGGCATAGGGGACGCATCATAATGGAAAGAAAAAGGGTGGAATACTTAACTTAAGTACATAAAATAATCACGAGAACAAAAATAAAACACATTTCTACACTTGTGTATTCATACGAGGGCTGTTCAATAAAGAATGATCACAATTTCTTTTTGACAATGTACCTTTACTCATCCTCATAATTTTGACGGTCCTTCTCAAAATAGTCTGCCCTGAATGTGATGCACTTGTCCCAGCGTTTCTGCCAGTCTTCAAAGACATTTTGAGAGATCCTTCAAAATCGCCTCCGCAGCCTTCACCACTTCTTCTGATGATGGATAATGCCTCCCACGAAGGCGTTTCTTCAAGTTAGGGAATAGAAAAAGGTCACATGGGTCTAAATCTGGACTATAGGAAGGGTGAGGGCTGCACTTCACGTAGATTTTTGCAAGCTATTCAGCAACAACATTGGCAATATGCAGCCGCGCATTATTATCGTGGTGCAGTATCCAGCCTGCTTCATATAAATGTGGTCTTTTGCGCCTGATATGGACTTGCAATGTTTTCAGGACATCCCTGTAGTATTGTCCAGTTACTGATGTGTGTGCAGGTACAACATGCTGATAAACCATTCCATGAATATCAAAGAATGAGGTGACCATAGCTTTCCCAGCAGAGGCAACCACTTTTGGTGATGAAGGAGATTCCACACTGAGCTTTGCTGTTTGCTCTCAGGATCAAAATGATGTAGCCAAGTTTCATCAGCAGTGATTACGTTTGAAAGAAACTCCGGATCTTCCTCTAACATCAACTTTAACTGCATGTTACCTCCATTGCAGCGATAGGCGATACTGAACGTGTTTGAACTTACCTGGTTCTCACAGGCAGGAACCAGGAGTACAAATAATGAATCTACTACGGCGTGTTTGTTTCATATTAAGCTAACAGAATATAATAAGATTGAATTTTAGTGCGAAAGCTTATGACCGTAAAAAATTATAATCATTCTTTATTGAACAGCCCGCGTATCTTTGTGCCTCTGACACACATTCTCCATATATGAATTGCTTCTTCCCTACCGCACTCGTGGTACTATTTTCAATTTCTCTGGGCTCATTTGAGCATTATTTACACCATTTCACTCTTCTTCCTTAACTTAATGGGCTTCGGTCGCTGTGATAGCGGTATTTACTTTCACCACTTTACAGCACTGGTTAAGTAACTATCATTACAACAAGGAGGATTATGGATCTAAGAAAATGTGTATTTTCTTATTGTACAAATTTCTGGAGTAATTTCAATACACAATCGCTATAAATAAATTTTAAATAACCTTAAAAATAACAAAATGCCAGAAAGGGAGCCGTTGCATATCTCCTTTCCGGAAAGGAAGCTTGATTTCACACTTACAATGAAGAAACACAGTCGTAGTACACATTTAACTGTCTCAGGTATTTGACTTCTTCGCACCCACGAAGGTCATTCCAGCCCAACTATAACTAGCGTCCCCTAGGGAGAACATTTTGAAAAACTAATCCAAATCGCCCGTCAATCCAGATCACCCCCGCTTAACTTATTGCATTCCATCCAAATTGCAATACCAAGATGGCACAAGAAATGGGTGTTTTGGGTCTCCTACAGCAAAAATAGAGCATTTTAAAAAAGATCTGTGCGTGCATGAATAGATCTGTCTGCTTTTCTGTGATGAACGGCATAAACAAAAACGTAAAATTGACTAAATATCAAATCTGATATACATGGTGTTCATTTTTATATGTAATTTTCCCGCGCAAAATTTGACGTCATCAATACCATCGCTGATGGAGTGAGTTTATTTACAATTCCCCTAGCAGCTTGCAATCGTATTAAATGTGCAGACAGCAGCTTTGAGACCTCCCTCTAACGGTAGGTAAATATACTATTTGAGAAGTGGGTCTGCCCGCGTAATATAAAGATGCGTAATTTCGTCTGATGCGTAGATACGATAACTGTTTTTAAAAAACTATATACTGCAATGCTATGCACTGCAAAGCTAATTATACAGTCATAAAAGTATACGATGAATAGTATACGAAATTATAAGTCAATGAACACTTATTTCACAATGGACATCTGTTTTTCTGTTATAGTACACATAAATGCATACTGTAAACCTGTCACATAAGTTAGAAATACTTCAATTTGATATCGATTCTTTTCTATCACCCACAGTTTCCTCAATGTAATTTCACTACAACCCATAAAATTAGCAGAACATGTTCTAGGAATAAAAAATGCTAAATTAGTGTCACAATAAGTACAAAGCTTTTATCGAAGTCTAAACAAGAACACATTTCTAGTACGTTGTCTTATGTGTCAATTTTCTTACACTTTCTTTCTCTCTTTCCCTTAAACATTGTCTGTATTGCGAGAAGGTATGCTTGAGGCCTTTCTGTCATAACATTATCTATGACTTCTAGATTGGAATCAGTCACTTTATAGCGTCCAGTGTCTCTGTTTTTGCGAGTAACTGATCCTGTATGTTGGAAACGTTTGATGCACATATTAGTTTTAAAGGACATCAGGATAGCAACATTAATATACATTTTAATTAAGCGTGAGAATGATAAAACTTATATCGTATACTGATAAAACGTAAGACTTTATGTTGCAAACATATGTTGCATTTGACAGCATTACGCTCCCAGGGACTTGTCTGAATGCCAGATAGCATTGCATAAACTCTATGCAGCTGTTTAAATTATATTTATATGTCACACAAATTTTAATGCCGGTATGAAAGTAACATTCAACTATGAACACGCGTTGCTTGGTGAAAGGGGAGGTTGGTTGTATTGGTTACGAGCGCAGCCACACTGAGCGCTGTAATTTGCTTACTCTTCCGTAAAAATTACCGCTTTTTCTCCGTAGAGGGCACTATGATTTCAAGATACTCACACTAGTCAACTATGTCGTCATTCTTGCTCAATCAGAGGGCGGGAAATAACGAATAAAAATGAACACCGTGTATAAGTTCAACGTCTTTCAAGGTAGCGATGCAAATATTTTCAAGTAAATACGTCTCCATTAAACATGTTTAGCTTTTTTAAATGACTTAACGATTTTAATTAGAACAGCACTCTTTTCAGACATTTTACGATGAATGTAATGTATATATTTAATAGTTTGAAAATATTATATTTAATTAAACGGTTACAAACTGCAGTGTATTGTTGCGAGATATCAATATTTCTTCTAAAACTGGTCAAATGCATGGCTAGAAGTCATTGTTTATTCGGTTGCCCATTAGTCATAACTCACTTTTTGAACATGATGTACTACTGCTGTTCTTCTAACCTTACACCTTTTGACAAAAAATATGAGCAGACTCTGGAAGAGTCCACATCGTGTCCGCAGCCGGTTTACAATGGTGTCACGGAACGAGCATCTTTAGCTTCGTCCTAGTGAATCCTCACATAATTACAATAGTAATGAGAATGTTCACACATTGTGTATTGTTTCATATGTTTCATGCATACCCGCATAAGAACTTCTTCCTTTCTTCTCACACTGTAACGTGTGCTAAAAATTGAGTCTCGTAATTGAGTCTCAGTAAACGTGTACTGATAACCGAGCGGATATAGACAAATATGTAGGTACTAAGTGAATCCCAGACATCATTTTGATTGTTATTGTAGAAATGCGAAATGCGTATTACCACATTATAATATAACTTTCATTTGCTAAAGCTTTTATATTTTATGGCATTTATGCTCACACATAAAACCTTAAACGTTCTACTCTGTTTTTAAACTAAATGAAGTAAATGCTTTATACCTATTTGTAAAATCAAATAAAATGAAGATTAACTTATAAACGGGTGCGTAAAGCCCCTGCTTCTATTACTGACCTCATTCTGCGGGGCATGGAAGCAACTAAATGCCTAGTGGAATTTTCAAGAGAGGCTACTTCGCATTGTACGCAGCATCATTCATAACAGATGAATGTGTAAACACAACCAATATTAAGGCAATTTTCTAATCACGTTGAATTTATTTTGAAATAAATTGAATATATTTGCGTTTGTATAAATGAATGGGTTTAAAATATTATTATGTAGCTTCTGCAGCGAAAATATAAGGTATTGCTATTAAACTAACAATAACAAAAGGTAACGTGCACATCAAAGGTTCGAATTGGTGTAGGTTCACTTACGAGAGACATTCTTTTTATCGCTCGGTTACCATGCTTTCGGCGAATATGCAAGGCAACTCCCTAACTATCGAATAGATTTGAGATGAGCGAGAGTGGTATCAAAGATCAAAGCGTGTAATGGAAATTTTCATTGTTTTTTCACACTAGCCGTGTTTCTTTTCTTTCTTTTTTGTGTTGTAATTTACGTCCTCCAACGTTCACTCGTATTGGACGGTGAATGAATTTGATGAAATGATGCTCAAATGAGTCCGGGGTCCATGGAGCATAGAGTTACCCGACATTCATCTTGGAGGATAAGGGAAAATCCCGGAAAAAACCTTATCCAGGTAATTCACCCTGACTCGGGACCTCTTGAACGTGAGGCCGACATGCTAGCATCTACGCTACCGAGGCAACTAGCCGTGTGTGTCAACATTTCAGTCTGAGTACCTTTTCAAAGCGTATATTTGGAGCAAAGCGTCAGCGAATGCTTCTTTTTTTTAAGGGTGTATATAATTGATTGATATTGTTGTTGTTGTTTTGTTTGAATTCCACCGCACCAAATGGCATGCTAAGATTTAAAAATACGGATACAAAGGCATTTTAGACATCTACTGGATAAGTGACTAGAGTCAATTTCAGTAGATGCAATTTATGTAATAGCTTGGCACTAATAAATAGATAAAAACAAGTATACAAACTTAAACAATTAAAGATAATAGTGGACCTGGATAATAAGAACAGCATTAAACCAGACGAAGAATCACTTCTTCTTTTTCTTCTTCTTTATATGTTCAATTTGGACTTCCTTTTCTCTTAATATTTCAATGTTTTCATTGATCATTACATACTACGATAATTAAATGAACTTTTTGTTTGCCGATAGCCTTTTATATAGTGTTTTCTCGATATTCATGTTTGGTATTTATATGTAGTGTTCTAAGTTTTAAGTGTTTGTTAAATTTTCCTGTATAATGATTTTTAAATGACATCAAAGAAATGAAAGGCTATTGAAAAAGTGTAAGCTAAAGCTAATAGAATCAAATTATAATGTTCAGGTAACAGCATCTATGGTTTTTCCATCAAGAATTTTACATTACAGTATTTTTTAAAACATGGCGGCTCGCCTCTCACACCGGCCCAAGTCGGTGGGGCTTCGGGTGTTGGTTTTATATCGGTTGCGGTTTAAAGCACACATCAGTTTGCTAAGTCTTTAATTAATTGTTTTATAACAGTGGACGCGACTTTCTGGTGGCACACATGAAAAAAATATATTTATTTAAGATTTCAGTTAGTTTTATTTTTATGATTAGAACCCCGAGCTTTTTTTACCACATATAAGTAACGATATTCGCTTCTATCTCCATTTTTCTCTATACTCTTCTTCACCAATATCATTATTGCTGACAATTTATTTTCAACGTCTTAAAAACTAATAAATCATACATAGCTGCTCTATGAATTAAAAGGAGGAAAATATTAAAAGGAGGAAATACAGATCCAGTTACGATTTTAGTGATAAAAATCAACTATAGAACATACTCAATGTATACCATAATAAGTATATAATAAACATGTAAAGTTAAGAGGATTTAATGTATTTTGTGCTCGTACCTGTAGTAAAACACCCGGATAGGATAGGTTGCCGAGACTAAATGTAACTAATTTAACTTGCACAATTGTTACATTATACATAAATTAATACATAAATTAATACATAAAATAAATAGGAGTGCTGTTCAATAAAGAATGATCATAATTTTTTACGTTCATAATTTCTTGCACTGAAATTCAATGTTATTATATTCTGTTATCTTAATGTGAAACAAAAACGCCATAGTAGTTCCATTGTTGGTACTCCTAGTTCCCGCATGTGAGAACCAGGCAAGTTCAGAGATGTTCAGTATCGCCTACCGCTGCAATGGAGGTAAGACGCGAGGAACAATATACGGCTTTGAAATTCTGCTTTCGTCTCACCATATCTTCAGTTGAGGCCTATACAATGTTACAGGAGGCCTATGGAGAGTCTATTCTTCTCTACATCGCAGCTCTAAGGGGTTTAAACTATTTAAAGAGGCAAGACAATTAATTTCATATGAAGGTGGACCCGGTGCTCCAACTACTGCTCCAAACATCAACCCTGCTGCTGCCATTGTGAGAGAGGATCGACGAATTATCTTAAGATAACTTTCTGAAATGCTGAACATTTCATTCACCCAAACGTTGGTGACAGAAACATTTCACATGACACGTGTTTATGCGCGATGGGTTCTAAAGCTGTTGATTCCTGAACAAAAGGACATTCGCATGCAGGTCTGCATGCAGATAAAGTTGATGGTAGAGGAAGATCCGGAGTTTCTTTCAGACGTAATCACTGCTGATGAAACTTGGCTACATCATTTTGATCCTGAGAGCAAACAGCAAAGCTCAGTGTGGAAATCTCCTTCATCACCAACCCCCCCCCCCCCCGAAAGCAAAAGTGTTTGCTTCTGCTAGGAAAGTTACGGTCATCTCATTCTTTGATATTCATAGAATGGTTTATCAGCATGTTGTACGCGCACACACATCAATAACTGGAAAATACTGCAGGGATGTCCTAAAAATATTGCAAGTCCATATCAGGCGCAAAAGACCACATTTCCGTGAAGCAGGCCTGATGCTGTGCCACGATAATGCGCGGCCGCATATTGCCAATGTTGTTGCTGAATATTTTGCAAAAATCAACGTGAAGTGCATCTCTCACCCTCTCTATAGTCCGGATTTAGCTCCATGTAACTTTCTTCTATTCCCTAACTTGAAGAAACGCCTTCATGGGAGGCATTATCCATTATCAGAAGCAGTGGTGAAGGCTTCGGAGGCGATTTTGAAGTATCTCTCAAAAAGTGGTTTCCAGCATGTCTTTGAAGACTGGAAGAAACGTTGGGACAAGTGCATCGTATTCAGAGGAGACTATTTTGAGAAGGACCATCAAAATTATGAGGATGAATAGAGGTACGTTGTCAAAAAAGAAGGACCATTCTTTATTGAACAGCCCTCGTAGTTTCTATGGTGTGGTTATTTTGTTGCTTTCTTTAGTTTTTTTCCCCTTTATAGTGTCCTAAGAGTTTTAACTAACCCTTTAAGTGTCTTATGTAATTTATTAAGACGGAGGGCTATTGAACAAATGCAATCGAAGTCTATAAGTCGTAGGACCCAGGCAAAACCCGTTACTTATGCTAGTTAAACGTATAACAAATTTATTTTTGTTAAAATTATTATTCTGAAAGTTTCTCTTTGATTACTTCTAGATATATCTATATTTTCATCATCTGAGTCCTCTTAGTGTACTCCAAGTTATTCATTGGCAACAGAAAAATGAAAGAGAGAAATGAAAGAGAAAAATGGATGATTGTTAAACGGCTGTAACAGTTTTTTCTCCTATCACATTCAC
The DNA here is from genome assembly GCA_030765055.1 of Mantis religiosa. Classification (NCBI taxonomy): domain Eukaryota; kingdom Metazoa; phylum Arthropoda; class Insecta; order Mantodea; family Mantidae; genus Mantis; species Mantis religiosa. The sequence goes on from CM060947.1 coordinate 119,666,726, forward strand.
ACTCTTCATTGAGAGAAAGAGTGTTTGCTGTCTATCTGTGGCCTTACCTCCCCCGCTGCGGCTGCTGATACTCTGTCTCGGGTATCAGCCACTCTGGATGTGACCTTAGCAGACTGGATCCCGGTGGTCTGGTCGCCTAGTAGATTGCTCTATGAGTTGACTATTCTTTGCCCTGGCTAGTCATTAGAGCTGAGACCACGCTATCTACAGGGTATGCGTGAGATAGGTTGACGAAATAAAAACAACACAGTTCATCGTATCCGCTTTACTATTCAGTTCGTTTCGTGCTCACAGTTTACCAGGAGTTGCCGCCGCGTTCAGATCGAATTACTCTAGATTTCCACTATCACGTTAAAACTATACTGAATTGCTGAAATCTATCACGATGGAATAAATTACTAACACTGTTTTGAAAGTATACTTCGCCGCTTAATTCACTGCTGGGAGATCTTGTTCACTTAATAAGATTCTCATTACTGATTGTACTTCTCGGCGCAATCCGACGTTTGTGTCCCCGGCAGGCAAAACACGTCTACACGGTATCACGTCTCAGACTAGAAGACCGACGCTAAAACCTAATATTCCTCACCAAAACAGATATAGCCTCGCCTCCAGCTGGATTTCTCTGAAAAACTCTAGTTAGCGAGCTACAACCACGCGGACATTTCCCCGAAATACTGGTTTGGGCCAGGTTTGGACCGGTCTACTAATGACCCAGGTAGCGACCCATCCCGTGACTACAGCCTTTCGACGGAACATTTTCATCCATATAGACCAGCAACTTTATTACATAGCTCTGGGTTAAAATACTTATTCGCATTCTAGTAATTGAATTTAAATGCTGTTGCTTCGTTTCATGAACTTATCCATCTGTAATATTCATTATCTTAAATTCTTTCACCTTACTTCCTCATTATAATTTAATTATCATTTTATTCATTGTTAAAATCGTATTCAATCATACGGCTGATAAATACGGCATCATATCTTTCCTTGGGAAATAATAGTTTTCTATACTTGTAGTTACAAACTCTGGTTTGTACTCCTTATGTACGTTTCTAAGTTATACCAAACCACTTGGACTGTTTTTTTTTTTTTTTTTTTTTTTTTTGTAATTTACGTCCTCCAACGTTAAGTCATATCGAACGGTCACTTGGACTGTTATATTTAAAAGCAGTTAGGCGGAGATTCAAAGTTCCATTCCAGCATAGATAAATCTGATAAAATTTTTGATCCATTATTTGACGAAGCGTTCAGGAAAGCGCCCCGAAAGTTTTGCATAGTATAAACGCATGGCTTTTAATTACACTGGTCGCCTTTTATACAACACTTTTGTTTATTAAGGCAGATACGATTTAGTATAGTCTCTTCTACTACTTAAAATAAGTACTGCATTCCATCCAAAATGTGATATCGAAATTTCAGTGTGAATATGCTATTAGAGCATGGCAGGCAAAATGAGATTCCGAAGTGTCAAATGTTTCACCCCTACAGTCACCCCTTCCTTTTTCCTTCTATCTCACAAGTAAACAATCAGTAGACGTGTGCAACAGTGGTGGTCATTCAGGTCTTATGGGACGTAACTAAATGCATACTCTTGAACGCATGGTTTGGCTAGGGTAGCACAAGAGGGTTAATGACATTAGAGAAAATGAATGAAGGACGTAGAGGGAATGCTAGACAGTTCATATTGCCATTGTGTACCCTCTCAACTATACTGGCCTTAACCAAACCTTAAGCTGACAAAAGTAGTTCTGTAGAATTAACAGCTTTATTACCTGTGTTTTGTTAAGTTACTCAATAGTATGCAGTGTTCATAATTTCCTACTGCTGCTAAAGACATTATGGTTTCTGCACCGTATTCTCAAAAATAAACTAACACATTTATCTGAAAAGTGAATTGAAATTGTTTACAATGTACACTGATAGGCAGTAGCGTACTCACAATGAAACTCCCTTCATTTACAAGATTGCTATCCTTGCTGGTTTCTTTTTAAATATTAGTGTTTCAATGTCCGGCTGCAAATAGATGAACTTAAGCGTAGAGCAGATTGAGGATGTTCATCGAAACGCTACTCTACGTCTACAGACTACACCCAGAACAATTGTAATGATCCTCTAATACAGCGATTTATTTTTCTTTCGTGTTATGTAATAAACCTTTCATAACCGATTTTAAATATGTAAAATTCAGCAATTCTTTCTATTCTATTTGGCTCAGTCACATTTTTAAGTTCCCCATAAATGTTACATGTATGAATATATTATGTTTATCTTGTAGACCAAGGTGAAGTACGTTGAGGTGAAAATTTAAATCATCTAGAAAAGCCAAATCACAAATTAAAAAGTTTCGTCTTTATGTTCCGCAGCTGCAATCCCCTTGTTGTTAAGAGATTCGAAGTTCTTTCCACAGCTCCATCATTCCTTGCAACAATTTTTCTCTGCTTACCCATCTTACCAAATATTTTGAGACTCGGATTATCAAATCTTTTGAAACTAGCTGTTTAGCAGTGCATGAACTGTAATTAGATTTCCAGTTTTAACACAGAGAGATTTAATTTTATTCAAAGTGGCTGATTTCACACAGGTACTTCTCGCTGAATGCTGTCCTGACTATTTGTCTTCGCTAAAGGCTTTAGCATGAGTCGCATTGGATGTCTCCTTAGGGAGAAGCTCGTAATGTATTCAATATTAGTAGGACATATTCAACACAGTGCTTTACGATCATGAAAAACGAAAAGATGCTTGTTCTTCCAGTTCCGATCAAACATTCGTTGTTTGCTCATTCTGCACAAGGAATCCCTCACTGCAAAGCCAAGATGTCACGCGACTATAACCGGTTTAGTTGCTTCAGTCCAGCTGGGATTGCGAAGTAGTGGGGACAAGAGGGAGGACAAATTCACACCTATAGTGCCTTTCTTCCCACCCCTATCTTAGACGTCCCCAGAATCCACAAAAGCATTATGCCTGTACATATTTGTTATGTGTATGCGTATGTGCGTGAATATGTAAACAGCATGACTCTAAAAATAAAAATAGGTTAAGCACTTTTTTTGTAATTTACGTCCTCTAACGTTGTCTTATTGGGCGATTAGTGAAATGGATGAAATGATGCTCAAATGAGACCAGGGTCCATAGAGTTTAGAGCTACCCGACATTCATCTTGCATTCGGAAAAAACCTTATCCAGGTAATTCACCTTGACCGAGATTCGAACTTGGGACCTCTTGAACGTGAGGCAGACACGCCACCATCTACGCTACCGAGGCGGGCTCAGCATCTTTTAATGGTGCAAGACGAAGCTTTCCAACAGAAACACCCATCACCAGAAAAGTCTTTACATGTACATTTTCCAAACATTTTTGTTTTGGGATATTAAGGATTTATTTTAATATTTTTTTCTATGTTCATGTTAAGAGAAATAAATGTATATATTAAATTTTTTGGTAACGTCCTCAGAAGTACTTTTCATTCGGATTACCTTTGCATATTTGGTGAATTGTAAGTGATAGTCAAAATCATACTAAACAAAGATGTATTTTCTATAAACACACACATATATATATAACATGTGTGTGTGTGTGTGTGTGTGTGTGTGTGTGTGTGTGTGTGTGTGTGTGTGGGCGGCGGGGTAGCGCAGTGGTTTCGTTCGCGACTCTCGTGCTTAGGGTTCATGTTCGATTCCCGGCTCTGGGGTTGTCGATTTTAGGTCAACCCTATCCGCGCGTTCTCGTCTGTCTAGCTCATATGAAGTGTTCTGTATGCCCAACGTGATTAGGAGTCCACGGTAGGTCTACTCTTCTCACCATCATCTTCGCTATTACCCTGCCATTGGAGGCAATGGACACCGCCCTCAGGGTGCCTCCACCTGAGAATTGGGACCCGTCATCATATGGTGGGGCGAGGTTACCCCGAAGGCCATAGTTTCCATATGGGGAGTGTTGGTGTACGTATATAATTCTTTATATATTACATAATCAATTATGGAAACTGATATGGTTCATTCACAATGTAATAAATGAGGTTAATTCTTCATACAAAATTCTCTTCTGCAAGTGACATCAGAGGTTGTAAGAGTGTAAACCAAAACTCAAGACAAAGCTCAAAATTTGGTTTATTAACAGTTCTATATATAAGTGAACCATATTAGAGAAATTCCTTGTTTGAATTTTCCAAAACCTATAGTTTTCCTAAATGGGAATCCATTATTCATTTTTTATCTCTTTGCCATGTGAAAAGAACGTAATTTCATATTTATCACAAAGCTGATGGCTTTACGCAATCTGCTTATTGCTTAAAGCCTGTAAATTCCCACATTCGCCTTGCGCCTACAAGAAAATTAACAATAAGGTAATTCTTGCAAATTTTTATCTTAATTAACATGAAGCAGGTAGAGGAATAATTTGTATAAGAGTAAGGGTTTTTATATGAGTGCAACACATAAAATGTTTCTTAGCTATATCAATTGATTATAACTTACCGCGATTACTTTATTTAATAACAAACAATACTATTAACTGCAAAGTATATCTAGAATAGAATGTATACGTTGCCTTTATCAAGTAAAATCTAATGTAGCTATTTATCAAAGGTTCCTGAGTAAACTGTGGTTTATGCCAATAAAGGTGATTCATAAAAAGGCTATTTAAAAACGAGAAATTCATCTCGCATATATTTGCAAGAAGGAACCCGTGGTAGCGTGTCTGCCTACGTTCAAGAGGTGCCGAGTTCAACCCGGTTAGCGTGAGATTTGCATAAGCTTTTTCCCGGGATCTTCCTTTATCCTGAAAGCTGAATATTGGACATCTCTAAGTTCTATGGGCTCTGACAACGTTGGAGGAAGTTATTTTAAAAAGGGCACTTGACTTGAGCATCAGAAGCTGTCACACCTGAAAGTAATACCAACTTGCAGAGCATAGCTTTCCCTATCAGATATGTTGAAATTTAACATATTTTAAAACGGTAGTAGTATCGATTTACTTCTCTGAGGTAGTAGAACGTGTATATGCAGTATTTTGCCTAAAATAATAAAATGTGTTAAATTAAAGCGAAGCTCTAATTTAAACTCCATAAAAATATAAATTACTTTTAGGGGAATGTTTGCCATTTAATCACCCGCTAAAGAAATTGCATAATATCTCCAGAATACAGACTCTAATGCTGAATGACAGAGTCAACAATCCTAGTCTAAACACCTGAAGTACTGAGAATTCAGCAGCAAACGAAGAATCAACAAGGCAGAGAGATACAGCAGAAAACAGCTCGTTAAAGGCTCGCAACAAATGAGACACATGAATGATCAACAGTGTTTATCTAGGAGAGCTAGAAGCCTAAATAGCATTCAGCTAGATATAAACGAAGATAATGGCTGGTAACTGACACAACTTCAAGTAAATTTTGCCATAATATTTAACTATTTCCAAAATATATGAACACTATTGATGTAATGTATTAACAAATTAAAGTTTGCACATTAAATTGCCTTGTATAACTCCATTGCCACGGAGAACTAAAGATCCGTGGCCCGAGTAGCAACTCTGACAGTGATTTGTTCGAGTCTGAATCAGCTTTCGTATACCACTTCACTGTGCTTGGCCAAACAATGGGCAGCTGTGATTAACTACCTCCATATTCACAGGATGTAACTATGCAGATTACTTCCTGTCTCTTAAACTCAAGGCTGTGCTGAAAGGCCAAAGATTTTTTGATGTGAAGATCATCTAAAGGACGTGACTGCTGTTTCAAATGAAAAATGAGAAGAAGTATGTTTCCAAGCTTTTTATGGAAGTATTTTATAAGCGCCCTATATACATAAAGAACGAAATGTAGCGTTTGTCAAGTCTTGATCTATAAAAGCTTCCTTAACGATTAGTTGTTTTTCAATTTAAAGCGCTACCGAAGCTTTTAAATAAAAAGCTGTGCAGCGTTCACTCAGATGGCGTAACAGTAACATGTGCGACTCAGGAGATCGTTTTTTAAAAGGATTTTTATTAACACTAACAAGGAGCTGTAAGGAGAGATTTAAAGATAGAGTTTGGAATGGCAGCTATGCTTCTGCCTATTATGGAGTTCCGCATTAGCACCTCCGTCATTATCGTCATCATATTCTGCCGCACAGTGTGCGGGAGCGCGTAGGTGTTAGTTTCCTTGGCCATGACCATGACCGAGGTCCTGAGTATGGCACGAAGGGGATTTGGCATACATCGTTTTGGAGTTTCAGTGTAATTCTTTTATTTCTGGGAGCTATTGAGTCTGTGTAGTCTCCGTACACGTTCGCGTAAGGAGACATTAAAGTTGCCCGCCTGGGCTTGAGTATGCTGCTCAACCATGCTGCGGAGCTGTTGGTTGAGGTCTAGGAGCTGGTCGAGTTTGGCGCCTGTATGCGAGTGACTCTCCTCCAAGCGTGAAAGCTTGCGCTTCACAGAGGATGATTGTTTCTTCTAGTTGGCCTAGGCGTGGAGCAATGTTGAGTTCCTCGGAGTGGAGGTGATGTATGTCCTCTCTGGAGGACTGTAAGTCTGCGATGGCGTTGTCAAGCGAGGCAAGACGGGCTCCAATGGTCTGTATCTCTCTCCGAAGATCCTGCATGGCTTCCCTCAGGCATACTTCGGGAAAGAAGGCAGCTGCTGCTACGGTAGATGGTAAGCGTGGAGCTTCTTCCTCCCTGGTCGCTGGAGTGCTGCGTTGTACTTGAAGCCTCGTTCTGGGGCAGCGAGAGCACTGCGCCTGACCTGTAAAATGGCCTAGACCATTGCAGGTGGCGCATTATCTGCGTCGGTGCCGTAGATCATGCTTCCTGCATTCGGGTGAGGCACTGTATCCCACAGTAGTGGCATCTAGGTGGAGCGGTGCAGGTGGTGGCAGAGTGGCCATAGTTGCAGCATCGCCGACAGAGAACGTGTCGCTCTAACTTGCTTGCCTCGACTCTGAGACAGCGCCCTAATAAGGGCAGTCCCGTCCTCAAGGCAGCATCCCTCTCCGCGCTGTCGGCTAGATGCAGGCGCACTAGCGTGGTGGTGCCTCCTCTCGAAGATATGCGTTGGCTCTCCAGGCAGAGGGCCACCTCTGTTTTGCGGCGGAGAGAACACGGGAGATCACGGGAGACCCCACTAATGACCACGGTGTAGGCTCCTGGAGAAGTGGCTGGCGCTGGTGAGGAATGCAGAGATCTTGTTGGTGTCTGTTGTGCTGCAGCAGCGTAGGAAAGCCGCTGATCAGTCGTGTTTGGCGGCTGCGGTGGTTGTACTTCTGCAGGTGAACTAACCGCGAACTGCCGTTCAGGTGCTGCTTCCCCCGGCGGTTGCCTGCGCACTTGGCGAGCCTCCGGCGTGGTAGGGGAAGCGGGCCGAGCTGCCCAAAACTTCCCCGGCGGCTCCGCGGTAGGCTCCCTCTCGTCTGCCGATACCGGCAGCGAGGCGGGAGACGGCGCCCGAGAGCTGGCTGGCGAGGATTGCGGTGAACATGGCTTCACTGCCTGGCTCTGCTTCCGTGTTGCGGCGTTCTTCTTCTGCTTCATGTTGCTGCGGTGGCCTCTCGATGTGTCCTTCAGGAGTTCTTCAGTGTTCTGGTCGGCCTTCGGTTTCAGCCCAAACAGTTGCAAAAGGGGAGCAAGAAATGCTCAAAGATTGGCGTGTGACAGTTCGCGAGCTGTGCGAAATTATCCCTGAAGTCAGTAGGACTACGACTGACAAGATTTTGACCGAACATTTGCATTATCGCAAGGTGTATGCGAAGAGCGTCCCCAAAATGCTCACCGAAGACCATAAACGGCAATATTTTGAAGTGTTGATCTCCTGGTCCAGTTCGGATGAGACATCCTCATACATGCCCCCTACAGTCCAGACCTAGCACCCAGTGGTTATCATCTGTTTCCTGAGTTGAAGTTACACCTGGGTGAAACACATTTCCAGAACAACAATGTTTTGAAAAACGAGGTTGAGCGCTACCTGCGAGACTTGGAGGGAGAGTGCTATGACAGGGGTATACAAAACCTTCCACAGCGCATGCAAAAGCGCATCGATCTAAATGGTGATTGCGTTGAAAAATAGCTGTAAGTTCCGCTTTTCCATCTTTGTCACATTCGTTGACAATAAACATGTTTTCTATATTAAATGAAATTGGAGACCTTATTTTACGGATACGCCTCGTACTAGACAGAAACTGTACCAATGAGGATTTTGAAAAGTTCGAAATGTGCAGAATATTTAATTCAGAACAAAAGTGTTTGATGTTAGATTTCCAATTGTTGATGTAAAGCAGTTGAAATCACAAGAGTAGTATAGAATTGAGAGAATCAGCACAGTGTAGATAAGATGTTGAACTCTCCTCTGTGTTAATATATGAGTGATGTAGAATGCTCATTGATTTAGAACTCTCCTATATGAAAATCGAGCTGTAAAAGAAGGGGAGTGTTGGCGTAGTGCCGTTCTCCCCTGTGCAGTGAGATGTGTTTGAGGGTTGGGATGATGATGATGATGATTGTGTGTGTGTGTGTGTGTGTGTGTGTGTGTGTGTGTGTGTGTGTGTGTGTGTGTGATGTGTAATGTGTGATGGGTGGGATGGGTAACGGGGGGTTCCGGGGATGTTTGAATTAAATGTGAATTCTTTTCGATGTGTGTGTGCTTGAACTCTCATGTATGAATATCGAAGTCTAGGGTTCGATATTGTGATGGGGCGGGGTGGCTAACGGGGGTTCCGGGGATGTTTGAATTAAATGTATTGATAGTAATTCTTCGATGACTGTGCTTGAACTCTCATGTATGAATATCGAGTCTAGGGTTTGATATCTATTACGTTCAGTGCTTCGATGTCTGTGCTTGAACTCTCATGTATGAATATCGAGTGTAGGGTTTGATATCTATTACGTTTAGTGTATGATATATGATGCAGTATCGTTATTCTTTAGATAAAAGAATATCGAGAGAAAGATTAGGTATGTTTACTGGGAGAGATTTATGAAAATAAATGTAATAAGACATTCTGGTAAGGGGTGTTCCCTATGCAGAATCTCTCCTTGAGCTATTGTATCCAAGAGCGATATAATGGTTAAGAAAAGGTTAAATTCCATTCCCACATCGAGGCACGAGAAAATATAAATCTATTCCACATTGATGAAGTATAAGAATGGAAATGTAAATCTATGTGAGAGGGTCGCATGAGAAAGAAATGTCCCCTCTAAGCATGATAAAAGTGGTACATAGCAAGTGTATATAAAATAAAAGCACTTGCCATCTCTTTAAGAATGATAAAAAAAAATTGAGAGAAAAGTATAAGAATGCAAATGTAAATCTGTTTGAAAGGGTTTTCATGATAAAGGAACGCTCCCTCTAAGCACGATAACCTAAAAAGAATATTCCCTCTAAGCATGATAAAAGTGGAACATAACATAGAAAATAAAATAAAAGCACTTACCATCTATTTAAAAATGATTAAGATAACGAGAGAAAAGTATCTCATCTTCAAGTAGATATGAGTAATACAAAACTGATCAATCAATACGATAATATATATACGCAAGTAGGGGTCTATAGTGTAGATATCCTAACTATTCATGGCAAGGTATCACCCTCCATATAAAAAAATTGTCTAGAAAATCTCCCCTCAGTATTACGAATACCCCACTGAACAACATCCCCCTTGGTATGTAGGTCAGAGAAAAAAAAAGAGTTAATCTCTCCAGACTGGTGACAGGGGTGATCAAAACATTCCTATTGCTGTAGCGAAGTCTAATTTTGTCAAATAACGTTAGGAAAAAAAGAATATATTTTAAAATTAAACGAATGAATCTATATATTTGTATGAATGATGAAACAATACTATGAATGTGTTAGTATACCAAATGTAAAAAAAAATCAAATGTTCAGAAAAATATATTTTGTACAAGTATGTATGTGTGTAAAGAAATGTGTAGCTATATCACCCTCCCCTCCAAGATGTAGGGAACGAATCACAGTTAGTGTGCGCACGCAACATGGTGTTTGGGAAGGAGAGATACGGTTGGAGGGGGTGTAAAAAATGATGAACCTATATAAAGTTTAAACTATGATAATAAAGTTACTAGTAATATCTTCAAACTTATAACGTAGTCACAACTACTTTAAACATATAGCGTAATATGTAGACAGTAACACCTCTCCCGGACGGAGGGGGGGCGGAGCATCTGTTAATAAATACCGCGGCACGGATGAGTGAGGAGGCAGTCGATTCTCTGGAAATATGGATCCTACAGGTAAGATAGAAAAGTTGTATACTGTAATTCATTTTTTTCTCTGTTTACGAAGAATGTTGAAGTAATACTGATTCGTGTGTGCTTATATGTATGTTTCAGATCATGAGATGCTACAGCTAAATCAACTAGCTGAAGGTGGAACACATCTTCCCACAAAGAAACTACGTGAATTAGATCAGTCCGTTCAACACATCATTCGATCCGTCAAAACCGTGAAGACCAGATATGGTGAACGGGTCGTCGTCGAAACATCAGATTTCCAAGTCTTCCTCCCGGAGAGATTCAAACACATGACCGCAGCGCAGAAAGATCTACTAAATCGTGGTGACTGCATACTCCAATACCATGGCGAGGAAACACTAGAAAGTGGTTTCAAACGACATAAATTGTCTTTTTTAAGCAGCCCGTAATGTCGTCAAAAGGTGAGTACAATTATTGAATAAAATTTCATAAAAAAAGTGATAATGTAGTTACTTGCATGTAAATGTGAAATCGTACATGTTGTATTAGAACTTAAAGTGTTAATTATCGCACGCCATGTAGTATTAGTAATTGAATGTAGTTACTTGCATGTACGTACATGTTGTATTAGAACTTAAAGTGTTAATTATCGCACGTCATGTAGTATTAGTAATTGAGAGTGAACGTTGTAGGGTTAATTTTCATGTGTAATAATTACGTACATGTGAATATCGTAGTTCAGTTACGTTATTTCACATGCATGTTAGTTACGTTTGTTTGTTACACGTAAAAGTAACGTTGTAGGTGAAAAAAGAACGTTAATTTATATGTGTAAAACGTACATGTGAATATCGTAGTTCAGTTACGGTATTTTACATGTATATGGTTTACGTTGTGTGTTATTATCATTTATGTAAGGGAGAGAGCATTACGTAAAACAGTTACATACTATCTGAATATTGTAGTTACGTGATGATAGCAATAATTGTAAAATACATAATCATTATGTAACTATTTTCATATGTAAAAGTTACATGCATGTTACGTTCTACGTAAAGTATAGAGTTTACGTAAAATTGAGATTCAGACATGTAAAAGTTATTAACATGTATGTTATTTCTGTTACCACCTTACATACATGTAAATCAATGTTCCCGTATGTAAAGTTAATCGAATGTTGTAATTGCTTTTTTCAGAAACGACGACAAGATGCTCCGATACTGCCACTGGACAACCCTCGATTCAGCAAGATGAAACCTGTTCGAACGTGACCCAGGCTGAACGATTACGATGTATTCACAGTGAGTCTGCTTTCAAAAAACGATTATCCACCTACGAAATTCACAACTGTGTTAATATACTTGACCCCGTCATATTCTTAGCAGAATGCAAACCTTTAATTTTGAATGAAATTGATAAGGGCTTAAACATGTATAAATCAGGTCTTAAGATAGGATCCTGTTTATCCTGTCAATATGTCATAATATCACAAGAGAGCGATAATATTCATACATTTAACTTTAACAGTAAACTTGAGGTGATATTGCAATCTACAGATAAATCTATATGGTATGAAGAGAAGATTGTACAACCTATACTAGACCATATGGATAATTTTGAATCGCGTACCAGTTCAAAAGCCTTATACAGTATTGAGAAATTAACAATATATGTGACACAATACGATTCATTGAATGCAGGGATGTATACTGAATTACCCGACTTTATAAAATCGAAGAGAGCTGTTATTAACATTCGTAATACTGATAAATATTGCTTGGCATACTGTCTGTTAGCATCCAAATACCCAGTAGAACGTAACAAGAATCGACCCACCTCCTATAAAAGATATGATTTTCGTAACGAATTTAACTTTGAGAATATAACATTCCCCGTATCATTGAAAGATGTAGAAAAATTCGAGAATCAAAATTCAAATATTTCAATAACGATATACGGTGTTGAAAATAAATCGATTATTCTCTTATATCAACCAAGAGAGATAAAATCACATCATGTTAATCTTTTAATGTATAACAGACATTATTGTCTGATAACAGACTTGTTACGTTTGCTAGGAAAGCAGCTAACTAAACATAATGGGCGAAATGGTTATGTAACAATTGTAACTTGTATTTCACATCAGAATCACGTTTAAATAGCCATAAAAAGAGGTGTATGATGAATCAAATTATCAGAATGCCCGAGGCTGGTAAAACTGATCTCGTTGAATTTAACGCATATTCGAAATGTCTAAAAGTTCCATTCGTGGTTTATGCAGAGATAGAATGTATCTTACGTAAGGTAGATTCGTGTCAAGATGTATCGAGTAAAAGCTGGACACGTACCATTCATAAACATGAGGCGTATGCAATTGCATTACATTTGGTCTGTAGTTATGATAAAAATTTAACACGTTTCAAATCATTTGAAGGTCCATATGCAATTGAAAATTTTCTTAAAGAATTAACGTTAATTGCAAATCAGGTCATTAATATATATGGTAATAAAATTGAAATAAGTATGAGAGATGTGGATGAGCTAGAATATCAAAATGCAACACGATGTCACATATGCAAACGTGAATTTCTTAACTCGTGTATAAAGGTTCGTGATCATTGTCATTTGACTGGAAGTTACGTTGGCCCAGCTCATAAGCACTGCAATTTAAATAGGAAAATGCCAGGATTCATACCAATATTCTTTCATTGCTTGTCAAAATACGATGCTCATTTCATAGTAAAGAAACTAGGTTACGATACGGAACCTATCAACTGTATTGCACAAACTTCTGAAAATTACTTATCCTTTAGCAAAAGATATACAAATTCGAATGGAATGAGTATATATCTAAGATTTCTGGATAGCTATCGTTTTTTGGATTCAAAACTTAGTAACCTTTCGGATATGTTAGAAGCAGATGATTTTCATTATACCAATAATATGTACACGAATCCTTTGCATAGACAACTGATGAAACGCAAAGGTGTCTTCCCGTACACGTATGTGGATTCTATAGAAAAATTATACGAGAATAGTCTACCATCCAAACATCAGTTTGATCATGTAAGCGATGAGGATTATAGTCATGCTAGAACGGTATGGAATGAATTCAATGTTAAAAATCTGGGTCAATATTTAAATATATATCTTAAGTGCGATACATTAATACTAACGGACGTGTTTGAACGCTTCCGTGAATTAAGTATCGGTTTGTACGGACTCGACCCGTGTCAGTATTACACACTTCCCGGGTTAGCCTATGATGCAATGTTAAGAACGACTGGTGTATAGATTTCATTATTAACAGATAAGACTATGCTAGATTTCTTCGAAAAAGGAATACGAGGTGGAATTTGCACTGTGTCCAAACGGTATGCAAAGGCGAATAACAGATACATGACTAGCTATGATAACACTCAACCAACTAATTATTTAATGTACGTTGACTGCAATTCTTTATATGGATATACAATGGAAAATAATAGCTTACCATACACTGATATAAGGTGGCTAACTGATGCTGAAATTAAATCAATAGATTTTATGTCTATTACAAGTGATTCTGACGTGGGATATGTGTTGGAAGTAGACTTTAAATATCCACAGGAACTTCATGATATACAAAATGATTTGCCATTATGCCCTTTGAATGAAATCGCGCCAGGTGATAAGTATACAAAATTGCTAACAACATTGAATGATAAAAATAAATACGTATTACATTATCTCAATTTTCAACAATGTGTTAAACTTGGTTTGATTCCATCGCGTATACATAGAGTAATAGGTTACAAACAATCTAACTGGATAAATCCTTACATTGAACTCAACGCTCGTAAACGTATTGAAGATAAGACGAAATTTGGTCAAAATCTATGGAAGTTAATGAATAATTGTGTTTATGGAAAATTTATAGAAAATGTAAAACGTTATAATTCATTTCATTTAGCTACCAGCTGGAAACGAGCGCGTAAATTGTTAGCTCGACAGACATGTATAAGGTACGTGATTTTTGATGAAAATTTAATAGTTATAGAATTGGTCAGAGATGAAATATTGATGAATAAGCCAATATACATAGGACAAGCAATCCTGGATCTATCCAAACATAAAATGTATGATTTTTATTATGAAATTCTGAAGAAAAATTTGAAAGATGTAACTTTAATCTATACGGACACGGATGCTTTTCTCTTTGAATCTAGCTGCGATATATATGAATTTATTAAAACCAATATACATTTATTCGATACATCGAATTATCCAATGGATAATGTGTATGGTATTCCGTTAGCAAATAAGAAAATTTCAGGATTATTCAAGGATGAGCTAGCCGGTAGAGTGATGACTGAATATGTAGGGTTGAAATCGAAATTATATAGTTATCGATATGATACTGAAGTGATTAAAAAATCAAAAGGTGTAACAAAAGATTCGATGAGATTCATAACCTTTGAACAATATCTCTCATGTATTACACATCCTGACACGATACATCGAAGCATGCAGACATGTTTCAGAAGTTATAAACATGATGTTCATACCATTGAATCTAATAAGATAGCTTTAAGTGGTATCGATACAAAACGATACATTCCCAATAATTCATTTCCAACATTAGCATGGGGACATTATGCTATAGAAAATTGTCAAGTGTAATTTTCTTTTTCTTTTCTCAATAAAGCATAGATTCAACTGAGTTAAAAGGTATTACTAGGCCACGATAATAACATATTACTGTATTTCAAAAAAAATAAAATAATTGAGTTTCAAGTATAATTGTAAAGTGTGTTACAACTGAGTTAAAAGGTATTACTAGGCACATGATAATAACATATTACTGTATTTCAAAAAACGAAATAATTGAGTTTCAAGTATAATTGTAAAGTGTGTTACTAATTACATGATAATAACATATTTACATCATTTTAAAATATATTTACTAATTATATCAAAATGTTATTATGATATCTCCGTTAAGGGGTGAGGGGGGGATTTATATATAATCAATGTGAACTAGCATGTACAAAGGCTCTTATTTCAGCTATAATCATGTATGATGTTTGTTTATCGTATATTACTAATTACTTCAATTTGTAATTATCATGTTTACGTTAAGGGTAGGTGAATTTATATATACTCAATGTGAACTAGCATGTACGTTATGTTAAAATCTCTACAATTAAATGTTAATTCAACTATAATCATGTATGATTTTTTTTAAAAAAAAAGTATAAAAATGTTATTATCATGTTTAAGTTAAGGAGATGTGAATTTATATATAATCAATGTGAACTAGCAGTTACAGAAAATATCAGGAATCAATGTGAACAAAAAAAACACAATATATCATTAAAATTATATTTCTTTATTGAGTTGTGTGTTTTTTTATTTATACAATGTCCACCTCATTAATCCATTCACGGGTAGGAAATCCTAACCATTTCACCAGAATCCTATCACCACGACGTCTGATGATCCTTTCAACTAAATACGTGTCTGGATATTGAGTTTTCTGTAATTCATAACCGTAGAATGCTCCTTCAATCAGTTTACCCTCCAGATCCTCGATGAGATAGGTCAATGGATGTGTCCTTTGCACTGTACGTATCCTAAAGACTTCAACACTCCAATTTGGTAGATAACCTTTCTCCATAACACCTTTATGCTTAGAAATCCTCACGTAGTCACCAACACGATGAAGCCTAGATCTTCGCTTCTCACGCAGACTTCTATCATATTTGTATACGCTGAGCAGGAGAGAATTATCACGAACTTCTACAGGCTTCATACGAATCGTTCGATGGTAAGTATTATTGTATGTATGAATAATTCTAGGTAGTATGTTTATCCATTGATATGAGCCTTGAACAATAAATTCCTTATGCAAAATCAGTTTGATCGTTCTTATTAAACGTTCCACTGCAGCAGCCTTAACGTGAGTGAATGTACTGCAATGATTAATATTATTACGATTCATTAGTTCGCGGAAATGTTTATTGTAAAACTCCCTTCCTTTATCAGATTGAACATTCTTCGGAAACGATTCCATTTCATTCAATATCTCCTCCATAGCAGTCGAAACGTTAATACCACTTTTATCACGTAATGGTCGTGCATAAGCCATCTTGGAATAAAAATTGCATGCAAGAAGAATATACTTATAATTCCTATTGTCTCTTGCATAATTAGACATGTCCATAAGATCTATTTGTACTAAATCGTTCATTCCTTTGCTTATGATCTTACGACGTAAAAATCGTCTTCTAGCTGGTGCATGTAACTCGGTTGCAATGCGACGTTTTATCATGCTATAATTTTTGATGTTTTAAGTTCTGTAATAATTTCTTCTATCTCGGGTGAGTGATTCAAATTACCTGCATCCCTCGACGCAACTAATAATCTTAATCTGTTTATTATTTCATTCGGATCGTTCCAGTAGATGTAATCTAAGTTTCTCTGCGGTACATGTTCTTTCCAACGTAAACCAAATCCAGTTCGATTACTAACAAGGTCACGAATGATATGACGATACTTGAACCCTCGATTTGCTCTTAAACGTCCATCTCTTGGATAGCCGTGTCTGTAAACTTGAGTATTCTGTAAGATTTGTGAATACACGTCTTAATCATCATCTGTGTACGATGTCTTGCGAGGTAAACGTTTAAATAATAATTCATATAAGCCTGCTGTGGGTTCATACGTTTCTGTTCCTATCTGAACACCATCAGATTTAAACACAACTGTCTTGTTACCCAATTTATACTCATTATCCTCGTAACGTATGCCGTAAGTATTGTCCATGTCACTCGAACTGGCAGTTCGAACCTTGTGTAGATACTTTGACACGAGATCAGATCCGTTAGCATCATCTGTAGTTTCGTCGTCGTCGTCGTCGTCGTCGTTGTTGTCTTGGTGTGCTTTCGCTATTACTTTCAATGGTTCGGTTACAGGTTGAAGAACTTCAGACATGACTCGTTGCGTTTCGAATTTCATTCCTTTGAGAGAACGTAACTTTTCTCTTATTGCCCTACTGTGACGGGCAATGGATTCCTTAAGTCTTATAGCTTCAACATCCATATCGAAATGAATGTATAATTAATCAGCTACTGCTAATTTATATGAAACTATCAGTTCTATACTTAATATATGACCATCTTTAGCACGTCCGACTGGCGCTGTAAACGATAGAATATCGTCAGTTTCAACTCTTACAGGATATCTTTCAACTAATCTTCCGTTTATTGCAAACAATGTATCATTTACAGCATGCGGATGTACCGATGATACGATGGAACACGAGAGTACACTTCCATTTCCAGGAACTTTATAGTATTCGAGTCCCGATGTTAACGTATACCTTAAAGAGGGACCTCGAAACGGACGTGTTTGTAATGAAGTTATGAGTTGTGCTTTCAATTGTTGTAACATAGTGTTTACAACATTTCTCATTCGTGTTTTCATAGTATGAATATCATTATTTATAGTGATTAGTTTATTATCAAGTTCCGTTTGTCGTGCGGTTAGTTCTTTCACTTCTTTTTCTACAGCTGTAGTAATAGTCTCGCTAGCGGAGGTGATTGTTCTAGTTAACTGACTTTGTAATTCATTCTGTTTCCGTGTAATAGTATCGGCAATGTTTGTTATAGTCTCAGTTAAACCCGTTTGCAATTCATTATGTTTCTGTATAAAGAAATGATTAACATAACTCATGGTGACTGCATCACTATCATCTATCGGGTCGGCTAAATCCTTCAATCTCTTCATTCGAAATGATAGAGTTTCATTAGAGTCGTGAATTGGAATCCTATCATCTACATATTTTTTATTAGGAACATCGTGTTCGTGAAGGGGGTCCAACAGCGTTTTCATTCTTATACCATCTATAATGACATTATTTTCGGAATCACGTTTAAATGCATATTTACTTAAGTACTCCATTAAATTGTTGTATTGGATGTCGAGCGATTTTTGTATGTGATCCCTAAGCATAGCTTCAAACTCGCCCATACGCTGATACGAGGTCTGCTCGCTGAAGATCTGCATTCGATTCTCGACGTCAGCCGTATGCGTATCCACATAACGTTTAGTCGATGCATCGTCACCTTCTTCAGGGTCGTGAATATTGCACAACCGCTTTCCCTTGAATCGATAGTTTCCCGATCCATCTCTAGTTATGATATATCGATTGAACACACCCCTAGAGGGTATGATTCTTCGGGATCCGAACCTGTCGATACTCATTGCTTAAGTGATGGATTATTCTATTTATTCATTCTGATAAAGCGATCAAAACCGTGACGGTAGCGTCCCTCGTTCAGTGGATATTCTGGTACTAAAAGGATCGTTCATCAATCTCCCATATATGTTTACACATATCCTTAAATTCATCATAGGACATATCGGTATTTACATAATCTTCGTATATATGTTTTAAATTGAGATTATCCTGTCTAAAGAATATAATCATATTTGCATTATCTCTAATTAAATGTTTAGGTACTTTAGCATATGATTGTGCTAAATATATAGCATCGACATTACGATGTCTACCCATACTGTAATATGAAGCTATCTTACCCTGTTTTTCATTTATCACATCATCAAATACGAATATCGAATTTTCTCTAGCATCCGACGTTTGAATTACTTTATCACCATCATCGAACGTAAATACACCTATATCGGGTATAGTTTTCAGTAACCTGAGTAAATATCGATATTTAGGTTGTTGCAACGATTTCGAGTATATGTAGAGGTTTTCGAATCTCAGACCGTTCTCGTGAATAAGCAGGTTGAGTAAAACGTTCGTTTTTCCAGCATTTGAACTGCCCAGTATGAGCGCTCTAACGTTACTCGGAAACAACGTACCGTGTCGTCCTTTACGAATGTCATCCTCGAAATCTAACACCTGTATGGGTAGCGTACACTTTTGCTTTACTATCTCCATATCGCGACTAATACTTATAAAGCATAAGTTTTGTCTTTTATTTCGTTCGTGATAAGGGCAATCTATGTCTTTACTGGATTTAGCCAATCGTCATAGGAATCGTATACTTATAAAGCGCACGTTTTGCCTTTTTTATTTCATAGTGAGACATGCGCTCTACACGTGCACGCAAAGGTTCGGGAATTCTTAATTCCTTGATTAATTCATTACCATTTGAGGCACATTTACCGGGTTATCGTTTCTGCGGTCCCGGAACGAAACTACATAAACGCTTGCAGAGAGGTGACTTACCGGTGAACGGGTTAGATTCAGCGTGTCTCGATCACTATCGGGCTTACGCAGAGAATACTGATACAGAATCTCGTCGTCTAGCCGATAAGGTGTTGGTAGAGAAAGCTTGGAGACGTGTAAAGTCTGCCGACGCTTCTTTGGGCGAACGACTTGCAGCTCGACTTGTGACTACACTTATGAAGGGTAAATTGGCAGCAGGCGCTGGCATGCGTAAACGTCGCAACAAGAGAGGTGGTTTCTTACCTTTGCTACCACTTTTAGCAGCTCTAGGTGCAGCAGGTGGTCTAGCTGGAGGTGCTGCTCAGATTGCTACGGCTGTCAATAAGAAACGTTCCGATGCAAAACAACCTGCGGAATTAACACGTCACAACGAGCGCATGGAATCTTTGGCTCAGGGCAAAGGTCTTCGCCGTAAGAGACGTCGTGAGGGTAGAGGATTGTATCTTCGATCAAAAAACTCGGGGCGAGGCCTATATTTATCCCGGAAAAAGCCCTGAGTGCTAACGAGATCGATTCGTATGCACGACGTCTACACATTCCACATTTTAGAGGTGTCTACATGATCGATAAACTACCTCCACGTCCTCGATACTATGAGAGAATAGTAGTGAATCTGGATACATCAAATAACCCTGGTACACATTGGGTTGCTGTACGTAAGGATGGTGACGTTGCCTACTACTTTGACAGTTTCGGCGATCTGAGACCTCCGGAAGAGATAGAAGCGTACCTTTCGGGTGTCAAGCTCCTATATAATACGACGAGATTTCAAGAATTCGATTCTGTGATTTGCGGTCACTTGTGCCTTCAGTTTCTCCTCGATGAGTTACACGATCACCGTGAGTGGTAGTGATACCAGCTTCTCTACATTTCTAAATCCACCGTTACATCTGGATCCTAACGGACATTACGAGATAGCTCTATTGAATTTTGAGACTTTTTACTCGATTCCGAATGTGGACGAGAGTAATAATCTATTCCATTACGTTCGCGATGGAAAAGTCGAACGTATAGTAATTCCACCGGGTACTTATGAATTGGATGATATCGCCAGATTGATCAAGGATGCTCTCGACATCGGTGACGACTTTATTCTACGTGCTAATAATAACACCATGAAATCAGAAATTCAATCTCCCTATATTATCGACTTTAGTCGTGAGAGATCTATTGCTTCACTTCTCGGTTTCACCTCTAAACAGAGGGTACCGGCAATCGTGCTGACCGAGTCTAATGATTTGGTTAACATATTCAAGGTCAGCATCATACGTATCGAGTGTAGTCTTGCAACGGGATCTTTCATCAATGGTAAAAGTGGTCATTCTCTGTATGAATTTTTTCCATCGGTACCTCCAGGTTATCATATTTCGCAGGAACCATCAAGTCCTATATATTTACCAATCATCGATACGAATCTCATTGATCATCTCGACATTAGAGTGGTAGACCAGAACGGCGATAAGTTAGATTTCAGGAACGAAACCATCACTGTACGATTGCACATACGTCGTAATGGGTATACGTTTTAAGAGACGATGCTATATTAAAAAACATCTCTCGAGATTGACCTCTACTCGATCATCGACCCGCAAGCTAATCACATCGTCTAATCGAAGATTTCTCGCTAACTTAGGCTTCAAGGTTCTATGATGGATGTGTTGGACGTGACCGGGATTCCGACCTTTGATGATAAGATCAGTAAGGAGGAAGAACACGTATTCCTACCGTACAATACGTCAGCTCTCGATGTGAACGATGAAATTAGAATTCCATGTCAAGCTGAAGATTTGTACACGCTTCCTAGTAGAAGTTATTTCTACATTGAGGGGACTCTCACTAAACCCGACGGCACCGTTGCCACATCGAAATTGAGTAACAATGCTATGGCATTCCTATTCGATGAGATTCGTCTGGATATGAATGGAACGACTATTGATAGAACTAGGAATCCGGGCATTTCATCAACGATGCGTAACTATGCTGCACTGAATGAACTGGAATCGAATCGTTTACTAAATGCTGGATGGATCTATCCAGGAGGTGTGGTAGACATCGTGAATACATCGAATGGTATCTTCAATGCTATCGTTCCTCTTTCGATGTTGCTGGGTTTCGCCGACGATCACAAGGAGGTCATACTTAATAGCAAGTTTGAACTTATTCTCATTAGATCTAAGGATTCTAATAATTGTATCATTGGAAACGATCCTACAACCATACAACTAACTAGACTCGAATGGAGGATGCCTGTACTTCGACTTTCAGATTCTGAACGAGTTGATAAACTTAAACTCGTCAAATCGGATAAACCTCTACACGTCGCATTTCGAACCTTGGACCTTCACACTCAACCTGCTGTACCTCAAACTAAAGCGTTCACATGGAACATTGCAACCACGACTAAACTTGAAAAACCACGTTTCGTCATAGTCGGTGCACAAGTGGATAGATTGAATCATCTCGCTAAGGATGCTTCTCTATTTGATAATTGTAATATCACCAATCTGAAACTTTATCTCAACAGTGAATCTTACCCCTATCACGATATGAATTTGGATTTCGCCAATTCGAAATTTGCATCTCTGTATGATCAATATTCCAAATTTCAATCATCCTACTATGGAAAGGAGAATTACCCTCTTTTGAAAAGGAACGACTTTCTGAAATATGCACCGCTATTCGTCATCGATTGCTCTCATCAACCTGAGGATACTGTGACGGGGGCAGTGAATGTCAGATTGGAAGTTCAAGCATCGTCAAATTTTCCTGCACAAACTTCATTATTCTGTTTAATTATTCATGATAAATTATTCACTTATAAACCACTAACTCATGTTGTACAATCTATCATATAGGTGTAATAAATAAAACATTACAAATTCAAATTATCTTTTTATTGACTTTAACATACATCTCCAATATCCTCTTCCTTGCACTCCTGCTTTTTGCATCATATGAACATAACGATTTATGAATATCATACAACTGATATAAATTTCTTTCAATATATGGAATTAGTCTTTTAAGTCCATTGAATGCAGTACTATTCAGATTTATACTGCCCACATTTAAACATGTATTCACAAACGTTATTTCTTGCATCTTATTCATGCATAACATTATATTAACTGCATATATTATATTTTCACTGTACGGTGCACATGGATGCTTACCATCTTTCAGATACGTATCCAAAACACACAAATTTGACATTATTACCTCCCAATCCTCTTTTGTAATATACACAAACGTATCGTCATGTGTGGCTTTAATGTAAAGTGATGGGAGTTCATTGTATAATCCTATGTTCACACGAAAGTCAATGCTGATGGAGATGTCGTTATCGTTCATGCACACACTATTTACCATCACTCGCAACTTCCTCCTCTACTTCTTCTGCGAAGGGTGTGAAGGGTTCGAACATCATTATGATGAAACTGTCTTGATCGAACGTCTTCTTGGCTTTGACGATTCTCGGTTTGCAGTTCGTCTTCTTCTTTTTCTTGTCTCCTTTCTTACTGGATCTGCGGACATACACGAACTATGTCTCAACATCGTGAATATTTAATACACTTGTTAACGTAAAACTCTTATTATTTTATACTCACTTTTCTATGACTTCCTCCTCGGGTTTCGATGTACCGATATCCTTAAACGGACGATCATTGTACGGACCGCACACATCTTCACCTTGTTCCTGTTCGGACTGGCATGCCACATCTTCACTTTGGGCTTTACTGAAATAAACATATTTATCATTAGTTATCTAACACATAACAACACTTTCACGTTAACACACAATTATAATTCTACTTACCCGAGGTACACTTTACAATTCTTTCCGCATTGAGCATAAGATGTGATCGAATCATGATGGGAAGGATTCTTGCAAATCACTTGATGCATCTTTCCATCACACGTTTCATCGTGGTGCTCAACCCAATGCTTTTGCAAATCTTCGAAATTGCGTAGATTCTCCCAGAATCTGGTATCACTTTCAATGATAGGTGTTGTTGTTCCACTCATCTTGACGTTGCGATGTGAAGTGAGAATGCATTCGTTCCCGAGTGAGCAGATGGGTGATGAAACGTGATCATACCTGTCTCCCCCCTCCCCATCCTATCGTCGATTGTACTTAACGTACGGAGGGTTTGTGTGAAGTGAGGACACGTTCGTTCCCGAGCTGGCGGGACAGGGTGAGACCTGTTAATTCGAATTTACTCACATATGCACAAATCTTGAGGAATGACAACACGTCATCACCCTTATACTTCAATGTGGAATAGATTTATATTTTCTCGTGCCTCGATGTGGGAATGGAATTTAACCTTTTCTTAACCTTTACATCGCTCTTGGATACAATAGCTCAAGGAGAGATTCTGCATAGGGAACACCCCTTACCGGAATGTCTTATTACATTTATTTTCATAAATCTCTCCCAGTAAACATACCTAATCTTTCTCTCGATATTCTTTTATCTAAAGAATAACGATACTGCATCATATATCATACACTAAACGTAATAGATATCAAACCCTACACTCGATATTCATACATGAGAGTTCAAGCACACACACACATCGAAAAGAATTCACATTTAATTCAAACATCCCCGGAACCCCCGTTACCCACCCCGCCCCATCACAATATCGAACCCTAGACTTCGATATTCATACATGAGAGTTCAAGCACACACACATCGAAAAGAATTCACATTTAATTCAAACATCCCCGGAACCCCCCGTTACCCATCCCACCCATCACACATTACACATCACACACACACACACACACACACACACACAATCATCATCATCATCATCATCATCATCCCAACCCTCAAACACATCTCACTGCACAGGGGAGAACGGCACTACGCCAACACTCCCCTTCTTTTACAGCTCGATTTTCATATAGGAGAGTTCTAAATCAATGAGCATTCTACATCACTCATATATTAACACAGAGGAGAGTTCAACATCTTATCTACACTGTGCTGATTCTCTCAATTCTATACTACTCACAAGTGAACTGAAAATAAAATAAAATACAAATGTTCAGTACCTTCACAAATTTTTAGCAATGCATTCCTTTAGGTTTACGTAGTTTTGTATTACGGCATTCTGTCTTTCTCCGCTTCCTTGACTATGTTCTTATTTGTGGTACTTCGCTGCCTTTGATTGTTAGATATTTGCGGACTTAATTTGAAGTTTTTGTCAGAGTGCGACAAACTTTTTCTGTATCGCTGACTTTTGGAGGAGTTTTGTTTTCAAAATTGATGAAAATTGGTGGAACAAAATTATGGGATTTGCTGCTTACAGCTAGTAACTTCGCTGAATGCTAAAATTGACGAGTTAATTTTTAGCAGCTGCCGATATTACTGTTTAACCATCAAACTGTTCCACAAACCTGCTTTCAGGTTTGGATGGGTTTAGCAATAGCGTTTGCTAGTGCTTATTTTGGTATTCCTTACGGAGACAGATATTTATATTTGGAACGGAAAATTTATGAGTTTGAAAATTAGAAACTGATTTATTGTCAGTTTTTCCTTTTAAGTTATAATGCAATCATTAATATCAGTTTTCTACTTATATATCTGTTTATAATTTTTTTCCAATCCTTCTTTCATAACTGGTAATTACAGGGTCCCTCGGTACCTCTTGAAAGTGCGGCAGACACGCTACCACCACGGTACCGAGGCGGGCCCAAACGGGCGAGATGTGTGAGTAGCTCTCTGCCTCGTATGCAAGAGTTCGAATCTTGGTTAGGGTGAGATTTCCGGGATTTCCTTAATTCCGGAAATCGAATAACCTTAAGCTCCATGAAAGCTGGGTTCATTTGAGTATCATTTCCCCCAATTCACTCATCGTCCGTTATGTCCTAGCCGTTAAACTATACATCGTTGTCGCTAAGTGTTCCAAGGCCAAATGCGCTGATATGACCTAAATGGTAAAGGCAGTTTATGAATAAAATAATAAAAATACGAGGGCTGTTCAATAAAGAATGATCATAATTTTACGGTCATAATTTTCTGCACTAAAATTCAATCTTATTATATTCTGTTAGCTTAATATGAAACAAACACGCCGTAGTAGTTTCATTGTTGGTTCTCCTGGTTCTCGCATGTGAAAACCAGGCAAGTTCAGACATTCAGTATCGCCTACCGCTGTAATGGAGGTAACATGCAGTTACAGTTGATGTTAGAGGTAGTTCCGGAGTTTCTTTTAAACGTAATAACTGCTGATGAAAGCTGGCTACATCACTTTGATCCTGAGAGCAAACAGCAAAGTTCAGTGTGGAAATGGCCTTCATCACCAACCCCCCAAAACAGCAAAAGTGGTTGTTTCTGCTGGGAAAGATATGGTCATCTCATTCTTTGTTATTCATGGAATGGTTTATCAGCATGTTGTACCTGCAGACACATCAGTAACTGGACAATACTATAGGGATGTCCTGAAAATGTTGCAAGTCCATATCAGGTGCCAAAGACCACATTTCCGTGAAGCCGGCTGGATGCTGCACCACGATAATGCGCCGCCGCATATTGCCAATGTTGTTGCTGAACATCTTGCAAAAATCAACCTGAAGCGTGCCCCTATAGTCCGGATTTAGTCCCATGTGACATTTCTCTATTCCCTAACTTGAAGAAACGCCTTCGTGGGAGTCATTATCCATCACTAGAAGCAATGGTGAAGGCTGCGGAGGCGATTTTCAAGGATCTCTCAAAAATGGTTTCCAGAATGTCTTTGAAGGCTGGAAGAAACGCTGGAAAAAATGCATCGCATTCAGGAAAGACTATTTTTAGAAGGACCATCAAAATTATTAGGATGAGTAAAGGTACGTTGTCAAAGAAAAATTGTGATCATTCTTTATTGAACAGCCCTCGTAAAAATGTAATGCGGTGCACTTACACGACTTTCTCTGCTCTTGTGTAAATTATTCTTACGCAAGTTTATTCCTCGTCTACTTAATGTTAATCGAGATAGATGTTATCATATTACTAAGTTTCTTACGGTTTGAAGGTAATACGGGAATTTTTCAACAGTTGATTGCCAAGTGATGAAAGTGAAATTCTATTTTCTTTGTTTCTCCTTGGGATGCAAAAAAGTAAAGCGAATTTTCATTTCCAAATAAGTATAGCGCTGGAAAATTAAAGCTAATAACGAGCAAAATCTGCTAAATGGTTCACTCCACAAAAATGTGCTTCACATAAATTGTGAGCTTTAACGAGATCTGCGTCATTGGGGTCGGTAGATAGTTTTCCTATTCAACTTTAGAATTTAACAGATTTTTTTGTTTCTAAGTTATGTTGTTCATAAAACACCCGAATTTATTTTTTTCTTCAAAAACTGTTCTCCTTTTTAATTCAGGAAGTATCAAACAATGTATTTCCTGTGTAATCTCGCTGTCGAATTGTTCGGTGGATTATTGCACTTCCCCTTCATACTGTACGTATGTAATAAAGTAAAGGGGAGCGGGGAAGGACGTTAACAAATGAAAGATTTTAAAAAAGAAAGGGAATTGGGTACGCTTATTAGGTGTCTTTTGACACTGCTAGGTGGAAAATGAGATACGAGGACCAAACTAAAACCTACCGCTACACAATGGTTAGAAATGTGATTGTCATAAAGACAGAAGGCAAATCCTGAGAATAAATTAAGGTTAATGTTGGCAACCTTATAATGTGGCCGTGTTTACACAGTTAATAGCTTTTGTAAGTAGTACTGGTGAGGTCAAATACTAGTAAGGCTAAGTAAGAGGAGAAACAAAAGAATAATGTCACGACCTCGAAGAGGAGGGAGCTAGATGGGACGCGCCCCGAATCGATAATTATTATATCATCTTAGTCATCGCTTGAAGGGAGCATTCCCATGCCTTTACTCTTCTGCTTCAACACTTTGAGAACCGCTGCTGATAGGAAAGTAACCGACACTCTCTGAAGCAAGATATTCGCTTCTAGTTCTGAATGTACTTCACTCCGTAATTGTTCAATTGTTCCGGGAACAATTGAATGTAAAAAGTGATTTTAAGCCCCAAACGATGTTGAGTGTAGCAGAAAAGGTTTAGAGTTTCAAACTTTTGAAGAAATGAGACATGACTTGGGATACAGCATGGGAGATACAGCGTGAGAGTATGTTATGTTTTTCAGATGATATACTTGTGGCAGAAACGAAGGATACTCTGTACGAGGTCCATCATAAATGTCAGAAGATTAATATGAAAATCTCCATAAAATCAAAAGTATTAACCGTTAGTAAAGTACCGTTCAGATGCAAATTAGTACTTCAAAACAAAATAGTACAACAGGATATGCATTTCAGTTATTTTGACGTTAATATTACCAGTGAGAGAAATTTGGAACGAGACATTAACCATCAAGTTGTAAAAGCAACAAAAATATGTGGATGGTTAATGAATTAGTATGGAGAAATAAATGTATGAGAAAGGAAACAAAAGTCAAAATCTATAAAGCAGTAGTTCGACCAGTGACGACGTATGCCTTGGAAACAAGAGCAGAGGCCACAAGTATACGACAAATGATGGAAGCAACTGATAAGCAGAATAGCTGTAAAGACACTGCATGGCAGGGTAGGAAATGAAGAAATTAGGTAGTTGTGTAAGGTACAACTTGTGGCTAAATGGGTTCAACTGAACCGGAATTCTATCTTAGATATTTTCAAACTTAAAAAAGTGAGAAAGATGTGTGTAAAGAATTAGAGACTATTCTGTAAAGTGACAGAAGTCCATAGATTAAGATAAATTACCTACTTTTTTCTGTCCAAAATATACATTAAGAAAATAATTTGTCAACTTTTAGTATGCACATTGTAAATTGTGTATTTCAAGGGGATCTACACTGTCTGTGCAGTAAGCTCTGTGTATAATAAGATTTTTCTGTATGGATATGGCTTAATGCAGGGGAAGAGAGGTAGTGGCGGTGTGACGTCAACTGCGTCAGCTCTAACCGCCAAATGTGCCCCCGAACGAAAGGCAGGTTAGCGTGTGACGTCACCGCGCTGATTTCTGCTGCCGAAGAGGAAGGAAACAGTTTGATGTGTTGTGGTTCCGACAGCGTAGAAAAGACAGGAAACGTATCGGGTATTAATAATATGTACAACTCACATCATGGATGTTGTAATATTAATGCTGACTGCTTTAATTACACAACTGGTCACCGTTTATGAATAATTATATTTTAGCTCTGTGCTATGATAAATATATAAAACTTCAACTCGTAGTTTATCTGAAGGTCAGTCATGTTATAAAGTAAATAAAATAAAACATAAAGTAATTTTCTCTGCAAATTAGAGGAGACCCATTCAGAACAAAATTACGTGGATATTTTCCGACACCTTTTGTTTCATTTTTCTTTAAACGGTTTATCAATGTCAGGACGTAATGTCTGGGAAATTTTGTAATCTAAGGCTGCATGTTAGATTGTGATACGAAAAAGTACTTCGGGGTATGGAAATGTGCAGTATTTAACGCCCGCTTTTACTACATACGGCACCGCAGGCGGTGACACCTATGATAGATGAGATGAAGATGTAGCACCGGTGGAATGAGATGGCGGGGGAAACCGGATGTCCCGGAGAAAACCCGCCCCAAGGCCATGTTGCCCACCACAAATCTCATTTTGTGGTTGCCTGGGATCGAACCCGGGCCGCCTTGGTGAGAGCCAAGCGGTCTAACCACTGAGCGGGGTTTGGACTTAACTAATTTCATAACAGAAAAAAAAAATGTTCGCACACATATGTCGAGGCAAACATACACAATGTCAATGCGACAAGGGAATACATCCTCGGAAATGTGGTTTGAGGGACATCCCTGTAAAAATCAGCCGTCTTTCTTGTGTGTATACTTGTCCTGCAATAAATCCTCACATTGTATATTTAACAGTTCCATTTGGTATGTGGCAGCTGTATTGTTGTCATCGAGTGCACTACATCTGACTAAACCCTCAGATTCTATACTCACAGCACCATTTATATAGGCAACTTGGTACTATACGGTTCTTGCCTGACGTCACACGTACTGCAGGCCTCGCTCCCGGCTGAAATACGTCAGAACTATCGAAGCTGTCTTCTTTTGTCTTAGTGGTTATACGTACAAGATAGACAAAATATATTTAAATGAATAAGGAATTCGCAGATTGTTTCTAAGAAATCAAGACAGACGTTTTATTTGTAGGACCAATATCTTAGTATATATTATTTAAATCATAAAATGCTTAGAACCATTTTTGAAGAAGCCAAAG
This sequence comes from Mantis religiosa, assembly GCA_030765055.1. Taxonomy (NCBI): domain Eukaryota; kingdom Metazoa; phylum Arthropoda; class Insecta; order Mantodea; family Mantidae; genus Mantis; species Mantis religiosa. The sequence continues at coordinate 119,696,416 of CM060947.1, forward strand.
CTAGAATTTTCTTTGCAAAGATTAGTTTGGGTTAAGAGAAACTTTCATTAAAGTCCTCTTACCCCAATTGCGGAAGAATTTATTTAATTCCCAAGTATGATATTTAACTAATTTCGTATTTTAGTTTGAGTTTTAGATGACTAGAACCATTTTGTAAAATTGCTGTTTTTGGTTCAGGGGCTTCAAAATATTATTTCCGTTAAAATACCGGTATAAGATTTTTGGATGAAGTATACAATAAACTCTCCAAATGTAAACATATGACAGAGAAAATAAAAATACGTTTGTTCGATACAGGTAAAATTTTTTCTAAAAGTGCGTTCTTTTTACCACATCAGCACGCAAAGTGTTTTATTCCACCAAAGAATGTGACGTGATTTTACCACAAATACACGGTTTGAGATCCCTAAACCAATCTAACTTTGGAAAGGTGTACTTGTGTGCTACCAAGAAGAGATGAGATATGTTCATCTGTTGTTCAGTAATGGGCTCATCTCAGAACCGTGTTATAAATTGAGTTACAAAGACTGGCAGTGACATCGTGAAATGGGAACTCAGAGAAATAGTTTCAAGGACAGAAATAAAACTAACTTATTTAATCACCGGGTCCTGAGCATGCAGTTTCTCAGGCAGTTTAGCGCATGGAAAGGTAAATAAGAGTTTTCGTTTCATTTACTTTTGTGTGTTTAAAAATGAACCACGGAAGTTCAGTCATGTGAATACGGATAATCAAGTATCAGATTTTTCCTGTGATTCTCGTTTAAAGGGAGTACTTCAAAGAAATTATGCTATAAAGCAGTGACGTAAGGGATGCTCCCACACCGCAAATAAGCCAAGGCTCCCTTTTGTTTACCAAAATGCCTTCTTTCCTATGTATCATTCTTGGTAGCTTTCACTACTGAGTCTCGATATTCAAAACTGCTCCACTTATATGTCCACAGGTTCTTACATTTTACTAATTTTATATCATACGGGATATACAAGGAGAAAAGAAAGGAAGCGAAACGAATGACAAGACAACCACATGAAGAATCATGCAATAAATTTATAAGTGAGGTAGAGCGTGACATACATGGGAGACAAACAATTAAGCGTTTAAATAAAAAAGAAAAAGACGTAGCAAGATTAAATATAATATCTGAGATAAATGGATAAAGCACTACACTAAAATGTATTTTAGTAATGTAGAAATGATTTACAAGAAAGCATCTCAAAAGAAGAAGCAAAGCAACAAGAAGTACATCCAATAACCCTTGCAGAATTAGACGATGTATTGAACACTATTAAAAATTGAAAGGCACCAGGAATAGATGGAATGAATGGAGAACTTATAAAATACAGTGGAATAAATTAAAAAGTAATTCATAATTGTTGGCGAAAATGTAAAATAGCTGAATCATGGTCAATAGCTCTGATCAAAAATATATTCAAAAAAGGAGATCGTAAAATATATACTAAAACAATAAATGATAGACTGAAAACTATTATAGAATGTCTTATAGGGGAAGAGCAGAGTGGATTCCTCAAAGGCCGATCCTGTACAGATAACGTTGTCTTTAATCAAATAATTGAACAACGAAGGGAAAACAATTTAGAAAAACATATCGCATTCATTGACCTGAAAAAAGCTTTTGATAGAATAAATATGTCAAAACTGTGGCAAACATTAGTAAGTAAGGGTTACCCGCCAAATAATATTAATTCAATAAAAGGCATATACACAAATACAACTAGAATTGATACTGAGGATAGGTTAACAGAACAAATTTCTACCAATACTGGACTAAGACAAGTGTGTAGCTTATCACCCACTCTTTTTAGTATATATATGGACGATATTCTAAATGAATGGAAGATTTTAGTAGACCCAGGAATGAAAATAAAAGAAAATATTTATATTATTACCCTGCTGTTTGCGGATGATCAAATATTGATTCATCGGAATGAAAATCAACTGCAAAAGTCAATGCATATTTTAAATAATATAGTACAAAAGTATAATTTTAAAATATCAGAAGAAGAAAACAAAAATTATGGCTTTTGAAGGAAATTATAATGTAAGATCAAAAATTGTTTTAGCAAATAGGATTTTAAAACAAATATCGAGTTTTAAATATTTAGATGTAACATAAGTTTTAGAAACAATGCTGATATAGAAGAAAAAGTAAACAAGTTCCGAGCAATATGTGGGACAACCCAAAGAACTTTTAGAAACAAAGTGAGAAGAGATACAAAAATGAAAATATATAAGGTAATGGCTATTCCAACTTTACTATATGGAAGCGAAACCTGGGTGCCAACACATAAGGATTTAAATAAAATACAGACTGCAGAAATGAAATTTTTAAGCGTTAAAGGTTGTACAATATTGGACAAAATAAGAAATGAGGATATTAGAAAGGAATTAGAAATGGAACCAGTCCATGACAAAATTTCAGAACGAAGGCAAAAATGCCATGAAAATATATTAAGAATGGAGGATAGAAGATATTCAAATGCAGTATTAAACGCTGGAGAGGTCTATGAAGCCGAAACGGGCGATATGCCCCAACCACGGAGTGAAGAGGAAGAAGAAGAAGAAGAAGACTAATTTTATCCCCTCTTTCTATTGTTATTCATCTTACTTCAATCAGCTAAATTTTAATGCCGTAAAACTTTGTTAATCCGGGCCAATTGGGGCTTATGTTATCCGGATTATAAGTCTATTTTAAGTCAAATAAAAACCACAGGAAAATTGTAATGAAATTGGAGAATGTACTGTATAGTTTTATTAGAACGTGAGATACAGTAGGCGACCTAATTTTAATCATATTATTTATCTTTTTGCTTTGAAGAAACTCTTAATTATCTTTTGTGGCTTATCATACATCCTTTCACAATGAGATCTCGAAGACTCCTCACATGATGGTGGTATGTGAAAATCCGTTTATTTTCAATATTATCTACAAAGTCTGTTACACAATTCAGATGCTGCTTAACCTCACTTAATTTCACTTACGACATTCCAAAATCCCCATCCCAAGTCTCAGATTCGCTACTAGTATCCTTACATTGCTTACACTTTTCACAATTTCTTCGTCACATTTTTTGTTTGTTCACTATCATATGACACTTGCGGAATCTGTAAAACCAACCCGAACTAGCCGAAAATGCATTGATATGAAGTTGCTTCTCAAGATATCGACAGCTGCTTGAATTTCAACACCTTTCACTGTAATCCACTTGCATGAAATTGCTCATATCACTTGCATGTGGCGTCTTCCTTTCAAACCTTTTGATAATTTTCAGTTTCTCGTTTATTGTAAGTGATTTATGATTACACGTCCCCGATGGTATTGTAGGTTCACTATATTACATTATGCACTGATTTGTTTCTTCAGCTTAATTACTGATATAGGCAAGTGTTAATCTAATCCTTTTGACAATAGTTGGAAGCCTTATCGCAGCTACAGCAAGGATGTGGTAAAGAGCGTAGCCTAGTGACCATTGTCACCAATGTATTCCTGGTAATCCTAAGATATCTCTATTGTACAGTCTGTGCAAAAATAAAATGGATAATTTTCTTAAGTCTGTCTTGTTGCATGAGGCGGTCCGGCCCGTAGCGAACCACGTTGAGGCCTCCCTTATGTTCAAGGCCTCACAATTAAGGATTGGTGGCGTGTGGAGGTTAAGGAAAGGGAGATTGTAGCCGGTTCGAGGTGACTTGCAGCTCCCGCATGAGAACTCTCATCTGTACTTCAGGAGTGGGTGCGTCCTGATTGGTTGCAGGTTGAATGATGACACCTCGAATCTGGTAGATAGAAGTTTATTGTTATCCTTAGACTCCTTTGCTTGCCACCGCAAAGTGGTCGTCGGTGTGGTTGCTGTGTTTAGCGTCACTGTCAATATTGTGATGTGAAGCACAGAGGCAGTAGCACTGCGTAGTCGAATTGGATATTTTTTATTGTCTTCCCTACATATTACCCTTTGTGCTAACTCTCACTGGAGAGATTGTTAGATATTGCACTTTGTCTCTGTGCATGGCGTGGAAGTGTAATTGTTAGGCGGCGCCGAATGCGTGTCCGTCTCACGTAGAACTCAGGACCGAACTGCCCTTATTAGAAAAACCTACTTTTCGCCATCACCCCCACTCTAGGTATTTTTGGAGTTTGCAAAATCACATGAACAAATATCAATTTTCTATTGGCTGCTAACTATCCCCATTTGAGATTAGTGTTCAGAATTTCCAGTTTCGGACCTAACATAGGAGACGCTTTCTCTAACGGTCCGCATGCAAAAATTTATGCGGTAGCATGCGCTCTGAGCGACGGCCAAAATCTTATAGCCTGTTGTCAGAAGCACGCATGGGATTTTAACAATGGGTTGGTTTCGGACTGAGAGGCGCCAAATTTGTCTTGGAGGCAAAACAGACAATATAGTAAGGTTGTTTGATTACAGGGGTTACAAAGGGAGTTTACTGACCTTCACAGAGTGTCCTTGTCACTGTGACGGTCTCCGGAGAATATGCTAGCATTATGGCATATGTCTGTTCTGGTATACGTCATTTATTTATATTTATTCGTTTGTTTGTGTTAATGTCTTTCTGATATCAGGTTATATGTCGTCTCAGTGTTCCTAGGTGACAGGGGCTGCGTCATGCAGTACTATAATTTAAGTTAGCAATTCGCAGACATTTTTAAGGATGCTTGTCCGGATTAAGCGAAGTCCGGTTTAATGGGGTCCGGATTTACGAGGTTATGCGGTACTTTAAACTTGACAACGCCATATCTATTGTACTTGAATGAACTTGAAAGTGTGAGATAACAATTAAGCAGAATATTATGGGTTCATCTTATTTTGCAATACAAAGACGTGAACACTTCGCGCTTGGCTTGGCAGCCTTCTGATGTACACGGGTAATATTGCGTATGTATCCGCACTATTAGTCTGGCACGGCCATATGTCACGAGCCTAGAAGCACATGAAAGAGGAAGGCGATGGAGTGAAGGCGATATAATCGAAAGGAAATAGATTAAGCGCCCTAGCACCACTTGCCCAAGTAACAAGGAGAAACTACAAAAACCTCAAGTGAACCTGCGATCTCCTGAATGCAGAATACTGTCCCAGACAGTACTATAGTGCCACCTCGTTTGGCCTCTGTAATGTTAATCTTCATACTTATTATAGGTAATGTACCATGTGGAAAGGATTTCTCAAAATAGACATGAGAAAGTGTCAACAAATTTAACTTATTAATAACTTAATAAAACATTAGCACAACCATATATTTGGTTTTCATACCCTCGAATCTCGATAAATCCTATAGTATACTGCGTTCTAAGGTGTGAACAGAGGGAAAACAGGAGTATCATGAAATATAAGTAAAGAAATTCCAGACATATTCAACTTTTATAAAAGTCGCAGAGCTTCTTCTGCGTATCAGTTTGATAAGTGTATTTACATGAAAACTCAGTACAACATTTTTGGGTAGAATGGAAAATGTTCCTATTTATTCCAATGTTTACCAATATAACAGGAAGAAATTAAAGAGAAAACACTGTACATATTTGCACTTAATTTAACGTATGAGTTTGGTAATACATTCAGCTTTTAAGCTTTCCGCTGAGGAAAGATAATTCTTCCCAAGGTGTTTAAATTTCCTAAATTCTATGTATGGTTATCCTTAGTACACTTGATTTATGCCAAGCAAGAATGAATAGATTTATTTGTGTATTTATTTCGTAAATTAATCTACAGGTACTAATGTAACAACCATAGTTTAATTACTGCATGGGGTGTTACTGGACACTCGACTTACTTGGAACGCCCACATCTGTCGGTCTGTTACGCTTGCGTTTGCCCGGCTATCAAAACTGTACCCTCTACTCAACAGGCGCACTTCACTTGGTTATGAATCCTCCCTGCTTCTTTACACATCTCTAGTCCGTCCCATTTTTACCTATGCAGCTCCAGTCTGGGGTGGCACCAGTAAGACTAATCTCCGCCGACTGCAGGTACTACAAAACAGGGTGCTTCGCACAGTTACAAACGCTCCATGGTTCATCCGAAACCAGCAGCTGCACCATGAGTTTGGTCTTCTACCCGTTCACCAATACATCCGACGCCTGGCACGTCCATTCTTTTACAATCTCCAGGAGGTCCCTGGAGCTGTTACCTACCGTCTCGGCTGTCGCACACGCCAGCCAACTCGCCTGAAGCGCAGACTGCCCCAAGATCTTCTCCTGAGTGACGTCTCCAGCACAGATGACTCAGACACGTGATTAATACCATCAGACTTTAAGTTCTCAATTGTGTTACAGTTATCCTCCATATTTAGTTAGAGGAGTCGTTCATGGCTACCTCCATTGTTATGTGTCCTGTTCCTATATATCTTATACCAAACATCTGTAAAGCATAATTGCTGATCGATGGATAAAATAAATAAAAAAAAAATTACTGCATGGATTGTATTTCTTTCTAAGAAGAGGACTCAAGCATTTTCAAAGTTTAAATGGTTTTTGTAACTGAGCTTAATTATTTCTTTAGAGTTAAGTGTGTGAATAGAATGAAAGAATACAGCTATAATCAAGTTCTATTGAAGGGATTGAATGATTGCTAACTTGTTTGCTGTGTGTAGTGTGGAGAGATGCATCCTTTTTAGCTGTGTTCTCATATTTAAATTGTAATACATATATTATAACTGTCATTGTAACTTTTCAATACCAATGTGAAGGACAACCTAAGCATTTTGAAATAGGTAAATTCTTAGAAAGCTTAAATATAGTTTTTCCGTTCTACAAACATTTATATTAACAGCTCAGCATTAATTTTAAATGTTTCATGAAACATTACGTTGTTAACTTTATGTATATTTGGTAATGGGATAATTGGATATTCAATCCAAATTAAATTATGGTCAAACCACGTTTATTCCTAATAACTCGTTTCAAAGGACTTTCTCATTCTATAAATGGCTTCAAAATATTCTCAGCAACTTGCTGCACAGAATCAGCAAGAAGTTGTCACTTATGGTTAAACTGGTAATTATAGACGCAGAAATCAGGGAAGTGACAACTTGAACGTTGTGTAAGTTTTATATGGTACAATTTTATAAACCCCAAGTCATAAAAGTACACCTGAGAAAATGCAGCATATTGTGACTTTGTGGGTTCGTGGAATAAAAAGTCCAATTACACCACTCAACAATGTTCTTTATTTCTACCGACTTGCAGTTTAACACTTGCCAATTACACAAAATTACTTGCTGCACACAGTTACAATTTACCAGTTCGTCCGTTACAACTTCACTTGTACTCGCGATTACATAAACTCCGATGCACGCACAGTCTTCTCATTCACAATCCTTTCGTTCATTAACACGTCACTGACTAACTCTTCTTACACCAAGAACTGTCCTCATTCACTAACCAACTGATCAAACCAACAACTGACTGACTACACCAAAACCAACTCAACAACTGACTCACACTGTCTGTCTGTAACCCTCTTTATAGGAATATCGCCGGTTTCTGGTGTTTACAAGATTGTTCTGGTAAACGAAAGATCGAGAAACAGGTAGAAGGAAAACAGACGACCAGTCATGTTTTCCCCTAACCACAAGCCTGTCACCACTACAAGACAAACGAGGAGAAGGTGTGGCTAACGCGGTCCTCCCCCCTGCCTTCCGTTCGCAGCTGGTACAGGGTGTTCTAGCGGTCATGTTACACTGCTCCCTCCTCAAAGCTGTTCGTCCTCGAACAGCCCCATCGTAGCGTGCGAGGCGGTCCAGGTGTACCACCAGGATCTGCCCGGAGTCTGAGCCAGAAGTAGCGCTGCCGTAGTTTGTGAATCATTCGGTTCGCTCCCAGGTGTCCTCCTGAAGTACCGGCGTGCACTTCCTCCAAGATTTCCGGGACCTTACTCCGGGGAAGTACCAACTGTCCTCTCTGCGCCTTCCCATCGGGTGACTCCCATACCCGGAACAGCACGCCCTCTCTCGTCTTCAACGAGTCCCATTTTGCCCAGTGCGACTTGTAGGTGGCGCTCCTCGGTGCGATGTCCTCCCAGGTCGGTCTCGTCCCTGCGTCCACTTCCCTCAAGAGTGGCCCCAAGTCTGCGTCCGCCAGCTGCTCCCTCCTCAGGCCTGCGCTATCCCAGCCTTCAGCAGGCACTGCCACAACTACTCGGACTGCTGCGGCACGCTCCTCCTCTTCCACTCTTGTGCGCTCGTGGCCGTCCTGGATCTGCGATAGGACACCTCCAATGCAATGGTCGCTGGCGTCGGTGTCCACAATGAAGGCGCCACCCGGTTGTGGGAAACCCAAAATTGAAGCACTGCACAGGGTCCCCTTCGGGTGCTGGAAAGCGTCTTCGGCGTCCTCCGTCCACACATAAGGCCGGTTTTCCTCCGTCAGGCGGGTGAGGGGTTTTGCGATGTTGTCGGCCTTTTCCTCTAACTCATTAAGGCGGTCGTCTACTTGACCCTTCCGCTTGCCCGGGTTCGTGACGTCATCCCCCACGCCGGCCAACCGTTCCTCAAACTTGGCGGCGAGAGCCTCATTCGCCACCTTCATTTCGGTAGCCAGACCGTCATTCGCTGCTCTCATTTCCGTGGTTAACTCGGCCTTCATTTGTTCCATCTTCTCGGCGATGTTCTCCCTAGCCGTCCTGATTAGTTTCAACTCCGCGGCCAGGTTATTTCTAGTCTCCAGCACTTCCGCGGCCAGGTTATTTCTAGTCTCCAGCTTCTCTGTTAATTCGGCCTGCATTTCTTCCATCTTCCTGGTGATGTTGTCTTTAGCCGTCTTTATTTCTTGCAGTTCCGCTAAAATCTTTTCTAATGCTGCCTCCATCGTTGTAATGTTCGGTGATGTTGTTTTCCCGCTTCCTGACACCAGTGTGACTTTGTGGGTTCGTGGAATAAAAAGTCCAATTACACCACTCAACAATGTTCTTTATTTCTACCGACTTGCAGTTTAACACTTGCCAATTACACAAAATTACTTGCTGCACACAGTTACAATTTACCAGTTCGTCCGTTACAACTTCACTTGTACTCGCGATTACATAAACTCCGATGCACGCACAGTCTTCTCATTCACAATCCTTTCGTTCATTAACACGTCACTGACTAACTCTTCTTACACCAAGAACTGTCCTCATTCACTAACCAACTGATCAAACCAACAACTGACTGACTACACCAAAACCAACTCAACAACTGACTCACACTGTCTGTCTGTAACCCTCTTTATAGGAATATCGCCGGTTTCTGGTGTTTACAAGATTGTTCTGGTAAACGAAAGATCGAGAAACAGGTAGAAGGAAAACAGACGACCAGTCATGTTTTCCCCTAACCACAAGCCTGTCACCACTACAAGACAAACGAGGAGAAGGTGTGGCTAACGCGGTCCTCCCCCCTGCCTTCCGTTCGCAGCTGGTACAGGGTGTTCTAGCGGTCATGTTACAATATCTTCTATGCTAAATTAGACGCCCTGTATATCTGAAGACTTTATTTTCACGAATCTAGTACATTATTGTAATTAGTATTAACCAATAACAAATTAAGAAGTAAACCCTCAATAATTTGCTGTATTTAATTTTATATTTTATTATTAGACATAGACTAAAATGTACAGAGTACGTCTTTAAAGTAGTGAACTGAATAGCTCAAACTCTTAAAGTATGGTTTTGGCTATAAGAACATATTACTTAATTTCTTTTTTATTTATTTCTTCAGGTTTAAAAAAATACGTTAAAAACTTTACTCCATATTTTGCCAAATTCCAGCAATGATTCAAAGTTATTAAGGTACACGTAAATAAAATTTCGAATCCCACCGAACTATCCAACAAGCCTTCCTACAGTCTTCCTAAAAGTAAAATGTCGGGAAAAGATCCTAAGCTTTTCTAACCAATTACTTTTCCCAGTTATTTAATATCATGAATAACTTGTATCTACCACTTATGATCATGGTTTACATTATAGACCAACGTGCATTTATATGTATGATTTTCTAACTGGTTGGTTACATTAATATAATAGAATCACAAATATTCTCGCGGAAGCTCGAATCATGAGGGAACGCTATATGGCAAACCCACTATAGGATGTATGGATATCCACCCCCGCATAATAATCACAGCAGGAGTTCTTGTACTTGATTTATTTATGCAACCAATAATTAATTAATGTGAACAATAGTGGTCTGACCACACTTGATTGGAAATTACACGAAACAATAACAAATATGAAATATAAAGTAATACTGATTACAAAGGTATATAACTGATATTCCACGTCACCTTTTCCACGTATGGGGCATATATTGCCGTGCCAAATTGAAGGGGAACATCACCCCGAAATATATCAGATATATTGAGCTATAAAAAGATTGTATACTTTATATATTTCATGGGTTTTGTGTGTGTGTGTTTGTGTGAGAGAGAGAGAGAGAGAGAGAGAGAGAGAGAGAGAGAGAGAGAGAGAGAGAGAGAGAGAGAGAGAGAGAGAGAGAGAGAGAGAGAGAGAGAGAAGTTTCCGACCTAATAAAGATACAAGACTTTTTCATATTTTTTATTTTTATTTTTCTATTTAATTTTTATTTTCAAATACAGTTTCCTTGTAGCTCTACACACTTCTACCAGCGATGCTCCCATCCCTGTAATCCGTCCAATAGTACTCAGCGTTTTTCTCTGCGAAATAATTGTTCGCGAAGGTGACTGCCTCTTCATTTGACAAAGATCTGTGTCCTACAAGCGCAATTTTCGGATGAGGGAACAAAAAGAAGTCGCTTGTAGCTAGATCTGGTGAGTAAGGTGGATGATCAAGCAGTTCAAACCGTAATTCGTAGATTTTCGCCATTGCAACAGCAGAGGTGTGAGACGGTACGTTGTCTTGGTGAAACTGGATTTTCTTTTCTGCAAATGTGGCCGTTTTTCCGCAAGTTCTGCCTTCAGCTTCTTAAGTAATGATGCGTATTATACTCGTGTAATGGTTTTACCTTTGTGAATATAATCGATTAAAGTAACTCCATGACTTTTGCAAGAAACAGTCACCATCACTTTTCCAGCCGAAAAATACTTTTTTTTGAGCCGGTTCCTTCTTTGCAGTCCACTGTTTGGACTATATTTTTGTTTCGGGCGTATAATGGTGAATCCAAGTTTCATCTACAGTGTTTAATCGTCGCGGCACCCAACGCGTAGACAGCTTTCTCATGTCTAGATGTTGGTTTAATATGTGACAAACACATTCTTTTGACATGTTCATAGCCTAGCACCATTTGGTGAACTTTGATAATGTTTTCCGTCGGTAGTTGCAGCTTTTGTACATCCTAAACGTTCATCGTCTGCCAAGTTATTACGGCCACGTTTAAATTCAGCTGCCCAAAATTTCACTGTGGTAAATGACGGTGCAGAGTGCCCATACACAGAATCCAACTCACCTTTGATTTGGATAGGCATATTGTCTTTCAAAAACAAATCTTTAGTGACAGCTCGATATTCGATTGTGTGCATGTTCATAAAAGTAGTCACACCAATTCACTCAAACGACGGTTACATAATAACTGAGCATCCAAAATGACTGAAACTTTGGTGGGTAACTGTCAACAGATGGACAGCGAAATCCACTAGCTTTTATTTACGAGTGCTGTCATCTTCATGCTGAGGTCAGAAACCCTTCAGACCACCCTCGTATATACAATATTGAGACGGTTAAAGCTTGGGTTGGAAGTCCGGTTGAGTTCTTCCAATACTCAGCCTCTCACACTTTAGCGGTAGTGGAGAGGGATCATAGGTTGGGATATTTGGGAACACATCGGAGTTCTTCTCAGGGTTGCTCGGCAGGGTGACTCTTTTGTCCTTCGGGGTTCAGGGTGTTGGTGCATTGTGTCCGCTGACTGACGGACTCCTCTCGGCTGATTGCTTCGTTATTAAATGAACACATCAGAAACTAATGCATTGATGAGCTTGTTACATCGGACGTTACTCAAATTGCTTAAAGACGAAGCGCGTGTAGGTTTCTTTGTCGCGTTAACGCATTGATTACGTATACAAGCGTTTAGAGAGCGTGTTAACCTCGCCGAGTAACGTAACGCATGTTACCTACTCGGGGTAAAGAAGTACATTGTTAAGTAATGCAACAATAAGTTATAAAATTTCCCCCACTCTATTAAGATTTTGAATTTTGTGAGAATCACGCGTGTACCTTTTAAGCTGTGGTTGGTGACCATTATGTGTTTCAAATGGGAAGGTCCTTGAGCACTACTAGGTGAGCAACCAATCGGAGTCCTGCGGTGTTGTCGTATTGCATTCCCACTAAGTGGTGTGTGACGAGTGCCAGCCTAATCAATTTGTATGAAATACTATTCGCGCAAAGACAAAATTTCAGATTTTGCCGAAACTGATCCATGTGGAAGGTAGAGAGTAATGTATCTAACATAACCATGAAAACCCCATATTTTTGGCTCAAACAGTTTTTCTAATACAAATAAATAAACCAATATTACCTGTATTATAACAATAAATCGCGACGTAAGCACTGCATGAATTTGGCATGTATGCGTGTACGTATATTTGTAATTACTCAGAACTGAAACGTAAATGTTTGACATGACGTGATAAAAGAATTACTTTGAATAATCCAATTCGAGCGAGAGGAAATAACAAATTTCCTCTGCCCTGGCAGAACGTGTGTAGTCACATTATATCTTTGTTTATAAATGGTTCGTAATCTCTATCTACTCTAGAGAGTTCAAATTGGTTAGTGTATATGTATGTAAATATACTTTTAATTACTCAGAACTGAAATTTAAACTACTGACATGACGGATAAAAGAATTACTGTGAATAGGTCAAGGTGTTAAATTCGAGAAATAGCAAATACGTCATTTCCTGTTAGCCTGTAGAACGCTGTATGCTTATGTTTACGAATGAACGCTGGATAAGAAGTGTTTATTTACTCTGGAGAGTTCAGATCAATATCATTCAGTTGTTCTTTACACAACAGTAGAGTAAGAGTTAAATAATGCAATAGCTTCTTGGGGTGAATTTAGTGGCGAGTCAAAAAGGCAGGTATTGCGAAGTCAGGCTCGAAGTATTATTTTTAAGGTGTACGCGTTCTTCAAACATTTTTCGGAAACAGAAACTAAAAATGAGTTATTGCAAAGACTACTTCCGTTTAAAAACACGGAAAAAGTGTATCAGCTGGATTAACTTGCAACTGAAACGGGACACAAGGTAATACGTCTCCCACCTTACCTCTGCCAATATAATTCAATTGAGTTGGTGTGGGCTCAAATAAAAAGGGGGATTGCAAACAAAAATAATTCTTTTAAACTTACGGACGTTAAACGACTTGTTCACGAAGAAATTGAGAATGTGACACAACAGGACTGGGAAAACTGCATAAGGCATGCAGATTTTAAGAATGAAAAATAGCACGTGACGAGATTTTGGACCCAATAATCATAAATTTTCAAGACTCAGACGATGAAGACAATGACAACGACGAACTGACTCTTAACGGAAGTGACAATGACAGCGATATGGATGAGCCACTGGCAGTTCCATTGGATTAGAAAAACAAGTAATTCATAAACTATAATTATAGTTATAGTATTTTAAAATATACATAATTGGCGTAAATGCTTTTTCCAATTTTAATTTTGGCAACTGCATCATTATAAAAGTTTGCAAAATATAATTTGCTTACCTTTTCGTCTGCGCCAAGCAGACCTGCATGTTGTATGGTTGTGTGAGAGAGAGGGAAATTTAAATGGAGTGGGGTAACAAGCTGGCAACGCTGAGTGTGATACGGCATCTGATTAGCTGGACTCCAGAACTCTTCCCATTTGAAACACATAATAGTTTAAGCTGTCGTACGAATTTTGTATGTGCGCATGCCCGAAATTTATTAGAAATGTCCCCACACACTCAACTTGATTTATTCTGAAGCTTGCACGGTGCGAAACATTCAGGGACGCAGATAAGCCGTAGTCCAATTTTATAGAGCACCGCTGTGTAACTTGAAATCTACGGCGACAGACGGCGTACGGGCCTCCCGAGCACGTTTTCCTTGATTATTTTAAGTTGATTGATGGAAATTAGTCATTTCTTCGCACTAGCCGTATACAGGCTAAGATTTTGGATTGATAGAGTGGGCATTGCATTTTTCATGCCGACTCTATCAATCCAACATTTTAACCTGTATACGGCTGGTGTGAAGAAATGATTAATTTCCATCAATTAACGTAAAATAATAGGCGTTAAATGATGAATTCTGGAACTCAAGTACTTACAATGTTAAGTCGCCAAAAACGGTGTGTCTCGGACGCGAGAGCTCCTAGTGGTTTACCGGGGAAATATGCGAGTCAAATGGAAAATTTAATGTCTTTACGGCAAATTGGCAAAGGTAGTTCAATGAGTACGAGCGACCTGGTGGAAACCAGTAGATCAGTGGTTCAAATCCCGGCCATAGCGTTATATTTTTCATGTCAACTCTATCAATGTTTTCCTTGAATTGACTTTGTTACGAACAAAGGCAGCTAACTTGTGTGCTGACCATCCCTTAGCTGCGACATCTCTTATTTCTGTTTTTCTATCCATATACATTTTTAATCCTACAAACACTTATATATGCTGTAACCGCAGTATCGGGCAGCGATTAGGAGGTGGCGAATTAATCGAAATCAGATAGTTAAAAAACAACATAAATTATCGGTCACGCCTACCCATTTATCTTGTAAAGCTAACGAGGGGATGGTTGGAAAATCACTAGCCATCTCTTTCCCCTCTTCCTGCCGTCTGGAACATTCGGGATAATTCACTGTACCGCGAGACTTCCAGAAACAGCGATCTCCCTCTATAAGGCCTGCATTGAGTTTGTGCAATTGGACTTTTAATTTAACGAACCCATAAAGTCACAATATATACTAGCATCCAGGCAAAAGAAAGAAAATATTCTTGTAAAAATCTGTATACGTCGGAGAGACAGGAAGGAAGGACCGTTACCTTCTTTGTGATAGTAAAAGTTCAATGTCTGAGAACTATAGCATACTTTCAGCCAGGAATCTGTTGGGACAAAGGGCTTTCAAAATGCAGTTGAGCATGAACGCTAAATTGATTTAATTCGCTGATTTGATAACGATGTATACCGTTACAAGCAACTCAGGGTTGACGTTCCCCAACTCAGGGTGGGCTGAACGTCAATGCGTTAGATGAGTTTTGCAAACCAGTGCGAAAATTCGAAATAAATGAGAAACCAATAATAATGTAACATTAGAGAAGGGTGAGCTAGTTTGGTCATTTGATAAAGTTAGAGAGGGGGTCAGAATAAGGTTTGAACTGAATCGTGAAATAAGAAAAATGTACTTAAAAGGCGATACTACGACAGGAAGAACGTGTTCATGCGCGTTAAGAAGGAGAAGCGAAGATTTATAAGTACGAAATGTAGGGAAGTTAGGAATAGCGCAACCAGCGTAAGTGGAAGCAGCATTAGAACTTTATTAGAGCAAAGTAGTCGCCGTATAAAGAAGAAATAGAAACCACGCGGAAGTAACTTTAAACAAGTAATCCAGGGTTTCAAGTAAAATTGAATTTATGTTAGGAATTTTACTAACAGGTGGTCACCGATCCAAGTCGATAAGCAAACTTATTAGGAATTAAACCAAATAATTGAGCAACCACCAAAATCCATTTCCTACAACCATTCACCTGAGGATAAGAGAACTCATAGCTGCATTTAGAACCCAATCAATTTAACACTGGTATACGAGTTTGTCGCAATGCCCTATTGTACTATAATGTGTTTCCCTATAATAATTATGTATTTCCATCTGATATAAAATATTCAATATAAAATATCTATGCTAACCTAATATATGGTTGATATAATACATAATACATATTGAATTATTCTACATTCGTTACCAAGGTGAACAGTTATAATTGTGTGTATGTGTGTGTGTGTGTGTGTGTGCGTGTGTGTGTGTGTGTGTGTGTGTGTGTGTGTGTGTGTGTGTTGTTATTTCTACACTAATAGCATAAACTCTGAAAATACTAATATAAATTTGGTGCTGCTAAACAGCAAGAAATTCACTTGTATAAAATATAATAAAGTGTAATATTTTGTAATGGCAGTAAGGCCCAAAATGATGATACCCTTGGTTCTTTGTTATTGCAACAAATGATCGAGCACATCCATGGAGGTGTAACTAAAGCTTATTTAACATGAATGAAAAG
The DNA here is from genome assembly GCA_030765055.1 of Mantis religiosa. Taxonomy (NCBI): domain Eukaryota; kingdom Metazoa; phylum Arthropoda; class Insecta; order Mantodea; family Mantidae; genus Mantis; species Mantis religiosa. The sequence continues at coordinate 119,712,636 of CM060947.1, forward strand.
GTAACTGAGATATCCGCCGACAGAACGCTTACCCAGCAAAAGCTTTAGCACAGGAAACAACACCAGCTAACTTACCCGGAAGGAGAACCTATCTAGCTAAGCGCAGTGTTGGTGGGTTTCACTGCCCTGGTTCAATTTTTTGACACCACTAAATACTAAGAAGTGTAGAAAACCTTGCCCTAGTCAGGAGCAACAACCCACTGTGGACTCAATTGTTGGAATGAACTCTACAACTTCTCTCTGAAAAAGTTGTATAAATGTACTAGCATGTTGCCCAATGTTGCGTCGGTCTCTCTTCACATCCCTATCTGCCAATTGTACATGAACGTATGTGTAAGTGATATAAAAGTTTCAAATGGTAAATTCTCCCTTTACCGAGCTGGATGGCTCAGGACATCGTCTGTGGCCCGAATTCGGGAGGCCCGCGTTCGATTCCCGTGGCCGACCTACCTGACCCTATGGGGAATTTTCGGGGGCTTCCTCGGGTCACCAGACGAATGTTCTGTCCCCCCATTTCATCTCCATTATCATTTTACATCAGCTCTCATCTGGTGGTCTCTTTTAGAATAGAAATGTCGGAGGGTGTCTTGGCGGTGCAAGACAGGATGATATGCTCTTGCTGAAACTTCCTGCTCCGGTAGGTCGGTTGTAAGTCTCCAAACCAGCTGATGGGACCGCTTCCGAGCTACAATAGGATGGGGAATGTCCGTTGTTCTGGCCTACCTGGGAGGTCGAAGAATAGATCAAGACTGGTTGCAGTGCCCAGACACCTACGTAGTAATCCTAAACCTAAATTCTCCCTTTCCTGCTAGAAGATTTCTATGATATTCTCCATAACAGACGAGTGATCTCTTATGATGTTCTCCAAAATGGAGTGGGTGTAGTGTACCCTTAGCCTATTCTCTACATGATTGAAATTCTGCAAATGCATATTTTGCAAGTAAAGGGTAAGAGGGATCCCTGAAAGCAGGAAAGAACACCGCACGTTAGCCAAGTGGGTACTTTGTGTTTCAAACGTTGTAGGAAACTGCCATAAGCACCAGCTACCACAGCAGTCGCTCAAAGAGGGGGATGCGTTCGATGTCCGAACGATCGATCTAGGGCAAACCTTCAAAAAGCGCACCAGCACAGTTCAGACGCTCGCTCTTCAACCTGAACAAATGATAACTAAGGAAATAGACAGGAAAGTCATGGCAGACGAGGAACCACCTCAGCATTCAGCTAGTGACTCGGAGAAATCCGAAAAACCCATAGTTACAGTAAATTGAAGCTGGGTCTTAGGATTACAAGCCTCACACTTTAAAAGGTGCCATCTTTTTTGGTAGTTTGTACTCATCTATTAGCACTGACAAAATAATCGGAATGGTGGAATAATTTTTAGGTAATCGCAATATATAAATTGCAACTACTTTTATACGTTGTCTTTAGTGTACTGCATGTGCCCCTAAAATTAGTGTTTAATATAAAATGTAAACGTGAGGATTATCCATGCCGAGGTCAACGATTAAATAACTTGAATTTAACTGTGTGCTGACACCCAGAAATATAATCTCCTCAGGTGTTAACAAGAAATATCGGTTGAGTAACAATTCGAATTTTTATTTCAGACGCATGTACCATATGCTGCTAATAAATATGTGCCCACCTCGGTAGCATAGATGGTAGCGTGTCTACCTCACGTTCAAGAGGTCCCGAGTTCGAATCTCGGTCAGGGTGAGTTAACTGGATAAGGTTTTTCCGGGGTTTTCCCTTATCCTTCAAGACGAATGTCGAGTAAATCTAAGCTCCATGGACCCTAGACTCATTTGAGCATCATTTCACCCAATTCATCCACCGTCCGATATGACCTAACGTTGGAGGACGTAAATAACAAAAAAAAAATTATGCTTTCAACATGCAGAGGAGATTTTGACAACTCCACCATAATTAGAGCTGAAAACATTTGATAAAAATATATAAGAATATATAAAATATATAAAGTTTACATTATTATGGTTTATTTTAAATACATTTTCTGAAGGAGGAAAAGCCACGACTATTTTATTCATTTGGGCGTTAAATTTGTCTTGTAGCCTGTTTCTGTTAGAAATACTAATACTTTTCTTTTAAATGAAGCATCAAAATCAGTGAAATGGTTTCTGATATTAATAGGGTTGCGCGCACTCACGCTAGCCCCGCCCCACCCCCTCCCCCAACCCACACACACACACCACTCTCTTTAATATTATATTAGATAATCCGGACTGATACTGGTGGTCGAGCGCGTTAAAATACGAAATTATGACTGGGATATCAGTGCTTTTGTGTCCATATTTATTAGTAGAGACCAAAATAGAGGTGAATGACTGTTCATGTAAAACTGAAATAAAATATATCTTTGTTATCCAATTAACTATATATGTTTGGAAAACACATTGTTATTACTTTTTATTGGTTTAAAACTGGCACATTGGGCAGTTCCCTTACTAAATCTTTTCCCAATCATGAATTTTGTTATAAGTGTATTTTGAAAAATTATCAGTTTCCAAGTCCTGTGTTGAATACAGACTAGACACATTTTGACATCAGTTGGTATGTTTAGATACAAAAGTCCTCAAGCACACATTCTCTAATAAATAAGGCTATCAAGTTTTCCGGTAGAATACTATATTTTCTCTTCATAAATACGCAGCAGAGAACGGCTGTTTCTTCTCTCTAGGCTATTTACACCCTCCCCCGGTTGTGGATTTGTGGTGGCGGTTACCACGGCTCTGTTGAAAAGAATAAAAGTGTGTGTTGGCAAGTGCAGGAATGAGAGAGAAAAGAGCATTCAAAACATTTTAAAGCAAGAAAGACAACCGGCTCTGAGTGCAGTGTGGTCAGCAACAGGTTTCCCTAGGAGCTGCTGCTGGAGGTCAGATGAGTTAAGTGCAAAGTTATTAATTTCTCACAAAGCTCTATCGCTTCCAGCAATCTAAATGGAGGATCAAAAGTCCGCGTAAAAAAGCTATAAATCTCCGGTATCTTCGCCGTGTATCTTTTTAGCAGATTTGTACTTCACCTTAAGACCTCTCTCAAGTGTATCATTGCTACACAGAAACCAGATGAATATCGGAGTAAATTCTGAAACAGAAGCTCTGCTACTTTTTTAATTTTGCTAATTAAGTTGGTCTGCATAAAATGTTTAACAGTTTATTTAATTTGCACAGTAATGTATAAATTGGTTTTAGTTTTATTGGTTTTATTTGCTGATTCTCATGGCCGTATTCACTGAAGTACCTAACTATGGTGCTTCGAGATGCAGAGTGTTGCGGGTCAGAGTCCCACCTCAGCGTGCGAGTTTGTCCATTGAGGTAAATGTGTGTGTTTAATAACTGGTTAAAGGTCAAGTCTCCTCCGTTTCCACCAAAACGGATCAAAACATGGGGAAATAAATGTTTAAGGAAAGAGATAAACGGATACATTAAAAAATAAAGCTTATATGCCACCTTTAACATCTTAGGTCAGGGCGGCCGAGTGGCTTCGCCCGCAGTTATCCTACTGAAGGTGCATGTTTTAAATCCCGATTGTGGGGTGGTTGTTTTAAGTAATTTTCTGACTAACTTATGAGAATTATCCTTAAAGCCTAACACGGTTTAGTAAAAGCTTTTAAGTTCTCTAATTCTACCGCTATCCTTTTCATCATCGTACCAGCGGTAGTAACGTACACCATCTGATACGTGTTTCCATCTCGGAATGGGTAATTTGCCAGGAAACCTCCATGGGTCACAGAGACAGAGATTTAGTGACTTCGTTTTTAATTTTAGCGCTCTATTTATTTACATGCGGAACATAGCACTTGGTCTGTGCTGACAAATGATAGACGTTACATAGCATTAATGGTGATAAAGGAAATGCACAACAATTTCATGTTGGGGAGCAATCAATAAAACACTGATGTCATCTTTAGGGGAAATGACTGCCATTGAAAGCATGCTGTTCCGCCTTCCTGTTGGTCTGCACAGGTTGTACTTTCAGAACCATCACAACCTCCATATAAATTATATAGGTTGTGGTGGAGTAATAAAGTTTCGTATTTTTCCTTTTGAGGCACTTCCGGTGGTCTTCTAAATCTCTTCTCGGGTCATTGTGGCCGCGCCGTGGCTGAGTGATTAGACCGCTTGGCTCTCACCAAGGCGGCCCGGGTTTGATCCTAGTTGACCGCAAAGTGTGATTTGTGGTGGAAAACACGGCGCTGTGATGCGTTTTCTCCGGGACCTCCGGTTTCCCCCGGCATCTCATTCCACCGGTGCTCCATCTTCATTCCATGTATCATCAGTGGCACAGCCTGCGGTGCCATATGTGGAAAAAGTGGGTGTTAAACACTATACATTCATGTCCCGGATCGGCCAAATACTTATCTTTTCTGAGCCACCTCAAACGAACCAGCTCAGCCCAGATCCCCACAGAGGGGTACTCTTTCTGAGCGGGGCGCTGATGTGACCAGGTCCTCAAGTTTGAAATTCATACCTCTTTGGCGTTCTTTCAGCTGGCCTGGTTGGGGTAAATAGCCTCCAGCAGTTCCTCTACCTCCGGGGAATGGTAAGAACAAAAGATCTGCTTACGTCGAGATGCGAGGTATCCCCTCGACCCCTAATGATTGTCATTATCAGAGACCGCCCACTCAAAACTATCCAAAACGGACGTCATTCAGAGACGCAATATGCTAGTGAAACATCTCTATCGAATTATTGGGTGGATTTCTTTGATTGCATTAAGTACTTCTCGCAGATAAGTTGTACAAAAGGTAAACACAAACGTATTAATTTATTGATAGTTGTGATTAAAATTACTGATATACAGAAAGATGCCTATAAAGCAGTATATCGGAGAGCACCAGTAAGTTGTAAATAGTCATTCCTCTAACCACAGAAAGCACTTTGTTCAGATTCTACATGAGTTTCGTTTTTTGAAATGAACGAGCATTTCTGAATCACATTATCACACGGATTGCAAAAATGAAATCCGTTTTCCCGTGTTATGTCAGAGTTTTTCGTTATACCAAATGTTGACTATTTTTAATAATATAGACTGTAGTAATCTGTCTGGCGCTTCTCGTTTGTTACCAAGGCTCAACAGCATAGAATTTCAACTTTATTATTTAAAATGTGAAATAATATAAGAATTATTATGTATATATTCTATGCTTATATATTCCTTATATTTATTGAAAGCTTCTAAGCATATCTGCCTTAGGGGATATAAAAAAAATTGTCTTCCCCTTAAAATTAACAATTCCAAGGAGTGGAGGTTCTTCATAGATTCCTCTCAAAAAGTTTACAGGTGTTTTGCTTCATAAGGGAAACATTCATCCTTCCATTCCTGTGGCCCACTCTTTTTATTTAAAGGAGACATATGGAAATGTTAAGTTCTATTACAAAAACCACAGTACGAAAACCATCTATGGCTAGTGTGTGGAGATTCAAGATTATTGGACTATTACTTGGTCAACAGTCTGGTTTTACAAAATATCCTTGTTTCTTATGTAAATGGTATAGCAGAGCTAGTTCAGAACACTGGGAAAGGGAACAGTGACCATATAGGACATATTTTTTACCCCACCTTTAAGTGCAATGGTCATATCGGCGGTCGTTCTCCTTTGGAATATATCGCCTACTGGCGATGGTGTTAACTCGTAGACGTTGAGTTGCTAGCACTTCGGATGTTTAATCATTAGATCACACTTTCATTCATACTTGCAGACTATGGGGAAGAGGGGAATTCTTCTTGATGGGAAAAAAATCCCCACCCACAGCCGGGAATCGGACCCGGGATCCCTAGCACAGCAGGCAGGTGCTCTATCGACTGAGCTTTGCGGCCAGCCCACGTAGGGCTTATTTAACGAGAGAGAAAAAATATAAAAAGTGAACACCTTACTGATCCTTTAAATAACATTGTGTTACATTCCCTTCATTATCCCATGAAAAAATTAAAGCTGATTTATTCGTTGGCCCACAAACTCTAAAACTAATAATGGATCATTAGTTCGAGAGTACTATGAGTTCAGAAGTGAAGGCTGTCTGGAATGCTTTCAGAAATATTATTTTTAATTTCTTGGGAAATATAAGACACAAATTATTTTAACGTAGTGAAAGTGGTGTTACAAAGTTTTAAACAGATTGGTTGCAACATGAATGTATGTAAAGCACATTTTCTTCATTCCCATATAAATTATTTCCCTGATAATTTAGCAGATTTTAGTGAGGAACAGGCCGAAATATTTCACCAGGATATAAAAAATATGTAACTGAGGCATCAAAAGAAGTGGAGTATTCTCATGATGGCGGTCCATTGTTGGGTGTTAAAAAGGGACCGTTCTGAATAACTTACGAGAAGGTCAAAGAGGAGGAAATTTAAAGTGCAATATTGAGATTAGGCTACGAATGTGCTTATAATTATTATTAGTTAATGACTAATTAGTGGGAAATAGATTATAATTATGGCCTAGTTTATCATACAAAAATCTTGCTGAAAGTAACTTTAGTTATGCTTTACAATGCTTTAATTTCATTTATGTTATGTATGAATTGTTTGATAATCTGTGGTGATGGGAGAAAACTGAGATTATTTTCCAGTCAGCAAAAGTCAGATTAAACATATAAAATAAGTTTTGAAATGCTGAGCACTTTTATCATTGGTAAAACACTCGGCTCCGAATTGGTGCTTAAGCACAATATTAATTTCTTAATTCTCATTTTAGACAACTGGAAATAAGACTAAACCATTCATCACAAGGGAGACGAATTAACAGTTGCACATTACCGTACTAATACAATATTCATACCATTCCATTGTTACCTACTTTGGTTTCAACTCAAAGCGCGCTGCAGTTACCCTTTGTATTTGCAAGTGTGTAATAAGTCCATTTTGATTATATTTATACATTTTATTATGTTTGTTACATCATTAAATATTTATGACAGTGGCATTATCTGTTCACAACTGAAATCGATTTTGCAACTTACCGCAATGCATTGTCCAATTAATGCGCTGCCTGTGTTCACATATCTGTATTTTCTCTAATCAGAAGTCTTTTATCCATGGCCTGGACTAGAATAGCTAACAAAAGAGATACGAACATTTATGAAAGGAACTGGCCGAAATTAACTGGAATTGATACCGAAATCAGAGAACACTGAATAATGTACTTTTTTCCACTCATGTTGCAAGCATACCATCTTTATGAGTAATTAGAAATTACCTCTCACGGGAAGTAAGTTAACTTACTTCCCTAATTACCTCCCTCCTATGAAGGATTGAATTTTTTGTAGGAGCTGAAATTATTTGCAATATTTCTATGCAATTATTAAAATACTTATATTTGTTTACTGCTACCCAAGGAAAAATATCCAATAATAGAAACAAAATTAAATTCAATGAAAAAAATGTAACTTGAAAAACAATAATCATTTTGGTTTATAACCATCATTTTTTCGTTTCAAAAAGACTCGTAGTTTTGAGAACTTCAATATATTTACATTCTCCTCGATTAAAACAGTTGTCTTTAACATGCAATACTCACACCATAAACTTACCGGGGAGTGAAATGTAGACTTCTCTAGAAAATATACCAACAACGAATTTTCACAAAAAGTTGGTATCCTTTTTCGAACATCATTCTTTGAAGTACTTATATGCATTCTCATATCTTGATTTAGACTTTTGTGGAAGTATAAATTCACAAGCTGCATTTGCAGCCACTTCTACGCTGTCATTCTTAATTACACAGAGATCAATATCTCACTACACCTTCATATAAAAATCAACTACTCTCCCATAGAAACAGAATTACAATGACAAACAAGATAATATCAATAAACAATTAAACTTATTAAGTAATATAGATGAATAAGTGATATAAAATTGAAATTATTTACCACAAATAACTAAAAATAGGTTCATCGAATGAGCGGAAAAAATCGTATATGCAATTCGGGAGGTAGAGAGAATGAACCACCCTCAGACTCAATATTGCTAGCCCTTACTTCGTTCTGGAGCAAACGAGTCCTCCGTTGGTAAATTAGACCTATCTCCCTTATAGCATAAATACTAATTGTGGTAATGAAATAACAAAATATCAGAACATCTACGTTCTCATTACACACGTGTGTGGATCTTCCTCTAGGCGCCAATTCTCTTAGATACTAATAGTCTTGGAGTCAATATAGAATTATTTTATTGTTATATTACAAACTTCAAGGCTGTCTCAAATAGTGGCTACTACACCTGCTGAACGTGATTTTATTATGCTGTAGAATTGCTACACGCAGCAAAATCATTCCAATCATTTGCGGCAAACCCGTATACCAGTGTTAAATTCATTGGGTTCCAATTGGAGCTATGAGTTCTCTTATCCTCAGGTGAATGTTTGTAGGAAATGGATTTTGGTGGCTGTTGGCTACTCAGTCGTATTGATAACACTTTGTTTGTTGCAGAATTATTTGGTTTAATTCCTACTAAGTTTTCTTATCGACTTGGATCGGTGACCACCTGTTAGTAAAATTCCTAACATAAATTCAACATAAATTCCAATCAAATAATAAAGTTATAACAATAGAAGAAGAATTTAATATAACAATTTCTCATTAAGAAGTGGAACTTGAAGTGCATTAAAAGGAATAATTCCTGATGGAGGTCATGAAGATCCTAGTTCAATTGCAGGAGCTAATCTTCAAAGAATGATACGAAGAAAAATACTTCTGATACAATAAATAGAATTATTCCTCATCGTAAACCTGTTATTTACTTGAAACCCTGGATTACTTGTTTAAAGTTACTTCCGCGCGGTTTCTATTTCTTCTTTATAAGGCGACTAATTTGCTCTAATAAACTTCTAATGCTGCTTCAACTTACGCTGGTTGCGTTATTCCTAACTTCCCTATATTTCAGACTTATAAATCTTCGCTTTTCTTCTTAATGCGCATGAACATGTTCTTCCTGTCGTATCACCTTTTAAGTAAATTTTTCTTACTTCACGATTCAGTTCTAACCTTATTCTGACCCCCTCTCTAACTTTAACACATGACCAAACTAGCTCACCCGTCTCAAATGTTACATTATTATTGGTTTCTCATTTATTTCGAATTTTCGCATTGGTTTGCGTTTAGCCCACCCTTAGTTGGTGAACGCCTACCCTGAGTTGTTTGTAGCGGTATACATCGTTATCAAATCAGCGAAGTAAATCTCTTTAGCGTTCATGCTTAATTGCATTTTGAAAGCCCTTTGTCCCAACACATTCCTGGCTGGGAGTATGCTATGGTTCTCAGACATTGAACTTTTACTAGCACAAAGAAGATAACGGTCCTCCCTTCCTGTCTCTCCGAAATGTACAGATTTGTACAAGAATGTTTTCTTTTCCTTGTCTGGATGCTAGTATGCATGCTATGTTAAATTATATTCTTCCCTTCTTATTCTTTAAGTCACCTGCTATATTAATCATTACTCTGTCTATTCTAATTTCATATTATTATAATAAGGTTTTCTATATTAGTTTAGCAAAGAATTTTTATTATTTTATCTTCTTTTTCATTTATCTGATTTCGATTAATTCGCCGCCTCCTAATCGCTGCCTGATACTGTGGTTACACATTCCTACTCATAAAATAAAAACATACGTTTAACACTTATATCCTAAATAAGTACGAGCAGATTAGTAGGTTAGGCCTTTAGGGTTTAGCGCTGTAAAGATATGAAATCCGTTACTTGTTCATAGATTTACTAGTCTTATTTGATCTTTTAATGTTATTATGGAAATCATGATGAAAAGGGGATTTTCTTTTCACCTTGCGAAACACCTACCCTCTCTTTATATGCAGCGACGTTAATAATAGATGGAAGGGAGCACTATAAGAGCCCAGTTTTAATTAACTAGGGAGCAAGGCTGAACAGCACCCGCCAGGACCAACTTTGTAATTATATGTTGACGATGTACCGAGAAAGTAGTAGTTAACTCTACGAAATGTTCAGTAAAAATTCCTCTCTACTAATAAATAACCTATCAAGTGTATATAAGTTTAATATGCAGTGTAATTGACAGTCACCATAGTACTATCTATGACTTCAGCGTCCACAGTTGAAAAGCTTCTGTAAAATGAATAACACTTTATTCACTGATTAAACATTCACATGTATCCTTAATTAATCACGATGAGTATTGTTCTGAAAATGATTTCATAGTAAACACTGTAAGTTATAGGCAACATGCGGAGAAAACGCTCGGTCCTTTAAGCCAAAGCTCGTTAGTGACAAACAAGCTCATTCAATCAATGAGATCCTCACACTCTGAACCAAAGAAGAAAAAAAAACTTTTTTCGAAAATATATGTTTACGGAAGAGAGAGAAATACAATAATACAAAAGCGAAAATGTTGAGTAAATATAAACTTAACATTTAAGTTTAGTAACAAGAATATGGCACAGATTTAAAGAAAGCCTTGCGATCCGAAACCAACCTTTATATGGAAAGTGTTTATGTATCTGTATTTTCTCTCATAGCGGATATAATAATGCTAAATAAATCACCAAGTGTTTAATGTATATACATGATTGATAAAATGCCTTTTTTTTTAATTTTCTGCGATACTTTGCGTATCATATCTATTTTAAACTAATTTTGAATATCATTGATAAACCATAAGATATAGAGGAAAACTCAAAACTTGTAATAATATAGGGTTTATGTCACGTAGATTACACTTACGGGTTGTATTTTCGAGGTCTAATTTTCTTTTTCTAAATTTTATACTGCTAGTACTTCATTTCTTGAGCACTAAGCCCCTGGTATTGCTTCTGGGATGTCACTGAAACGTTCCGGAATTTCAAGACCCGCATACTGTGGCATCCAGTTTTTAAACATATGATTATCGTCATTTCCTTTGTGCCTATTGATTTCTATTGTACAATTTCTTTTTAACAAAGAATGATTTAATGAAACTATTATTGGAAGGATTGTCTCGAGTAATTTGAGGTTTAGTAGTTAATACGTCTTTTTGAGAATACAATACATGAGTTTTTTAATTAGGATGTGTATGTGTGTACAATGGTTTATTGAGAACACAATTACAACTTAGTGATGGTAATATTTAACTTTGGTGAAGATTTTCACTAATTTATCTGCAATACTTGTCGAAACCGTGAAATAGCAATTCTGCGAGGTAATGCGGAAATATGTACGTCGTCTTCTATAAATTTCTGTTTCACAACTTTTAATATATTCTATTAAATTTTAATTATGGTTCTGGTAAATGCTATTTTTAAATACTACTTTCATTGACACAGAGGACATTTTATTTACTATTTACCGTTTTCTTTTATTTGTTTATATTGCTGAATACTGGACTCTTTTCTGACTAACAAGTTGTTAAGTCTTGCTATTTACTCTCATATCATAATGTGCTGGGATCCACTGACATCCCGTAGTGTTTTCTTAAAAAGCGTATTTCTATTTAAATTTTAGTGTCTACTTTATGGGTGGAATACAGTATCTATTACGGGAGTGGTAAACGACAGAGCATTGCATAAAATTACCAAAACGCCCCATAAATGTACGTTTTCATAATCTGGAATCCATGACGAGTATTTACGTACACACTAGCAATGCTATAGTGCAGTAATTAAGGTCATAGGACCCTGATCATAATGTCATGCTAAGGTACTTTGTTCAATATATTAAGTAAAAAAGGAAGTTTGTATTATCGTATTATAGCGGATGTTACCTGCAAGACTTGCATCATAAATTAAGGATAGTCTTTGATACGCATTTGGTGTTAAGTATCTAAGAAGATTTAGGGAATTCCGCTCCTCCCACGTAAGAAGGTAAACGCCTCTTATAAAGCACATATTGACTTTCACTCACGCATCCGGATTTCGTGACGTCCTCTAATTCTCCTAACCCACCCTTCATAAGTAGGTGATGATGCCACTTGTGGTATTAGTTGAGAATGGCTAAAGATCGAATTTCTGTGTGAACAAAGATTTTCGTGAATCACAGATTGTGGGATTCAATTTGCGTGGGAAAAGACTTCATATCTCATAACCAGTCATAAGCAAGCAATAAAAGCAGGACGAAAGTAAAAGGGGTTGAATTGACACTGGAGTATAGATTAGAATGGAAAGCTGCAGATAATGAAGCATTCCTCATGCAGTGTTTTGGAGTTTGTAAGTAGTACTCGGAACGATTTGCATCCGATTTGTCTTCTTTGTTGTAGGATGAACCAGAAAACTGTGATTGTTAGTATTCAGATTCCAACATGGTAACAAATATAACTATATCACCTTAATATACAAACCTTACACCTGTATTACCTTTTGCAATGCCATTAACCTCTATTAAGTGAACCAGAGGTAGTATTTCCAAAATGCAAGACTTTAGTTTCATTTTGACAATGTGCTCTTATTGAACTCTTTGTTAAAGAGGGAAATCCTGATGCCGAGGTTTAAATGTTCCGATGGAGATGTCGTCAGAGACTTCAGTGGTTTTGGGAGATGGGTGAAACAATTCAAAGATGGGAACACGAGTAACCAGAGGTGGTTGCTCTCGAAATGTCTCAGCAAAATGCAGCACGATAAGAGTTGACTAGGTCATTGCAGAAGATCGGTGTGTTACTGCGGATGAAATCGCTGTAAAACTTGATGTAGGATACAATGAAATGCAAGATATGACTGAAAGGTTATTTATCAGTGTGTTTCCATTGGCTTCCACCTCACCGAAGACCACAAACTTCAGAGAAGAATCATTACCGAAACCTTCTTCAAAGATTTTCAAATGTTAATGATTTGTTTACAACATTTCAAGTGTGAAACAGAAAGCCACACTATGGAATGCAATCATTTAAACCGGAGTTCTATTGTAAAGCTGAACTAAATTTCAAGAACGATGGGGCATATATGTGTACAGAATTGTTTCACAAAGAACTCTGCAGATTGAGACAATGTATTTAGTTATACTATAAAAAATCAAGGTTTATAAAAATGTTTGCTTACGACTGACTGTCAACGACCCCCGCAATAAACAATATATTTGCAACCAAGCAATTGAGAGCTCTATGTCTGTTCATAAATTTTCTAAACATTTTAATATTTTCTTGAAAATCATCAGACTTCTTCTGTATACAAAATTACATAATGCACCTTTTCTACTATCACCTCATTCGTTTGGTTTTCAGAATCCCTGTTGGTCATCAGCGATTTTGAGTCTGGTTCTACATAATGTATCAAAGGTGAATGTCTCATTTGTGAACAGCTTACCTTGGTAGAGCAGATGGTGGCGTGTCTGTCTTGCTTTCAAGAGGTCCTGAGTTCGGATCTCGGTCAGGGTGAGTTACCTGGATAAGGTTCTTTCCCGGGGTTTTCCGGTATCCTGAAAGACGAATATCGGATAACTCTCAGCTCCATAGGCCCCATACTGACTTCAGCATCATTTCACCATTTCTTCATCATCCGATATGACTTAACATTGTAGGACATAAATAAAATAAACGAATAAATAATTAATGAACAAATGAAACCAAAATACAATTTCTAAGCCAGTTGGGGTAAGGAGCCTTTCATAGTGTGATATGAAATATGTTTCCTTATCTCCACAAGGCCCATAATTAGACATGATCAACCTTAGGACTTAAATGAAAACATGAGATCTTCTAAGTTCTTATTTCTATCACTAATAACCTAAGAAAGGTTTACTGCATATTGTTCTAAAATGAAATGTGCGAAATGAACTGTTAAAGAATAATTTCATTGACGTTAGTTAACTCCATGAACTACAACCGACTCATGATCGTACGTCAATTTTGAAGCCGTTGATGTTATCTGGACCGCCAGAAGTCTGTAGTTAAGAAGCCTTTACCTCAGGTTTGTATCAGTGGAACGTGGAAGGACATCAATTTAGTTAACAATGTATTTAAATGCTGGATAAAATATTACTTTTAAAAAAGTTACTAATGTTTGTTTTAAAGAATTAAGCCACTTTTCATAATAATGATATGAAACGTCAATCGCAGCAAGTCACAGCAATTTTTACAACAAAGTTCTTCGTATTAGCTTTTAAATTGTTCTAATTAAAGCGCATCACTGGGCACTAATTCTGCAGCGAATTGCTCACACTCAGCATGACGACTGCCAAGAATCACCCTGCAAGTAAATAATTTGACTTTATATTCATCGACTTCTCAACCTAAGCGACGCCTACGTATCAACATCCCACCAACGTTTACAGAAGCATTACGTTATCATAAGTCACCAAATATTTATATCTGGACTTAAGTCCCTTAATGCGCTAGTCATTTTCTAGTCAGTTTAATCGTGAGAATTTCTGTCTACGTGAGTTTCTAAGCGTACTAAACCACTACGTTAACCCTTCCAACTAAATTACCGATTGGTCATTCAAGACTTATCTCAACATAAACAGCTAGTGAGCTATTTCTTTGGACAAATCTTTAGCTCAGGAATACAATGATTTAATAAATATAAATTATTAATGCCAATTGTTTCTCTATCTAAGAATAATGTCTTTAATTAATTATTTTATTTTCTCCCGTGAATACTAATAGGGGGCTAGAATCCGAGGAGGAAATAAAGTATCAAATGAAAGGATTTGCTTATTTGAGTTCAGTGCAACTAAAATATATGTAGATCATGTTGATTATTTTCTGTGATCTTAAAATTCAGAAATTCCACACTGTTCACATGGTATCTTATTGTTGGTAACAGAGAAAACCTTTAGAAACAATAACCAAGTGCTTGAATATTAATGGAGACTACCTTTAGTATTTGCTATATAAACAAATCACCTCAATATTTATTTACTTCCGTATTCGTTTACTAATTTTTTTTCCAGTGCTGTAAATTTTAACTAGAATATCCCAAAGCGGGAGTATAATTGATTTTAGAAAAAATCTTTTAATAAATGTTGCTTAGGTTTTTGAAGGAACCAGGATTAAAAGTGTATAATGTTCCCATTTAAAACTTTGAGGCTGGTCCTCCTATTTTCCATATGAAAATTTGGAGAACCCCTTGTTCCAATAAAATTTCGAATTGGAATTTGACCTTTTCTTCTCATTTTGGAGATAATATATATGTCAAGTTTAGCTGCACCGTCATTTCGTGAAGTTTCGAGCTAGTTCATGAACAGCGAATGAAAATATATAAAAGATCACGTTCTGCCGTGCTTCTTCATGACATGGTGGAGCATCATAAGTATATAATGCTGCTCTAACCCAATCTCTGACCGAATTGTAACCTAAACATCTAACACAGCCTTTCTTATCTCACAACTTTTAGGGGCCCTGTCAGGTAATGGATAATAGATTATTTCAACAATTTTGAGATGTGGTTTGTTGTGGATACTACTGGGCAACACACGTCTAATCTTCCAGAAAATTCATATTTATGTGAAACATATGGATTTCTTTAAACCAAATAAACGTTATTGAAAGGGGAAAGAAAAATATTATTCACAGTAAAGTGGCAGGAATTACTGCGTAGTAATGTAAAGGAGCGTATGGTTTCTTATAAATTTAACGTCATCCTATAGTTTAAAAATTGGTTGGAGGTCACGTGCTTGCTACCCAGCGCCAGACACTGGACACTACTCATGAATTTTCCTCCACCAATCCTGTATAAGAACGTTTCGTTACGGTATCTCTGTCTCTGTCTTCCTTTTCTTGGATTACTCCAATTATAGTGATTTTAACGAGTTTGCTCCTAGAGAGCTTGTGTTTGCAGTTCTTGTGATGTACAGCGAGTGTTGCTACTGCAAGAGTTTGGAAACGTTTTGTAAGCGGTAAATGAAGAGGCAGGTGTTTGAAATGTTTATCCTCTCTGTTAGTAGATCTCTTTACTGCGAAATGAGTGTATGGGAGTGCATATGAGTCACCCATGCTGCTAGATCTACTTCTTATTTCAGTAACTGCAGTGATAGATATTATGCATGGGAGAGCTATGTGACAACACTGTGTATTTTAGATGAACCTAGCATTCATATCATATCCAGAAGGCGAGCATAAACACAGCAAAAGTGATTAAGTTACACATTCCTCTGGCTTGCCTTCTTGTAGTGGGCAGACAGTACCTAACTGCAGTTGTTTACATGCGCGGGGGTAACTAGAGAGTCCATGTGCAGTATACCCATAGAAGAACGCACAGGACTCCAGCCTTTATTAATGGAATAACATAAGATACATGTTAGCGAAAATTAATAAAATATTAACTTTCGTCTCGCTAATTAATGCACCTGTACTTAGTACCCAAACCAATATTTTCTAAAGCTCCACGTACTGGATCAAGTTTTTGTCAAATTCAATGCTTTGTAAGGCTTTCTAGGAGCTGTTACAACTCCACAACTTCTCTTGGCAAATTCTCTCCAATATTATTTAATTATTTGTAAGTTTTGAAAACAAATAAGCAATTCTCTAAGGGTCAAATATATGCCAATACCTTGAAGGCGTTGGCTAACGACATACGAGTATTTGAAGTTCGTCACGAAGTATGCAACTTGTTCGAAAGCGAAATTTGAACAAAAACAACCGCTGGGTAAGGGATGCCCTATCGCGAATTGATTAGATTACGCAAGCTGGCCATTCTAACACTGCTGAGAAATTTACTGGTAATTGATGTTCGTGGTGCCATGGAGCCGCCTCATTCTGTATCATATTTTCTCACGGTCAGTATTCGCGCGATGTAGAAGATACAAGTTATGTAAAAAACGCCGAGGGTGGTTGCGGGAATCGAATCCGAGCTTCGTAAATATGCACCTCACAGATTATCGCAGAGTCATATTACTCCTGGTATTATAAAAAATAAAGTATTTCTATGTGAACACGCAGTTTTCACGTTTTTCTTAGACTCCCTCCTCCAAAAATAAACAGAGGTACAGGTATCTTATTTTTTTAAATCGATAAGTGCACCAATTTTATTCATTTTTACGGAATATCCATATTGATCTAGCAGGTTGCATTTAATTATGTGAATATTGTGTATGTAGTTATGAAGAAAAAAATGTAAAAGTGTGTTTGCTCATGAGTAAATAAATTATGAATTTTGTTGTGAATCTTTCATTTTTCATATTTATCACATGGTGGGTAAATTACTATCATTCTTAAATTTATTTCTAGCGGAGTTTTGAAAATGGCATATGGCTTCAATTAAATGTCTATGCAAAAATAATATCTGTAGTTCGTAATGAGTGACAAATAATTTTTGAGATTTAGTGCGATACCTATTTACTGAATTTCGAAACTCCTAGGCAAATTTTTAAGTCCTGGTTCATTAGAATAGGCCAGTGAATTTAATGTTTTCGAAGAAAATGGGCTCTTCTGAATAATAATTCTAAATGTAGTTGACAATGATGATGATGATTATGATAAAAATTCAACGGGATTGATAACATTTTATTGCACACCAATTATTTTATTTCCTCCATGATTAGTCCATACTTTCTTCAAATACGTTACCAGTAAGGGTATTGCATACTGAGTTTATTGTGCTTATAAAAGTGGTAAAACATAACCCCTACTAACGTCCTTGTCCTGTGAGATTTTCTGTTAAAACACAATTTTTAGAGCGATTAAAGGCCTAACCCCACTAAAATTAAAACTTCTAAATTAATTTTAATTATCTCAGAAATTATTTAAGATGTACTGAATTTTTTAAACGGTTAAAGTGCATTCCCCCTAAGTGCATTCTCCCTTTTATGTGATTCATCTGTTTCTTAAGAAGGATGGAAAGCTTCTACCTATATTTAGCCTAAACTCTATCAACCGATTAATATATCTATTATTCAATAACCTGTTCTTAAAAACGTATTCTTCTACCTGCTCCATATTAGCCAAGAAGAAAATTTGTGCATTTGCATCCCCAGAAGAAGAAAAAAAATGATATATTGCACACGCCTATCTTTTCCAACTGTTATACAAACTGTTTATATAAACATGTATTATTCTATTTACTTCATGTTAATGGGGATAAACGTTTTCAGAAAAGGTTTTATTGCCTGCATGCTTGTAGGAATTTGAGAAATAAAGTAGGCTTTAAGTGGTAGTGAAATCTATTAAGCATTGGCTGCTATGTTATGTTTCCGAATTTTTTTGTACATTCTGGACATTCAGAAAAATAAAAAACCTCTTTCTGTTTCATAAAGAAAACTGCAAAATAAACAATGAATATCTCAAAACTGGTTATCTCCAAAAAAGTAAATACGTAAATAAGTTGTGTAGTTTAACGACATCTAAATTATTCTGAGCAAGATTTTCTCAGCCCCTTACGGTTTCTCGACTACGCAAAATTTATCCAGAATAAAGAGAAGTTCAGAAGCATTACCTGAAAATTCAATGTCTACATTTCATTTCTAATCAAAATGCCTCAAATACGCCTATTTTATTAAATTCGTTCGAGCATTTTTTAAGAAAATAAAAATGTAAAATATTCCACTTTAAGGAATGTTTAAGTATGGTGAATTTCTTTAATATCCTCATGTCGCATCCTTGAAAGATGAAGTTAAATACCAAACTTGGTATTTAAACTGGAGCTACAATGCTCACAGATAGACCAGACAGGTGCACCAAATTATCATCATATATATCTGCCTCTCTCTTTCTCTCTCTCTTTCTCTCTCTCTCTCTGTTTCTCTCATATTTCTCTCTCTCTCTCTCTCTCTCTCTCTCTCTCTCTCTCTCTCTCTCTCTCTCTCTCTCTCTCTCTGTCTCAAGCTCTATATATATCACAGTGAGGCTCGAAATGTTTACATCCGAAGATGGAATGTTATACCTTCTCTAATTTGTTGTACATAGTGAAGAAGTGTTAGCCAGTCATTATTATTGAAAAAATTAGAGTCAAAACATTAGAGGTTGACCAAATTATCTGAAGATTTAACTTAGCTATTTTAGCTATCTTATTCTCTTTCTGACGAAAGTCAATTACATCTGAAAAAGAGGTTCAAAGCAAAAGCTTTTCAATGCAAAAATGGATGAAACAATTCAATATACAGTAAATCCTGCCTAAACCTAGTCCCTTATATGCTGGAAACCTGGAAAAACGACAAATTTTGGCACGGAGATATTTCCAATGTAAAATTATGCTCCAAGACAGCAAACAGCTTAACGCGGAAACGGAAAAAATTCTCTGGATCATTTGCATAAGTAACATGATTATAATGGATTAATTTATGTGTAATGGGTTACAACGCAGGTAATTTAAAAAGCGCAATAATTCTGAGGGTGACTGTAATTGCACCGAAGTTCCATGAACAGTAAAGTCATAAACTGTAATCCTTCGAGGAAAAGAGAAAGCAAACCATTATCTCTCTCAACTCTCTTCCATCACACATGGTAAGGGCACAACTGTTTCGTAGTGTGTTCATTTTCAGTTTCGTTTTTCAAGTTTGAGTAAGAGTGATCAAGTACGAGTAGAAGAAAACGTGAAATTTGTAGATTTTAAAAGCATAGTCGTGTGTACACAAATTCTGTAAAATGAGTTCTGAACATAAGACATTATCATTGGAGCAAAAAATTAAGGTTTTTGAAGGATAAAGAAAATAACAAATTTACAGCAAAATAATCAACTTTATTCTTTAAAACTGAGAAAAACTCAGATTATGTAACTATTCCCCTTGGTCACGAACACAAAATCGCTTAATATGTGTTATATCAAAATAATATTAGGTTAGCACAGATATTTTATACTGATTATTTTTCATCGGAACGAAATACACAACTATTATAGAAAAACACATTATAGTAGACAGGATATATATATATATATATATATATATATATATATAACGTTTTTGACGACTAGAAATGTACATGAACGGAGAAACAGAAATATGAGGTCCATCAGCAAAGTGAAGGTTGGGAACACAGGTTGATCAGCTTTCTTCGTAACAAAGCTCACCCCTAGGAACAATACGTGCGAACCAAGTGGAGCCTCAGTCTGTCGCCCTTTACTCTCTTTCATGCCCATAGGTGCTTTCCGGAATAGCTGCATTACTAAGCTTTTCGCACCGTTCGTGCTTCGGAATTAAGTGCACGGAAAATTTCTACCAACGTTCGGTCTGCGCACATACAAAATTTGTACGATAGTTCAAACTCGAAATTGAAACCAACCAACTATAGTTTAGAACTTACACACGTGATTCACACAAAATTCAAAATGTAACTATAGAGAGGGAAATCCAAGGGACAGCGGATCCGTAATTTTGATAGCTGAGGCAATCTCTCTCGGTCGGGGCGTTTTGAAGTGACGTCGTACATATCAGTGCGGCAAAAGTACCTCGAATACCCAACACTGGATCCGTGAGTTTGATAACAGAAACACTCTCTCTCGGTCGGGGCGTAGTGAAGTCACGTTATAATACAAAAGTGCGGTAAGAATACACCGAATACACAACACGTGTAAAGAACTATGTCGTTACCGCCAAACACATCACACGAGTCTGCAAACAACGACTTTCCAGGTGGCGAGTGAGGAACCTGATTACAACTGATAATAAATCGATCATGGAACAGTCGAGGTGTTTTCTTCGCTAATCACACCACACACAGTCAGGACGTATCCCACAACCTGGAACAAAGAAGTCAGTCCATGCAAAGCGAATCCCGAGGAAAACCCCGACCTGTCCAGTAAACCTCCTCCATCCGTAACCCTCACCCGTCACCTTCCCTACATTATGAGGTGTTGAGTGCTGGGAGGACTCAACTAGATTCCTAACGGGCAAGGACCGCCTCAGTTTATAGTATTATGAAAAAAATAAAATTAAAATACAAGTGATTAAAAGAAACAGTAGGGCATGTTCACAAAATCTACTGAGAATAAAGAGCCAAATCGCGCTGTGTTCCAGTAGTTTGTTAGTGCGCACGCTAAAGGAAGTCGCATTTCTGGATCATTGCCTCAGACTCAAGCTTTAGAGGCAGCTTCCAATGGATGCCTCAAGAGTTTCAAATATGGTCATAACATTGTTTTGAACGCTGTGTGTGCAGAAGCAAATGATGTTGATATTCAGACAGTTGCAGATTGGAAACGGAAACAAGACGATACACTACAATTATTGTATATAAGTTGCAAATATAGTACATAATACATATCAGCCTATTATTATTTACACTTCATTCTCTATCACCCAGTTTCGTAGTTTCTTTGAATTCATACACAACCTCTGTAAGACGGAAACCTGTGTGAACGGAAAGTAAATGCCGGAACGATCGCGTTCTGTTTTAGAGAGGTTTTACTGTATGTTTGCAAATAACTACTAAACTGTGATCTGGTTACACAGAATTTTCGTATTTATACATATTTAATTTATTTATTTATCTAACTCTGGTGACCATTTTAAAACAAAGCTTTCCCATAATACGAAGTCTTAAGTTGCCCCTATTCCAAAGTATTGTCGCCGATCGCATTATTGTGATAGCGCGGCTGGCGGGCACAAAGGGACATATAGTGCAGGGCTTGCCGAAACAGATAAAGTTAGATGACTGGAAGGTTCGTGTTTCATCTGGTGCCGTCTTGTTTGTTACAGAACATTCGACTAGTGTCTGGAACAGTGAGGAGAGATATAAAAGAAGCCGTGGTTAGTTTATCGGACAGTCGTAATCGGACTCGATTTGAAAGTGAGGACTGTGATTTGAAAGTAAACTCTTTTATTTATTTACGTGTGCAGAAATGACGAGAGATTGTGTTGGTTTATGTTACGTCCTTGCTGCCAAGTGTACAAACAGTGTGTTTCTACGGAAATAAAGACCATTTTGATTTTCTGCAACTCGCACATTTAATTTTACGAACCCACAGTCACAATATGTAGGAGTTTAGACTTTTTTTTCTCAGACGTGATGTATAGTTCAGAGTAAAATTGTCAAAAGCAGTACCATTTCCGAACTTATATTTAAAATATAGTTACTTTGCAGTGAGAATAGACTCCAAATTATAAGACAGCAGTACATTATTTTTGGCAACTTTCGAATTTAATTTCTTCATTTTTCTTTAAATTTCAAATTAAGTCCTAGAATATCCATCGTTGTCCTGGAACTATGTGTTCCCAATTTACCTAAATAACTAATTTTGCATCTGCAATAGTATAAGTGGTAATAGCATTTGTGGTTTATTGTTAAAGTGCATATTTTGGTTTTAAAATAACCTTACGTTTTTAGTTTTTACTTCTAATTTACACATTTTTGCGATACTTTACTGTTTAATTCAATTTTAATTTCACTCCACGAATGGTATTACATTATTTAAGGTCGGAAAAACTAAAACGGTCCTGAAATATCGCAAGCCGTTCAAAAAGGATGTCTGAACAAGAGATTTACTGAAATAACGACAGCGGTAGATGACTTAGGACAGTCGGAATTTAAGATGCTCTTAAACAGGTTGCTGACCTTGAAAGCTAAAGCGTTTATTCGTCCCAAGCTATTTCTACATAAACATGGCGAGAGATACGATCCTGAACATCAGGGCACCTTGGAGACAGAATTGCGTCCCTCACCTTGGCAAAGAGGATAAAAAACTTGTCGAATAAATTATTTGGTTGGGTTATCCACAAGCATTTCCCTGTCGGCAACGCACTTTATGATGGTCAAGGGTGCGCAATCTTCTGGCGACCTGTGGCAACCTGTTGCAGGGTAGACCTGCTTTGTGGCTGTCAGGTGTAAAACAGTAATATCATCTCCGTGTCCCCTTTACATAACATGGAAATCAGTATACCGGCCACAAAGATACGTTTTCAATTCAACATGAATTGGCCCACTTCACCTAACATCCATTAAAGTATATGGAGCATATCTTTTTCTTCCTTTCTTATCCAGTATTCAATAAGTTTGGCCGCTAAGCTAGAAACAGGTTTGGGAATAGGAACAGTATGGAAAAGAGGTGAACTAAATTACAGAAATATAGAAAAATATTAAAAGAAGAATAGTGTACTTTAACAAACTGTTTTTTTTTTTTTTTTTTTTTTTTTTTTTTTGTAATTTACGTCCTCTAAAGTTAAGTCATATCGGACGATGAATGGAATGAATGAAATGATGCTCAAATGAGTCCGGGGTCCATGGAGCTTAGAGCTACCCGACATGCGTCTTACAGGATAAGGGAAACCCCCGGAAAAAACTTATTCAGGTAACTCGCCCCGACCGAGATTCGAACTCGGGACCTCTTGAACGTGAAGCAGACATGCTACCACCACGCTAACAGGGCGAGCTAAACTGATTTACTTAGGTCATTCAATAATTAGTGGAAACACTTGAATTAAGAACAAATATAACATTATTGGGGTAGTCACATTATTGCAGTGCTTAGAAGTATATTTCGGCCGCTCTACCTCCGGCTCTGACCTTTCTCCTGAGGGGGAAGCAGGCTGTTGCCAGTTATTTAGCAGCAATTTCATGCAGAGGAACAATGCGTATTTTAAATATTTCACGTATTTGCATATTTCACGAACCAGTAGCCATATTACTACAATAGCGTTAATAATAGGACTAAAAATCGGAATTCGCGCACGCAAAGTATACCAAAGAAAGTTCACTAGCGCAAACAGCTAAAGCCATGTAGCTCAAACAAATGTAACCTACAACACGGTGTTGGGTTCGGGAGCCACGGCTAGCAGCGACAATACC
The DNA here is from genome assembly GCA_030765055.1 of Mantis religiosa. Taxonomy (NCBI): domain Eukaryota; kingdom Metazoa; phylum Arthropoda; class Insecta; order Mantodea; family Mantidae; genus Mantis; species Mantis religiosa. The sequence continues at coordinate 119,736,247 of CM060947.1, forward strand.
GATTGACGCTAGCAGACAGTTTTAACTTCCTGACCACAACACCGGATGTAGAGACTCCCAATAATACCAACAGATGCATATAGTGTGTGTGAAAGGTATAAACAAAATATTCGAATAGAGTGGTGTGTAATGAATAAATTGCATGATAATGAAAGTAAGTTGTATTTCAGTGTTTCAAAGCTAAATTAGTCCTATATTTTCATTCTAAAGATAATTTTGAGAATATTTTTTTGAATTGCTCATTACTGTATGTTGCTACTTTACCCCTCCACTTCCTGCAATCATAAAACTTCAGAGCCGGAGATACAATGGCCGAACTGTAATCTCCAACATGAAGAACTCGCCTACGCACATCAGGGAGCCGACGGATGCCATCCACAGCGTCTTGTCCCAATATTCGAACAGACTGCTCTACTGCTGTTATAATTGTCTGCCTGCTTCTAAGGCGAACTCCTCTAAGTGGTAATGTCATTTTGCCTTGCTAGATCAATACAAGTCCAACAGCGATGTTCTTCCAGCAGTGCTCTAACAGCATTCACATGCACATTATCACTTGCTGATTGCGGTTTGATGCACAGGTTTTTGATCAATGTCTTCCCTTTCTCTAGAAAAAATGCATTAGCCCACCGAGCTGCGGTACGATTAAGTTCTGTCTACCACAGGCTTAAAGTAATTCTGTATGGCATTGTCGAGCAATTATAACTCTTGCAACCTAATTTTTAATGAAGCATCTTTGTTCGTATTTACTAAACATATTAGATAACAGCCTACAATTAAACTTACTAAAAATGTATTAATAAATATAATTGTTGTTTCAAATTCACAGCTAACAAAAATTAGATGCTCTTATTTTTCACTGTTATCAGTTTACATGATTCCCCGCTGATAGCGCAAGGTAGCCACTAATTTTCAGTGACCTATATATATGGTAAAATTAAGCCTTTTTCTAAGCCTAGAAAATAAAATAAAACTGTAATGGCCATCTGTTTACCAAGGAAGAAAGAAAGATGTTGTTTAATCTTGTACACTAAGAAGATTAATTCAATCTTTCATATATTTCACAAACCTTTAATTCCATAAACAATAAAAAGACTATTAAATTTACACTGATTCTGCTGGGGAATCTGTCCCTTCTGTTGTGAGATGAAGACTGGGTACATATTTTGTCGGCATGTGCACAAGGAGAACCTGCGAAGTCAAACAGTTCTTATGACTAGCTAGAGATTGATGTCATATAGATTTCTACTATTTGATCGGTAGAATTGACAAAATAGGGACAATTTCCACACTAACATCTTCAAACTGTGGTCAGTGAGGTTCGCTGGTCAGAATCATTTTATATACACTTTTTCTTTATTTCTTAGTTCACCTTCAACTTGTCTTTTACCGAGTGAGGTGGCGCAGTCGGTAGCGCCTTAAACTCACATTCAGGAGATCCTTAAACATCGACTTCCCGTACCCCATGTACTTCGTTATTATGATTTTTTCTCTATTCTTTATTAAATGTACTTAATCTCACTCGCCTAAGAGCCAGACAGTAAACAGAAGGCAGCTTAATATCTTAGAAAATCAATTAGACAGAAATTTCGTTATAACACTAATTCTCCACCATAATTCCCTGTTTAAGTCAGGCAATTTTGCCCGCGAAAGTTTTAAACAAAGTATATGCACTGCTCGTATGAAATAAACATAAAATTATATTATTATAATTATATTCTTCTATTATCCTTCTTCCTTTCCCTCTTCTCCTTCTACTCCCCTTCTCCCTTTCCCTTTTCTCCTTCTACTCCCCTTCTCCCTTTCCCTTTTCTCCTTCTATCCCCCTTCTCCCCTTCCCTTTTCTCCTTCTACCCCACTTCTCCCCTTCACCCCTTTCTCCTTTTTATAGTTTATTCTCATTCTCATGCTCATCATCATCATCATCATTATTATTATTACTATTATCATCAACATCATCATTATTACTAAAGCAGAACGTATTAATTCATTGTGGCTAACCGAACGGCAGATGGCTCAAGCGTTTCGTCTGTAGCCCGCACTCGGGTGGCCCGGTTTCGAATACCGTGGTTGATCTACTTGATCCATGGGTTTTTCAGGGAGATTTATGGTCGCCAGGTTAATTACATCCCCGAATTTCCTGCCCTTCCATTTCATCTCTATTATCATTGCACAGAATCTCTCATGTGGTTATCTCTTTCAGCGTAGAAGTGTCGCTGGGTGTCTTGGCACTCTCTTGACTCCTTGGATCGGTCGCCCTATGTCTCCTCAAGCCTCATCCTTCCTCTCGGGGATGCCCCATTTGGGGCTTAGGTACAATAAACCGTAGGTTTCGCTGCCGAATCCCCTCAGTAATAGTCCTAATTATTTTACTTTGGATTATCATTCTTCTTTTTGAATAGTCGTAAGCTTTCACGGCCGGAGTGTAATTTGTAGATAGAACAGTTTTCTGCGCTCAGTAGCCGTGGTCTGCAGGAGTTGGCAGATCCCGACGTTTCTTTTACGACTGCGGTGAACATCTTCAGTTGCATGGTCTGAGTCTTCTGGGTGAATGTTCAATCACAACGGACTGAAAATTCTTCTAACTAAAAATATCGTCTTTCTTTGTTTACGCACATATTTATTTATTAGCAATTAAGCCCAGTATGCGTTACTCTGCTTCAACATTTACCCTTAGGCTACAACTTAAATTTCAGCACTATTACTACATTTCATATGTACACCTGCAAGGATTGCATATCGTCACTCAACGCAGAGTGAGTAAAAGCAGCATTTAAAACTAGGCCGCATTTGAACCTAGGCGTTTATTTACATCAAAAAGTTTCCAACGATAATCAATATGCTCGTTCCCTTCACAGCGTTTAACACCTGTCCAATTTTCGGTAATACCTTCTAATGCTATCAGAACAAAGGACGACATATGCATAATTGCTTGATAACCTATATTTAGAGAACTGTAAGCGAAGCACCTATGACTTCCTATAAATGGAAGTGAAATAAACTTGCGTCACAAAATTGACATTGTATTTATTCATGAAGTTATTTTAATGTTTCTAACCTCTATTTACTTATTTTCATATTTAAATAAGAAAATAATAGTAAAATTTAAATAAGGAATATTGCACTATAAGATTAAATAAATGTTAATTGATAAACACTAAACTCTGATGATCATTTGCCCGCCTCGGGAGTCAGTCTGCCTCACGTTCAAGATGTCCCGAGTTCGAGTCTCTCGAGTCTCTCGGAGTTCCTGGATAATGTTTTTCTGGAGTTTTCCCTTATCCTGAAAGATGAATGCCGGGTAACTCTAAGCTCGATGGATCCTGGGCTCATTTGAGTATCATTTTACTCATTTCATTTCGTGCCATGTGATTTAACGTTGGAAAAACAAAACAAACTGATGATCATGTTTTCGAAATCCTATGGCAGATGCACAATATCTGTTATAAGGTTCCTCACAGCTGCCTGGAATCAAATACTGAACTTTTACATTCATAGTTTTCAGATTATATGGGAGATCTGCAATTCTGAAAAAAGCAAAAATGCTTTTCTCAATCAACACGTAGGATGGCTGTAGTAGATATATACAAAAACGATAGTAGGCAGAAAAGGAAATACTGATAAATATGGAACTACTCCAGAATTCCCATTTTAAACAACACGAAAAACTCAAGTGGTCTTTAGAAATCGAATCTGGAACCTCGTGGATGAAAACCCCCTATTTATCGCTAAACCACTTTGCTCAGTATATAGAGATTAAGCAAAATAACAAACACAACAATGCTAGTTCGTAATTTTCTTAAAACGAGAAATAAGTTTTTCTTCACGCTTTACATAAGCCGTTGCTACGTAGCTACAGATTCTGCGCAGCATATGACAGTGACAGGAAAGGTCGTCTACAGAAGCTGTACACAATAACCGTGTTTAGATAGCATTTTCATTATATGAGTTGTAGAATAACTTGTATTTACAGCAGCAACGCCGAAGTCATGGCCATCTCGATGGTATATCCGGTACTGGCTAATCGCACATTTCACTCTCTGAACTGTGACCTCCAGTAGGTGAGAGTTAATTACAGAATCATTATTTAAACTACTAAGCTCTTCACGTAAAATATGTTTCACGCAGATAATCTAACACTGTAATTAGCAGTTTTAACTTTAAGACTAACTTCATCTTATTTCCCGCGCAACCAGGTATAAGCTCATCAAGTATAAAACTACAAAACTTTCACGTTAGTTTAATTCATTTATACGTACATATATAACAGCGGATGTAAAAATCAAGCAGGAATATTAAATTCTGGATTTATTAAAAAATTATCAGTATGAAGAATAAGCCTTCAGAAGTGTTTCCCAAAGTCAAATAGGTCTGTAAATACGAGGTACATCCAGAAAGTACGTTTTATTTGCTAATAAAATTAAATTGTGTGCAGATACAGAAAAATTATTTATTGCACAAAATTCTACAACTCCTAAACTACTTTTCCACATAACTGCAGAAATTGTGCAGACATTTGTCACAGCGAGGCACAAGTTTTTGTATACCTTCTTCAACCAGTTGGAAACATTTTCTTTCAGCTCTTCGTCATTGTTGAAGTGTTGACCGACAAGGAAAGCTTTGAGATGCAAATACAGATGAAAGTCGCTAGAAGCGAGGTCAGGGCTATATGGGGGGGTGGTGAAACACGTCCCAGCCAAATCCCTGTAGGATGTTTTTCGCCGTATTTGCAGTGTGTGGTCGTGCATTGTCGTGAAGAAACAACACCTTTTGACAGCTCTCCTCGGCGCTTATTCTGTATTGCGCGGCGCAATTTCCTAAGTGTCTCGCAATAAACATCTGCTTTCATTGTTTGACCACGCGGTAAGAAATCAATGAGTAAGATGCCTTTCCTGACCCAGAAACTGTGCACATCATTTTTTGAGGTGACAAGATTTGTTTTGGTTAACCTTTTCTGGGAATGAGGTGTGCCTCCATTCAATGGATTGACGCATACTTTCAGGGATGTCGTAAGAAACCCAGGTTTCACCTCCTGTGCCTATCTGTGTCAGAAATTCTTCCCCACCTTCATCATAACGGGTCAAAAAACTGAAGTGCACTACCTATCCGTTTTGTTTTGAGTTACTCAGTGAGCGAAGTTTACAAAATTTCAGTTTTTGGTAACAATTTCATGAAGTAGTGACCGTGAGACTTGGGGAAATTCCATAGCGAGAGCACTAATTTTAAACTTGCTGATTTCCTGGATCTTGTCATCAATCACGTGAACCAGTTCTTCTGTAACCAAAGATGGACGCCCACTTCGTTCTTCATCGTGCACTTCACTACGTCTTTCATTGAACTGTCGGACCCATCTTCTCACCATTGTATCACTCATCGCATTTTTTCCTTAAACATCGCAAATTTGCTGTTAAATTTCAATTGGTTTCACTTTCCTAGCATTCAGAAAACGAATCACAGATCTGATCGCACAAGCGGCGGGATTTTCAATCAACACCGACATTGTAAGCAAGCAGAACAAAGCGTATATGGCTGCCAGCGATCTCACAATGGCGCACGTTTCTTCTCCTTGATACAGAGCGTCTACTGCGCATGTGCAGAACTGCGATCGCAGTGCTGTAGCGGAAGTAAATTGAAACATAACTTACTTTCTGGACGCCTCTTGTATCATACTTCAAGGAAACATAACCAATCATGTATACTTTATGCTCGACCTTGTCAAACTTAAGTGCGACACAGATTAAACTGTGTCGCACGTTAACAACTGTTATAAGGCAGTAACCAATATTTCTGCGCCTTGGTACTGCGTACTACGTACTACTCAGGATTGTAACATATCACTCAAACCAGAAATGAATTTTTTGGAATGAAATCTTTAATTTAGATACATGGTTGACCATAAATAGTCGTATGAAATTGAACTATAATGGTAATTAGAACACTCGTAACATACGAGGGTGAGTCAAAAAGTAATGCCTCCTATTTTTTCTCTCCTTTAATTGCAAAGGAAATTGAATCGTTTTATATAGCTTGAAAACTACAACACTGACAATTAATTTGTCACTATTCAATATAATCTCCGTCCTTTTCCACATTTTTGGTCCACCTTTTAACTAGGGCATGTATTCCAGTGTAGTAAAACACACGATCTTACTTCCTAAGCCATTGACGCACGGATGTTTTCTCAGCCTCCTCAACTTTAAAATGAATCCCTCGATGAGCTTCCTTTAGTGGCCCGAACAGATGGAAGTCTGATGGTGCCAGCTCAGGGCTTTATGGGGGGTTTTGTTTGTTTGAGTCCAGAGGTTCTACTCCCATTAGTCTTGAACCCTCAGGAACAAGACCCGGGCCTCTTTCAACCAGGGAGCTATCCGAGCTGTCCCAAAGGGCGCCCGGCGACCTCCGTGGGGCTTTCCATAGGACAAGACCTGGGTAACAAACAAGCCCCCCCCATCTGGTCCTAGGACACAAGACGGGATGGAAGTGGATTTAGCAGAACACATTTATGGGGAGTGAGGTAAGACTTGCCATCCCAATTTCTCAATTTCTGCAGTGGTGTAACGGCTGGTCTTGAATTGTCATGCAAAAGAAGAACATCCGCCATAGTTCTTGTTGGGCGAACTCGGCGAAGACGTGCTTTCAGCTTTCTGAGAGTTCTGACGTATTGGACAGAATTTATTGTGCATCCCTGGTCCAAAAAATCAATCGTAAGCACACCCTCTGCATCCCGTAACATTATCGCCATATCTTTCCCTGCCGACCGCTGAGTTTTGAATTTTTTTCTTCGGTGACGCTGTGTGATGCAATTCCATTGACTGTCTGTTTGATTCAGGTTCAAAAAATAAACCCACATTTCGTCTCCAGTAACAATTTTTCCCAGAAACTCCTCTCCCTCCAAACTGAAGCTCTGAAAGAGTTCGGAGGCTATTGTTTTCCTTGTTTCTTTGTTCTGGGCGGTTAACATTCTTGGTACCCAACGTGAACAAACTTTTGAGTTATCCAGTTGTTGAATAATCGTCATCACACTGCCTTTACTGAGGGAGGTAATGCGACACAATTCACCTGTTGTTACCCGGCGATCACCACGAATGATGCCATCGACTCGCTGAATGTTGCATGGAGTCACTGCAGTCACCAGCCTGCCGCTTCGCTTTTCATCTGCCAATGGTGTTTGTCCTTCCGCTTCGTTACAGCGACGAACCCATGCTCTAACAGTGCTGACATCCACCATACACATTTTTTAGCCATTTGTGTATGCGAATTAGCGTTTACCTTCCGCAGTCAAAAATTCTATCACAGAACGCCGTCTAATATGAATGTCGATGTCAGCCATTTTGCAAGAGGATGCAGTGCTGCCACCTGTTGACTTAGGAAGTTACTACTGCAGGGTATTGGTGAAGAAGGTTTGAGGAATTGCGCCAAACTCAAAGTGTTCACATAACTTACTTATTTAAGAAAAATAGGGGGCATTACTTTTTGACCCACCCTCGTAATTACTGTCGCTTCTCTTCGCTCGGTCGGTTAATAATAATACTCACGTCTTTGCCTAACTTAAATAATCAAGAGTTACTGTTAGAAAATCAAAAAGAAAAGCATTCTGTATAAAGAATCTTTTACAGTAGAGAGGTTTTAATAAAAATCTTCACGTTGCGTCTTTGCCTAACTTAAACCACCAAGTTTATAATTCATACGGAAATTCATAGTTTTCTGAGTGAGGCTTTTGAGCAAGCGCAAATATTTTTCTTTTCTTCCTTCTTTTTCCAACATTTCATTAAAACCTAATATATTTAATGTTTAGGAAGGCTTTCTCTGCTTGCTACTGATGCTGTCTCTCCACCACCAGAAGGCAAGGCAGAGGAATGTGTAATGTAATCCTTTTGCTGTCCACATTAAATTTATGCTTGCCCTTCGGATATGATAAGGATGTTATGCTCATATAAAATACACAGTGTTGTCACATACTCACCCATGCATAATACGTATCACTGCAGTTGCTGAAACGAGCATTTGGTTTGGCAGCCTGGGAGACTCAAATGCACTCATACACTCATTTCGTAGTAAACAGATACACTACCAGAGCAGATTAACAGTTCAAACCCCTCACTCTCTTCATGCTCCCTTTGCCTTCTTGTGGTGGGCAGACAGTACTTGATAGAGAAATTAAAAATGGTCAAATTATATCTGGAATGTCCACTGTCACAAGTTTTATGTCATTATGTTCATTTTTATACAATAATCAAATTATAATGCCTATTGGAGGTATACAATAAAACGTTTAAATTACTAGGAAAAACAAATGAGCACGTCGGTATAAATTACTTGAATCGTTAAAATATGAGGCTTCCAGGTTCTAAGTGATTATATAATGGCGTACTTGACTTCTAAATTGGCCTTGCTTCATCTATCTTTTAACTATCCCTGATATTTGACTTCCCTTTGAAAGCCGTTACTATGGCGGACCGTACTTACCTTATGATATTAAAAAGTAAATAAGGTACAACCTTGAACTTTGTAACGCCAACTGGACATAGCAGGAGAGTGGATAATGAAAAAATATTACTTTCTATTCTCCGCTTCTCCTCTTATAGCTCATTCTGTAGATCCTGCTTGCTGAAACAAACGTTCTGGTGGGATCATATAACTGCCTGACAAATGGGAAGATGTAGCCTGTTTGTGGTCCAGTGTCTCATGTCACTAGCTAGTTCCCACAGCTTGTCCTGAATCCATAACTACACAAACTGGCTGCTTATATAAAAACAACTTAGTAAAATATGGACAGTAGAAGGAGTATTTTGAAAACATCATGATAATAGAACAAGATCTTCATTTCACTGCCTTTCTTTAAGAGGACACAAGGGTGACGCTTCTAAATTCTCCATTGATGAAAGCATATTAAGTTAATACGCAAGTAATATTCCAAAGCATTTTCATTAGAAGTCTTATTACAACATCGCCAGGAGCTATGAATATATTGATTGTTTAATGAATTATTTAATGGTATACTAAAAGTTCATAGGATGAAGGAACTGAAAACTTCATTAGGTGATATAAATAAGCAATTTGAATTGAGGAATTTTAAGACGAATCTTGGAAATGATTCTTTTATTAGTGTTTCAGTTACTGTAAATCTATGATAATACCCTACACTAGTATTTTAATTAGTTATCCTTATTAAAATATAACAAAAGAAATATCAATCATCTTTACACTTCCAGATTTCAATACTTCTCTATAAATTTTGAAACTGAAATAAACTTGTAATGTGAATGGAATATTTTGAACACATTAACATGTAAAAGAAATATTTTTGTATTATTTATTTACTGGCCTGTCCATTCCTTAAGAATGCTCTATGCGATGATTGATGATAGAGAAAGAAATAATTATGCACCTGGTAGAATGATGGTGGAGAAACCGAGATGCTGGAGAAAAACCCCCTGCGGGATGTTGTCCATCAAAAGTTCCACATACAGTTGCCTGGGAACGAACCCAGGGACGCCCGCTCGGGACACCCGAAATTATAATAGGTTATACTGTCTTGCACAAAGGCACTACACTATGTAGTACAGTAACTATTATATTTTGAAACTAGAAAATTGATTATATTAATAATGTAACTATAAATAAAAATTGACGTTTTGATGACTTTTACCTGGAGTATATTGCCCAAAGCTATGCAGATGACATCTGCATTGCACTCAGAGGCAAATTTGAGGATACAGTTTCGGGCCTTATGCAAAAGGCCCTAGAAGCTGTTGAAAGGTGATGCTGTGAGGTACAATTTTCAGCTAACCCTAATTAAACTAACCTCATTGTTTTTATAACAAAGGGACGGCTTGATGGATTGTATGAGCTGATTTTTTGGGAAGAAGTTTCTTCGATGCGGGTCGGTCAAGTATCTGGGACTTATACTGGATTCTAGGCTGACGTGGAGATAGCATATTGAACATAAGGTGATTAAGGCCTGCAAAACCTTGTGGATCTGTCGGAGGGCCCTTGGTGTGAGGTGGGGTGGTTTATTGGCTCTATACCTCCATCGTCAGGCCCTCCATCACTTATGCTGCAGTGTAATTGTGGCCTTGTGTTACACATAGGCATAAAAATACACAATGTTACACATAAAAATAAACTAGCGTGTTTGGGAATTACTTGAGCCTTGCGCACCACTCCACTCAGTGCCCTACAGGCATTGCTTGGCTTCCCTCCTCTGGATTTGTTTATCCAAAGAGAGGTCGGGTGACAGCTCATCATCTCTGGAGTTTGGGCTGTTGGTCTTTAAAAAATCCGGTTAAATGACATAGATTCTGAACGGGCTTCAGAAGTCGCGGACTATCCTAGCGATGGGTTGCGACAATATGAAGCCTATTTATAATCGTGACTCTGAATATAGGGTCAGGTTTCCGCCCAGAGAGGAATGGACTCGTAGCCCACGGGTTCCTGAGTGTGTCAAGTGGTCCGGCTGGTGCACAGACGGCTCCAAGACCGGCTCGGGGCTGGCATTTATGGGCCTAAGACAAGGCTATCATACTCACTGGGAGGTTATTCTAGAGTATTTATGCTATTTTGGCCTGTGTTTATCACATCTTAGGGATGCCTTGGCTGCATGCTCCAATTCTGGATGGGATGTTTACCCAGGAATAGATTACCAAGCATCAAATCAACTTACCAGCTCAGTATTACTTTTCTAAACTAATCAGTATAAGCGAGCATTTTAGACTTCTCAATGTAAGCCAACAAGTATCAATAGCGTCATTACGTCAATGATTCTGGAAACAGCGAATCCACCAGACGGTTACAAAGGAGTTCACGTACATCAGCTGTGTTAAACAACAACACAATTAGAAATTGCCAAGTAGAATATGAAGCAGCTGCCTAGAAAAACGTAACACCAACTGATCTATGTGTAAATGATAGTGTAGATTATACTGGTACATTTCTAATAATGAGTGGCAGCCGACGTAGTAGCAAACAGGCAGGCGTTCACATCATTTTTCTCTTGTCACGCAGCAAGAGCGATACATACTGTTGTCTCTGTTCTGTCAATCAATGCCTTCGTGCCTGTCCTTCTAATCTTCATATCACTGAATGGAATTCTGATTACTAGCTTCTTCTTCTTCTTCTTCTTCTTCTTCTTCTTCTTCTTCTTCTTCTTCTTCTTCTTCTTATCCTCATCATATAGGCCTACGGCCTGTTCCTTCCAGAAATTAGGAATCCTTCCTTCCTTTTTTTTTTTCTTTTTGGTCTTCCAGGAGATCTTCTTCCGTCTGCTGGTAAGTAGTTTCTTGCTATACGTGCGATTCTGTCCGATGTCATACGGGATACATGGTCATTCCATTCGCTTTGTCTTCTATCCACCCAATCAGCTATTGCTTGAATGTTTAATTGCTTTCTAATATCTTCACTTCTTATTATATCTCTTCTTGTTCTTCCTATAATTTTTCTTAAGACGTTCATTTCATTTGTCTCTAGAATCTGTTTCGTTTTTTAGGTGTCCGCTCTTACTTCACAGGCATAGGTGGATATTGGGCGTATTACTGCTTTATAGATTCTAGGCTTGGTTTCTTTATTTAAATATTTGTTTTTCCATATAATATCATTTATGCAGCCTGCAATTCTCGCTTCTTTATTCGCTTGATATATAACTTCATTCTGCAGTGCTCCCCAACTATTTAACTCAACGCCCAGGTTCCTTATTGTCATTACCTGTTCTATTATTTTCCTCTCTAGTTCCAATATAAATCTCAAGGGGAGTTTACTTATGGTCATTGATTTCGTTTTTGTTAATGATATTTTAATGTTATAGTGTCTACATCCAAGATAGAATCTATATAGCAGTCTTTGTAAGTCATCCTCAGTGTTTGCCATCAGGACAACATCGTCAGCGTACAGTACTAGCTGTACGTTTAAATTATTTGACTATCGCTTAAAGCTTATTGCACTCCCAAATTCCCCTTACATCTACAAGCAAACTATCAGAAGACACAGATTCAATGTGGTGGCTCTCTACTAAAGTCATGATAACAAGGTGACTTATCCTATAAGGCATACCATTTATTTGAGCCTTGTTGATGCATAACGACTATTTCTTTTAGTTAACTCTGGCTGAAAGAACTTTTCCTTAAGGAAGTCATTACCATCTAAAATCATCTGTCTTATTCATTTATGTCAATCATTTATGTAATAGTAGATATTAGTTTCAGGTATATAAGTAAAACTGGATCGAATTTGTGCTAGAGCATACTTCCGATATATCAGACTTCTCCCGAAGGAACAAACCATAGTTATTAGTACTTAAACGAAAAATGGAATGAAATATCCAGATCATTTCACTATGGGAACAGGTTTCAAACAAAAGGCTCCAAGAGATCATAAACTCAAAGAATATACTACTGATATATGATATTCACAGTACATTTTGAGACTCAGCCTTCTCAGTTTTCATCACCATTCCAAGGTTCATCTGAGGCTCCTTTAACAACAATTCCTTTACGGGGCTAGGTTGTTAGTCCGGCGTACAAATCCCAACCTGAAGGAACTGAACTCCTACTTATATCCCCGGAGTCAGGGTGTCTCAGCTATACCCCAAAGCACTACGTGACTTTCTACATCACGTATGGACTGCAGTTTAACTCCGCTCACCATGGAGTCCCAAAGGAATATAGCACTAGAAAGGTCAAGTGCAAAGGGGCAGTGTTCCAAATGCTGCAATGCCTTATCACAGCAGATAAGCTAAATCGACTACCGTATGGAACCCATGCACTGGAAGTAGAAGCCGACAAGGAACTAGAAAAAACTTAGGTTAACTGTTACAAATTGAAACTTTGTAAAACCCTAAAGTTACAAGTATCTAACAAAAAGTGAAAGACCACACTATAGATACCACTAACATTTCATGTAACGAAGAGAAAATCGGCTACACTTAAGTTACATTTTTCAGTAATGAGTCCCTGAAACAAACAAGCACACAAGGAGGGAGGGAGGAAGGGAGGAATGAAGGAGGGAAGGAAAATGGCTGATTTTACCACATCAATTTCTGTTTAACGTTTATGGTTTCTATATTACATAAAATGCAATAAGTCTGAAGAGGCCTCTGCGGTTAACATTCTCATTATATTTAAAAAATTAGACATTAATAAAAATTTCTGGATGTAACTTGATGCAATTTTTACCTGATTTCTTGAAGGTTTTACTATCCTTTGACCATTTTAATCTAGGTCAACACTCTGGCACTTCATTTAGTTACACTCACTTCACTAATCTGAATTAATTCAATTTTCCTTGTTACGTCACTTTCATCGCGATGTAACCCTTTCTTCGGTAAACTTCACTCGCGAAGTCGAACATTAGATGCTTGTACGTCGGAAATGACCTCATAATTACATTCATAATCACACACTTGATATGACGGAAACGTACTCACTAGCTGGTTGCTAAATAACTGATTCACTCGCGAGAGTGCTTACTTATGTATCTTCCCAGAACGTTCGAGAAGCGGGAAGAAGACAAAACTTCCAGAAGAATATTGTTATCTATTGATAGCTCTTTTGCTATATACCCTGTAATACCATGTATTTTGTCTCCGTTTATCACTTGCATTCAGTCGGTCGGTGCCAAACTTCTGATACATTTGTGCTAGAACCGCTGCGTCACAATGTATTTTGTGAAAATAAAGTACTAAAAATATAACCTCTACGTTCTTTTGTGTATAAATGTTCTAGCGTTGGATCTTAATATACGAATATACATACACTTGCACCAAATTAAGGTCTATCGATTTTGAACGTTATTCAGCTGTACTAGGCAAGGAAGCTGTACAAAAACTTCAAAATCGTTAAGTTTATTAGGACATTCGATATTTTTCTTGTATTTTGCAAGAAAATTAATCGAAAGATACAAGCATCAAGGCCTGGTATATTTAGCACTTAAGATGCACATTATTTTCCTTCCTCTCAGAACGCTAAGCGTAACCCAAGATCCAGGTAATCAAGAAAAGAAAATGGCTGGGATTTCCATACTTGGCTTTGAATATGCAGAGACCACAAATGGAAAATCCTGGTATTTACTTTATCGAATTAACTTTTTCGCGTGGGGAGAGTAAATCATTCTGCCGGCAGTAAAATCTTCGCGGCAAGTCTCTGTTCTTTCATATTTCTGAAATAGTACGAAAGCGGCTATTGCATAACTAACCTATAAAAAGTACTCAACACTTTAATCAGCATCTTTATAAATGTTTTACTATAACCTAACTCACATAGAAGTGAAACAAAATGCTTGAGGGAATCTTTCCGCACATAACTACTGGTGGACGCTCATCCTCTAAGCAATTGTTAGAGAATAGAATACACAAGAAAACACCATAATCATCATCATCATCATCAACATCACTATCATTAGACCGCGCGTGGCTGAGTGGTTAGAAATTCGTCTCTCACCAAGGCGGCCCGGGATTGATCTCAGGCGAACGCAAAGTGGGATTTGTGATGAACAAGACAGCGCTGGGGCGGGTTTTCTACGTATCTCCAGTTTCCCCCGTCAACTTTCTTTCTTTTTCTTTTATTTACCAAGCAGGATGCCTCAACCGGTTTCTTCTGTGGCCCACATTCGGGAGCTACAGGTTCGATTCCCGCGGCCGACCTACCTGACGCATGGGTTTTTTCAGGGGGGGGGGTTCCCGGTTCGCTAGGCAAATGCTGTGTAGGTTAATTACATCTCCGAATTTCCTGCCCGTCCATTTCACTTCCAATTACATCTCTCATCTGGTGGTTGCTTTTAGGGTAGAACTGTCGGCGGGAGTCTCGGCGGTGCATGGTGGGAAGATATGCGCTGAAGAAAACACTTTCCCTTCCAGCGGGACGGACTTCGGTCTCCGAGCCGACCTAGTGGGCCGATTTAGCAGCGCAGCAGGTGGAATGCCGATTGTCAAAGCCTTCCTGTAGTATTCTGCTCTGGTCAGGCGGCCTCCAGTCTCCAAATCGGCCACGTGACTTTCGGAGCCACGGCAGGTGGGATGACGATTGTACTAGGCCCACCACCGGAGAATCTCTAACTGGTAAAATGTAGGGATCTTTCCCTGTGTACTGTAGTGACTCCTTGGGGTCGGCTATAATCTGTCTCCTCTCACCTCATCCTTCCTCCCAGGGACACGCCACTTGGGACATAGGTACAATAGATCTAGTCAGGTCCGCGTGCCGAATCCCCTCCGAATAATCCAGTACTACTACCACCACTATTTTCTTTTATTTTAGTGGGGACTCCTCTGAATCAACAGGCAAAAGTCGGGTAGGTTAACTACATCCCTCCGAATTGCTTGTCCTTCCATTTCACCTCACTCATTGTTTCACTTCACTTTTTAAAGCTTTGGTGATTGAAGCGTGTTCACGCTATTCAAACATCGCGGAAGTCTTGGTGGTACATTACAGTGATAAAGTATGCTCTCTATGAACTAAGTGCGCGGAATGGGAGGAGCTCGGTGAAGCTGGGCAGAGGGCTGCGGTTGTACCAGCCGCTACTGCGAGATTCAACCTGAAAAACTGCAGGAATCTTGCCTTCTACCCTGTCGTGCCTCCTGTTCCAGCAGCAGTTTTCCTCATCTCCTCATTCTCTCCTCTAGGGAGCACAAGAGAAATAATCAAGGTGCTAAGTTCTCTTCTGTATCGCTATGCATACGTCATACATTATGGACTGCCTGATACTGCTAATAGCCCGACTTCTTTGTTCTTTTCCGCAGTAATGCATAGCGAAAATAATTTCAAAATCAAAACACATAGCGACAAGCTTATTAGCTTAGTATATTCTATTCTTCTTGCACCTACAAAATAAATAATGAACAATCAGTGAACTGGCGAAGAGATTAATTGTTTCGGGTTAACTGTGTTGCAGAGGGCGTACCCCAGTTATACGTAAGTAGTTATAAATGATAGGTTCCAGCACACACCCAAAAGAGCAAGATGGCGGCCATGCGCAATCTGTATGTTGAGCGGATATAGACAGTGTTTAGGCAGGTAGTCAATCCTCTTAATTTGCTGTAACTTATAATGCTGTGTCTTGAGGTGTTGTCAGGGCTTGTCTTGAGCTATGATCTGAGGCTCTAGGGTTAAGAGTTGCAGGGTTTCTTAGGTGAAGTCTGTTGGTATGGGATGTTAATATCTGTAGGATTTAATGGTTAGCTCTTGTGGTATGATCTAAGGCCCTAGGGATAATAGTTTCACAGGTGAAGTCTTTTGGTCTGGATGGTTGAGAGCTGTAGGATTTAGGGGCTAGGTCTCTATGTATGTTCTGGGAGGGGGGGAGGGTTCTAGTGCTAAGAGCTGCAGGTTTTTTACAGGTAAAGGTTGCTGGTCTGGGAGGTTAATAACTATAGCATTTGGAGGGTAGGTCCTGAGGTATGATCTGGGGGCTCTAGGGTTAAGAGTTTTCACAGGCGAAGTCTGTTGGTCAGGATGGTTGAGAGCTGTAAGATCTAGAGGTTAGGTATCTATGTATGATTAGGGGGGTTCTAGTGTTAAGAGCTTCAGGTTTTCACAGGTAAAGGTTGCTGGGCTGGGAGGTTAATGAATGTAGGATTTGGAGGGTAGATCCTGAGGTATGATCTGGAGCTCTAGGGTTAAGAGTTGTAGGGTTCATAGCTAAATGTTGTTGGTCTAGAGGATAAAGGCTGTAGGGTCTTTTAACTACGTTTTATGGGTTGAGGTATGGTCTTATCATTTTGAAGTTCAGTTTGCTAGTCCAGCGATTAAAGGCGGTTAATCTCGAGGCAAGTCCTACATTTATGCTTTACTATGTCATCCTATTATAAACTAACCTAACATACTCATCCAGTTCTACCTTCTTTCATCATTCTTTATTGTAACCTAGCTGTGTTTTGCTAATGGCTTCCTTTGTTGCATCTGTTAACCTAATTGTTCTCTTTACTTAAGTTCCTCTATTCTGCCACTTTAACCTAACCTAATATATCCCTTGTTTTTACCTTCTTGATCATTGTTCAACTTACTTGATTCTACTATTAAGCTGTCCTATTCTTACCTCCTTAACCTATCCTAAGCATGTTTCTCTTCTCCTCTATCTAACCCGTATCTTTTAAGCTCAACTATTTTGTCTAATGCTAACTACTTGTATGTATGATGCAAATTTTTGAGGCATGTCGATGTTAGAGCTATCTTTGTCACTGCAAGAGGTATAAATGCTGATTACAGATCTTTATACAGTAAATTTAACCCTTTGTGTATCTGCTTCTGTTTTCCGAAAAATTGAGGTTCTTTTGTTGCTAGAGTTTCTTGTTTTTCGTACCTTCTCTATGCTTTCAGGAACTCTGTTCCGCCTTGTTATGTTTTGAGGTCTTATGCTTATACCTTAGGCTTTTTGATTGTCTTTTGATCTGAAAGGCTATCTATATTGGTTATGTTTCTCATCTCTTTTGGTCACATAGTTAGGTCTTGAGGCACGATCTTAGGGCCTGGGGTTTAAAGGATGTAGGTCTCATAGCTTAAGTTTGCAGGTCTGAAGGTTAAAGGCTGTAGGTTTAGTGGTTAGGTCGCATGGATTCTAGGTTAGATCTCTCGGTCTAGAGTTTAAGGCTGTAGGATCTGGAGGTTACTATTGAGGTATGATCTGAGGGCTCTAGGGTTAAGAGTTGTAGGCTTCATAGCTAAAGGTTGCTGGTCTGAAGGTTAAAGGCTGTAGGTTTAGTGGTTAGGTCGTATGGATTCAAGGTTGGATCTCTCGGTCTAGAGATTAAGGCTGTAGGATCTGGAGGCTACGTATTGAGGTATGATCTGAGGGCTCTAGGGTTAAGACTTATAAGCTTCGTAGCTAAAGGATGCTGGTCAGGAGGTTAAAACTGTAGGATCCGGAGGTTAGGTATTGAGGTATGATCTCGGAGCTCTAGGATTAAGAGCTCTAGGTTTCATAGCTAAAGGTTTTCCAGCTAGAGATATCTTCGTTTCTCTTAGAGGTATATTTGCAATGGTCTGGGCGTAGAGTTTTCATACGTATTTTCATGCAGATTGATATCTTTAAACTCTTGTGTCTTTTTTCAAGCTTTCACCCCCTCTGCATCGTCTTGTAATAAGTCGTAACGCTAAACCAATGTTCTTATGCTATTTTCAAGCTTTTTCAGATGTTATGAGGTTTATGGGTGTTTCAAGGATTTTTCAGACCAAGTTCAGTCACTTAAATCATTTTATAACTGAGTAAAAGGTTTTCCAAGGATATTTTAGATTACGAGCTAGCAGTTACTTTTTCAATTTACCTATTTTAACATTAACTAAAGTGCGTTCAGTTAGCTTGTAGTTCAGTAGTAGACACCTCTCCTCTTTTATCTGGGCTGGAAACCAGCACTAGAATTTAATCCTAGTGGCAGAGTTAACGCCTTCCTCCATTTTTGTTATTTCATCTTTCTTCCTCAGGCGCCCTGAGAGTCGTAGGATAGATGTCACTTGTGTAAATAGTCATTCTGTAGCTCAGCTTACAGAGATAACCATTATCTTCTGATCTAAGTTGTCCCCTGTTGCACACTTTCTGCAATACTATAGTGTCCGTACGCGTATGTTGATACTCCATCCTCAGCAATCACTCTCTTGTCGTCATGAGGCGATAGGGCTATTTTATTAGCTTCAACTGTAGAAACATTATGTTTTCGGGATAGGATTAAGTTCATAGGAGTGCTTAGGATCTTTTGGGTTTTAAGACATTCCACATAGCTATCGAAGTTGATGTACTACCTGATTGCGCTACGCTTTATGCCTTTGATCTTCTTGATGACACCTCCATCTATGTCGAGAGTATACATCTTAGGTCTGAGCCCTACAAAACGACAAATAATTTTTCCTTGGGCTTCATCTTTAAATTTTCCCAAAACTTTCCTGTTTTTTGTAGAATGACATATATGGTCCACAGGATAATCAGCAGTATCCAGATGTTCAAGAAAACATAACTTATCCTGGTATATATCTTTCGTAGTCACTCTATGGATGAAATAGTCTGTATCCATGTACATAAGTTTTAGTATTTCAGTCCCGTAATACGGCAATAACACATCATAATGATATCGATACATCAAGGTTTTTTAGATATCCAGCACACACATCCCAATGTATATAGGTTTGTCGAACACTATCTCTCGCGAAGCCATGTGTACTGCAGCCAGATTAGGTCCATATATAGTTCGGTCAATGAGCGTAGGCTTAGCAACCAGCTTTTCCAATGTCTTCCAATCGGTAACAAGTCGTATATTCATTCGGTTTCTTATATTCTCCATAGTTTTTCCGAACATGGCATTGTTAAAAAGTTTGTACAGATCCTTCTCGAAATCATTTCTAGATCCTTGTCGTAGTTCGTTATTGAATTGGACATAAGGCTTTAACCAGCATGACTGTCGAAATTGTAGTACACGATGGATTTTTATCAGTTCTATCCCATGATCAAGAGCTTGCTTCAAGGTCATGTAGTGCACCACATACTTAGTTCGTGATCCCTTGTCACAAGACGGCTTCACACCTGCATGTGATAAATAAAGAGGGTGCGGTCAAACCCTTGTAAAACCCTTGTCACAAGACGGCTTTACCTCTGCATGTGATAAATAAAGAGGGTGCGGTCAAACCCTTGTCAAACCCTTGTCACAAGACGGCTTCACTCCTGCATGTGATAAATAAAGAGGGTGCGTAAACAATGGGATGCCGGCTAGGGGAGAAAGACGATGTATGGCGCCTTTTTACCGTCTGGTAAGTGGTGCCCATGCCCTTACTGTCTGTCTGTGACTTGTAGTTTTATCAACGGTCCAGAATCGAATCTCACGCAAAGGAGTACTGCTTATATTGTAATAACTCCGAAACTAATTATGATAGAGAGTTCGGATAAACTTTATTACTTACATATGGTTAGCGGGGTCCGCAGGGTTTATGCTGTATACCTGTAGTCCTTAGTTCGAGTCCTGAATTGTTTAATTTAAATATCGCTGTAACCAGCGGGTCTAGAGAAGTGAAATAACCTTTATATGGTTATGCTTCTCATAGTTAATCACGTGCTGACAATGTGCAGCTCAAGGGTCCCTGGTTCGAGTCCTGTATCAGTTAATCTGAATATCTCTGTAACCAATGGGTCTAGAGCGGCGACATCAAATTTATATGGTGGTACCTAGCGTAGTTAATAATACCCTAATACTGTTTACCTGAGAAGGTCCTTGGTTCAGTTCCCATCGCCCATTGAATTATGTAATTGTGTTCTATTTCTGATCTATTGCACATAGAACAGCGGGGGAAAGCGCAGTTTTTTTCATTCAACATATGCTGTGAATGATTTATGATTCCGTATCCTACAGACCCGTGGTTCGATTACCGCTTCTGTCGCAATATCTTGAATCTTAAATAACTCTTGAACTAATAAAGTTAGCGCAATGAAATAGCGTATACATATATACTTTAGGTCTGAATTGTTTTTGAAATGGTAATTTACGCCGTAGGATCAGGGTTCAAATCTCGGTGGGATAATTTAAATAGCTTTGAATATAAATGCTTTTAGGCGTGTTGAAAAGCTCACCCCATAAGATCATGCATCATGACTTGTCTCATGTTGAGAAGATATGTTTACCTTAAACGATTTACATAGACTTTCGAATCAAAATACTTAATCTCAATGTTTAATATGTAAGCATGAGACTCAGACATAACAAGAGGATGTAATAATTTAATTTAGGAAAGAGAACGGATGCCCGTAGCAACAAACATAAATAGGTTAAAATATAACATAAGGGTTTAAGAAGGTGTGTTTGTGATGACGTGAAGGATTCTAAGGGTGCCCCGTAGATGAGTTAAACGGTGTAATAGATGAACTTGAGAAAAATCGAACTGTTATGTTAAGAGATGTATCAAAAGGCTCCAAGAAGGTATGATTGAAGATGGAGAGATGCCTAAGGGTGGTGATGGGTGCTCCTAATGTAACTTTAAAACTAAAAGGCGTAGCTTAGTCATATTTATACTCGTTTGAATTGTGTAAATTTTATCTTCAAATCTAGTTATTTATTGCCTTTTTTTAAATTTTAATTTGTCTAATTTTTTCTCTCATGTGATTTGTATACTAGATTAAAACTAATCGTAAACTGCGAAAAAAATGAATAGAGTTTTCTTTAAGGTTTTCTCCGATAGTAGAACCATCTTCGAGCCCCGGTGGTGGCAAGATAATAGACGTTTCTTTTAGGTTTCCTCCGATAGTAGAACCATCTTCGAACCGCAGTGGTGGCACGATAATAGTGTTTTCTTTTAGGTTTTCCCCGATAGTAGCTCCACCTTCGAGCTACAAAGGTGGTGGTGTGATGAAGTTTTCCTTTAGGTTTTCTCCGATAGGAGCGCCACCTTCGAATCCCGTTGGTGGAGGGGATGATGAAGTCTTCTATTGGGTCTGCAATAAGTGTATAAAGAGAGTTTGATCGATCTTAGATTGTAATTACGCTAGTGTGTTTACAGCTGAGCGGATCAGCTTCCACAGTGAAATTCATCATCAGTAGCGCTGATAACTTATCAAGGTGAAGAAGAGAAGTGAAAAGGTGTATCAGACACTTACTTAGCATCATATTCCCCGAAGATTAGCCTGCACATAACAAAAACTATAGCAATGGAAGCTCTGTTAGACCCTGCTATTCCAGAATTTAAGTGTGGTAAATGTGATAAGAGTTTCCTGAAAAACTGCAATAAAAAGAGACACGAGCTGGTCTGCGGTCAGTATTATGAATGTAAACATTGTGCTGACGTTTATGGTACTGAACATCGCAGAGATGTGCATCAAGAACGATGCGAGAGAATAATTGCTGCTAAGAAACTCAAGATCGAACCTAGCAAACATAAATTGCTGTTAATGGTTCCTGATGAAGATGATGTCGTAGAATATGAAACAGCTTTCCAAGATCGACTGAAATCTTATTTCATACAATGCTCTACATGCCAAGACCTGAACACATATCTCCAAGAATCAAAACAGCGGATAATTAAAGCCGTTCAGAAGCAACTGAGGATCCATAAAAGTGTGAAAATTAACCTCATGGGTGAATGTCAATTTGTGAATGCCGTTGGTGATACTACTGATAAAGCCTTTAAAACACCAAATCAAGCAATATTTTTAGAAAGTGACTTGGACGCCATCTTGGATAGTAAATTCAAGAAACTTTGTACTGAAATGGAGGAAAGTCAACTTAAAGGAAGCAACTGGGCTTTATTAGCTGTTGACGGGGTTCGAGTTAGAATCAACAAGAATAATGGACTAAGAGGAAGCAGTTACATCCCTCTACCGGCCTCTATTGGAGCTAAAGGAGCCTGCATAAATCCCCAGAATTATGAAGATGAGAAATGTTTTATGTACGCCGTACTTGCCAAGTTCATTCATAAGAATCCTCAACATGTTAGCAAGTATAAGGATCTTCAAGAAAGATATGACTTTAGCTGCGTCTCATTTCCTACGAATTTGAGTGACATCCCCAAATTTGAACGAAAAAATAACATCTCTATAAATGTTTTCGGTTTGGATGAAAAGAATCAAGTGTTTCCTATGAAAGTTGTCAATGAAGAACAAGCTGAACATTGTGATCTGCTTCTATTAAGCGATGCAGCTGGACGTCATCATTACGTTTATATAAAGAATTTCGAGAGACTTATTCATCAACAAAAAACCAAATGTGAGGGAAAACTCTACATCTGCAAGCGCTGTTTTACGCACTTTGATTATCGAAATGGAGGAGTTGAGAGGTTAAATGAACATAGAAAATTATGTAGCCAACACGGAGTTGCTAAGATTGTTATGCCAACTAAGGAGAAATCTATTGTTAGATTCAAGAATCATGAAAGGATGTTGAAATTACCTTATGTCATATACGCTGACTTTGAAAGCATTCTTACCCCTTACCACGGGTGTTCTTCTAATCCCGAAACGTCTTATACAGTTCCATATCAGAAGCATATTCCTATGAGTTTCTGTGTTTATGTCAAATCCTCAGCTACAATTGAAGGTTTAAAGACTGATCTTCCTACTGAACCCTATGTATATCGTGGTTATGATGCTGCACCGAAGTTTATGGAGTATGTAAGTTCTCCCGCAAAGAAAATTAATGCTGTATACAAAACTGGTGCTCCATTAACTCTGACAGATAAGCAGCAAAAATCATTCGAATCTTCTACAGAATGCTACTTATGTGGTAAAGAATTTACCGACGATAACTGGAAAGTACGAGATCATGATCATATAAGTGGTGAATATCGAGGAAGTCTACATAATCAGTGTAATCTAGCCTGTAAAACGCCTAATTATATTCCTGTCTTCATACATAACCTGAGTGGATATGACTCCCATTTCATTGTTAAGGCGTTAGGCTGTACTAGCGATAGAGTAGAAGTTATTCCTAGCTCTGAGGAAAGTTATATATCATTTTCCAAGTATGTTGGAAATATTAAACTTCGTTTTGTGGATACCTATCGCTACCTTAGTACCAGCTTGGATAAACTAGCAAAAAATCTAACATCATATCCTGAAACCATAAGTACTTTGAAGCAGAGCAATTCAAATCGATGACACGTAAGGGTGTTTTCCCCTACGATTACGTTACATCGTGGGATGTTTTGAATGACACAGAACTTCCTCCGAGGGAGGCATTCTACAAAAAACTGAACAAAGAAGAAATTAGTGATGGAGAGTATGAACATGCAAAAAGTATATGGAGACAGTTCAACATTAAAAAATTAGGATAGTATAGCGACCTCTATCTAACTTCAGATGTTCTTCTACTAGCTGATGTGTTTGAGACATTCAGAGACCAGACCCTGAAAACGCATAAAGTTGATCCTGCACATTATTTTACATCTCCTGGACTTAGGTGGGATGCAATGCTGCTGTATACAGGAATTGAACTAGAATTGCTACAGGATTACGATCAGCTGCTCATGGTTGAATCAGGTATAAGAGGAGGATTATGCCAAGTGTCCCATCGATACGCAAAGGCGAACAACATCTATATGGAGGAGTATGACACAAGTAAGCCCTCACAATATATTACGTACGAGGACGCAAATCACCAATATGGCTGGGCGATGTGTCACGCCCTTCCTTACGGGGGTTTTGAGTGGGTTTCTCCTGCAGATATTAACCTAGAAATACTTCGAGAAGATGACCCACTCGGCTACATTTTAGAAGTGGATCTTGAATATCCTACAGAACTTCATGCGCTGCATAATGATTTACCATTCCTGCCCGAGTGCTTCAAGCCTAAGGATTCTTCTACAAAGAAGCTAATTCCACACCTTGGATCACGAACTAAGTATGTGGTGCACTACATGACCTTGAAGCAAGCTCTTGATCATGGGACAAAACTGATAAATGTCCATCGTGTACTACAATTTCGACAGTCGTGCTGGTTAAAGCCTTATATCCAATTCAATAACGAACTACGACAAGGATCTAGAAATGATTTCGAGAGGGCTCTGTACAAACTTTTTAACAATGCCATGTTCGGAAAAACTATGGAGAATATAAGAAACCGAATGAATATACGACTTGTTACCGATTGGAGGACATTGGAAAAGCTGGTTGCTAAGCCTACGTTCATTGACCGAACTATATATGGACCTAATCTGGCTGCAGTACACATGGCTTCGCGAGAGATAGTGTTCGACAAACCTATATACATTGGGATGTGTGTGCTGGATATCTCAAAAACCTTGATGTATCGATATCATTATGATGTGTTATTGCCGTATTACGGGACTGAAAATTTAAAACTCATGTACATGGATACAGACTCTTTCATCCATAGAGTGACTACGAAAGATATATACCAGGATAAGTTACGTTTTCTTGAGCATCTGGATACTGCTGATTATCCTGTAGACCATATATGTCATTCTACAAAAAACAGGAAAGTTTTGGGAAAATTTAAAGATGAAGCCCAAGGAAAAATTATTTGTCGTTTTGTAGGGCTCAGACCTAAGATGTATACTCTCGACATAGATGGAGGTGTCATCAAGAAGATCAAAGGCATAAAGCGTAGCGCAATCAGGCAGTACATCAACTTCGATAGCTATGTGGAATGTATTAAAACTCAAAACATCCTAAGAACTCCTATGAACTTAATCCTATCCCGAAAACATAATGTTTCTACAGTTGAAGCTAATAAAATAGCCCTATCGCCTCATGACGACAAGAGAGTGATTGCTGAGGATGGAGTATCAACATACGCGTACGGACACTATAGTATTGCAGAACGTGTGCAACAGGGGACATCTTAGATCAGAAGATAATGATTATCTCTTTAAGCTAAGCTACAGAATGACTATTTACACAAGTGACATCTATCCTACGACTCTCACGACGCCTGAGGAAGAAAGATGAAATAACAAAAATGGAGGAAGGCGTTAACTCATAACACCCATAAACCTCATAACATCTTAAAAAGCTTGAAAATAGCATAAGAACATTGGTTTAGCGTTACGACTTATTACAAGACGATGCAGAGGGGGTGAAAGCTTGAAAAAAGACACAAGAATATAAAGATATCAATCTGCATGAAAATACGTATGAAAACTCTACGCCCAGACCATTTCAAATATACCTCTAAGAGAAACGAAGATATCTCTAGCTGGAAAACTTTTAGCTATGAAACCTAGAGCTCTTAATCCTAGAGCTCCGAGATCATACCTCAATACCTAACCTCCGGATCCTACAGTTTTAACCTCCAGACCAGCATCCTTTAGCTACGAAGCTTATAAGTCTTAACCCTAGAGCCCTCAGATCATACCTCAATACGTAGCCTCCAGATCCTACAGCCTTAATCTCTAGACCGAGAGATCCAACCTTGAATCCATACGACCTAACCACTAAACCTACAGCCTTTAACCTTCAGACCAGCAACCTTTAGCTATGAAGCCTACAACTCTTAACCCTAGAGCCCTCAGATCATACCGCAATAGTAATCTCCAGATCCTACAGCCTTAATCTCTAGACCGAGAGATCTAACCTAGAATCCATGCGACCTAACCACTAAACCTACAGCCTTTAACCTTCAGACCTGCAAACTTAAGCTATGAGACCTACATCCTTTAAACCCCAGGCCCTAAGATCGTGCCTCAAGACCTAATTATGGGACCAAAAGAGATGAGAAACATAACCAATATACATAGCCTTTCAGATCAAAAAGACAATCAAAAAGCCTAAGGTATAAGCATAAGACCTCAAAACATAACAAGGTGGAACAGAGTTCCTGAAAGCATAGAGAGGGTACGAAAAACAAGAAACTATAGCAACAAAAGAACCTCAATTTTTCGGAAAACAGAAGGGTTAAGGGTTAAATTTACTGTATAAAGATCTGTAATCAGCATTTATACCTCTTGCAGTGACAAAGATAGCTCTAACATCGACATGCCTCAAAAATTTGCATCATACATACAAGTAGTTAGCATTAGACAAAATAGTTGAGCTTAAAAGATACGGGTTAGATAGAGGAGAAGAGAAACATGCTTAGGATAGGTTAAGGAGGTAAGAATAGGACAGCTTAATAGTAGAATCAAGTAAGTTGAACAATGATCAAGAAGGTAAAAACAAGGGATATATTAGGTTAGGTTAAAGTGGCAGAATAGAGGAACTTAAGTAAAGAGAACAATTAGGTTAACAGATGCAACAAAGGAAGCCATTAGCAAAACACAGCTAGGTTACAATAAAGAATGATGAAAGAAGGTAGAACTGGATGAGTATATTAGGTTAGGTTAGTTTATAATAGGATGACATAGTAAAGCATAAATGTAGGACTTGCCTCGAGATTAACCGCCTTTAATCGCTGGACTATCAAACTGAACTTCAAAATGATAACCCCATACCTCAGCCCATAAAACGTAGTTAAAAGACCCTACAGCCTTTATCCTCTAGACCAACAACATTTAGCTATGAACCCTACAACTCTTAACCCTAGAGCTCCAGATCATACCTCAGGATCTACCCTCCAAATCCTACAGCTATTAACCTCCCAGCCCAGCAACCTTTACCTGTGAAAACCTGAAGCTCTTAACACTAGAACCCCCCTAATCATACATAGATACCTAACCTCTAGATCTTACAGCTCTCAACCATCCTGACCAACAGACCTCGCCTGTGAAAACTCTTAACCCTAGAGCCCCCAGATCATACCTCAGGACCTACCCTCCAAATGCGATAGCTATTAACCTCCCAGACCAGCAACCGTTAACTGTGAAAAACCTGCAGCTCTTAGCACTAGAGCCCCCCCTCCCAGATCATACATAGAGAACTAGCCCCTAAATCCTACAGCTCTCAACCATCCAGACCAACAGACTTCACCTGTGAAACTATTATCCCTAGGGCCTTAGATCATACCACAAGAGCTAACCATTAAATCCTACAGATATTAACATCCCATACCAACAGACTTCACCTAAGAAACCATGCAACTCTTAACCCTAGAGCCTCAGATCATAGCTCAAGACAAGCCCTGACAACACCTCAAGACACAGCATTATAAGTTACAGCAAATTAAGAGGATTGACTACCTGCCTAAACACTGTCTATATCCGCTCAACATACAGATTGCGCATGGCCGCCATCTTGCTCTTTTGGGTCTGTGCTGGAACCTATCATTTATAACTACTTACGTAAATATTATAAACAAGCCAAATTATATTTAATCAAGTCAAAACTATCTACCTGAGAATAACAAATATTTGCACATCAAGGATTTATTCTTTGCCCATATCACATCATGTAACCTCGAGCGCATTTTGCAATAGTGTTTAAGTGAGCACTGCAGGAAATATACTTTTGAGAGTTTTTGAAAATAAATTGTAGGTCACTGAAATGCTAATTCTGCATAACACCACGTCGTGGAGTAAAAAATGAAAACATTTTAATTTGAAAATATACACAGATAATTTTAAGTGTAAATCGTATATTATCGTTATTCATACATTAATTCTATATAACTTATTTTCCTAATGTACGAAATATCCACCCAAGATAACTGTGATAGTTATTATAATTATCTGACTTATCTTCGCGGTAATACATTTAGTGTTGAGTCGCATTCCTATCGGTTTGGGTTTACTTGCGAGCGCTGCCTTCTGTGGATCGAGCGGGATATCTGCATCTATCTGTTGCCCGCATTTGGGAGAGCCGGTTCGATTCCCGTGGCTGACCCACCTGACCATGGGGTTTCTCCGGGGTTTTGCCGGGTCGCCAGGTGAATGCTGGTTAAGATAATTACATTCCCTGAGTTTCCTGTCCCTCCATTAATCTCCATTATCATTTCACATCGTCCCTCCTTTGGTGGTCTCTTTTGGGGTAGAAGTGTCGGCGAGTGTCTCGGCGGTTCATGGATGGATGGTATGTTCTGAGTGAAACTTCCTGCTGCGGCAGGACGCTCACAGGGATTCGTGCCCGGTCTGGTGGGGGCCATTTTCAGACCTGCCCTCTGCACTGTTGTGGCTCCTTGGAAACGGCCAACCTCTGTCACTTCTCGTCTCATTCTTCCTCCCGAGGATGCCCACTTTGGGCATAGGTACAACAGATCAAGGCTGGTCGCAGTGCCGAAGCCCCTTCGAACCGTAACCCAAACCAATCGCTTCTGTGGTATAGTTACACATAACCTGTTTCAGCAGCATCCAAGTTTCACTGTCTAATAAAGCTTCCGTAGGGGAGGGGATCCGTCTCCTTCAGCTGCCGCGGTGCGGGCGCTGCGGACTCTTAGCACTCGTGGTACCTCTGACGTTACTAGAGGAACCTCGGGCCGAACATCTGAGCCCCTCCTTCGGGAGTTGTTCGGATTGGGATGGCCTCGACGGGGCAGTGTCTTCCCGATACCCGTGGGAATCGGGTACGTCTTCGGACGGGGTTGAGGGAAGCCATTAATTCTCCCGGGTACTAGCCTGCAAAGCTATTAGAAGGTGTGCTAGATCACCAGGCGGCCCCGCCGAGGTTTTCGGTAGTCTTCACCTTTGGTGTTGGCGCGCGTAAGTGGCATATCCACTTCCATCCCGTCTTGAGTCCATAGGACCAGATGGGGGGGAGCTTGTTAGGTAACAAGGTCTTGCCCTATGGAAAGCCCCACGGAGGACGCCGAGCGCCCTTTGGGACAGCTCGGATAACTCCCTGGTTGAAAGAGGCCCGGATCCAGTTCCTACGGGTTCAGGACTAATGGGAGTAGAACTTCTGGACTCAACTGTCTAATAAAGCTCTCCCCGTAGGGGAGGGGATCCGTCCCCTTCAGCTGCTTTAGTGCGAGCGCTGTGGACTCTTAGTACTCGTGGTACCTCTGGTATTACTAGAGGAACCTCGGGCCGAACATTCGAGACCCTCACTGAATGGGATTTGTTCGGATTGGGTTGGAGTCGATGAGGCAGTGTGTTCCCGTAACCCGCGGGCAATTGGGTACCACCGGCCAGGCTTCGGCCGCCCGGAGTGGGCAGAGGGTTGCCTAAAAAGTCCCGGATACTAGCCTGCAAGGCTAGTAGAAGGTGTGCTAGTTCACCAGGCGGCCCCGCCGCGGTTTTTCGGTAGTCTTCCCTGCGGGGTTGACGCGCATAAGTGGCGTATCCACTTCCACCCGTCTTGACGTTGTCGTTTGGGGGGGGCTTTTTAGACTCAAGGTATTGCCCCAAGGAAAGACCCCCCCCCCCCGGAGTTTTCCATCGCTTCCGGGTAACAGAGGCCGGGGTCTTCGGACTTCCGTGTAGACTTCATTGAACATTTGTCTAATAAAGCTCTAACTATATTAACAAAATAGTTCGTAGAAGAGTGGAAGGATAAATTCCCGTGAATACGCACATTTCGATATTTTAAGTAACTTGTTAGTATCGGTTGAGCATTAAAGGCCAGAAATGTAGGTACAGTTTTATATAGTTTCATTTATCGAGAAAGATCCATTGAAAAAAGTGTAGTACATTGTTAAGTACCAAGGAATGGAATAGCGTGGACGAAAGGTACCAGAATAGATTGGACGCATGTATACCTACTGCTTGGGTCGTAGAGCATCTGAGATGAGGAGGTACAATCTAAGAAGATACTAACTGGTAGGACTTCACCAGGCGCTGTCAAACTATTACTCTATTTCATTTGTGAAGCTGATCACTGACATACATTTATCTTTGAAATATGCAATGAATCACTGACTGCAGGTAACTATGCTTTTGATTAGCATCAACGGATTCACATTCGGTATTATATGTTATTATTCGGTATTATACGCACCCTGAATGAGGACCAAGAAGCTGCGAAAAGCTTAAATAAACGACGGTTAATCGTGCATCTAATACTAGCATGCTTTCCCAAAGAGCGATATAGAATACGTGGTAGCTGGCCGAGTGGGCTAGCTACGAGGAATATGATGATGCAAAGGCTAGGTTCTAAACGACCTTACATTGTTTTGGATTTTATTTTTTTCTCCTAATCCTTATTATCTGTATTTTAGTTAGTAATTTATTTATTGTTGCTATTGGTTCTCTTGTGAACCAAAGATACAAAAATGGCAATCGAATAATTAGAGATTTGCTTAGCTTTGTGATCCTTTATAACATGTACCGTATCTGGTAATGTAAATCACAATACATGTTTAGACTTCAGTTTAGGAGCACATCAACGTCATTAAATCTAACAAGTTTTGTTTTATGCTTAAATTTTATATTTCACTTCTTGTACTGAAAAAGGAGTTGTGAACGTGTTATGTTCTCTGTTAAACAGAAAAATAAATTGTCAAGTAGTGTGGATTTCATCAACGCAATAAATGTTCAAAGTGATGACCCCCGACAATATTTGAAAGGTTTCATCTACCGAATACAGAGGCCGACATAAGTATTCGAACATAAACATAATTATTATATAATTTTAAAGCTACGCAGAGTAAGCATACGTAAATACAACTGGTACAAAATAAACTTGAGTCTTCCATTAAACATATAAACTCATAAATAGCAACTGAAACTAATTTACACCACAAGGAAAAATAAAACGGTTACTTAAATCTGGACATAAGTATTCGAACAGGGAACAGCTAACATTTAGTTATCATCCCCTTTCTTTGAATTACCGCTGATAATTGTTTGGGCATTGTCTGTAAGTGTTGTTTAGTGACTGCAGGGTCCACATTTCTCCACTTTGTTTGAAGAAGTTCTTTCAGATTGTCCTTGATTCTGATATGATGCTTCCTCACACGCTGCTCGAGTTCCATCCAGATGTTCTCTATAGGATTTAAATCTGGAGATTGGGGCAGTGTCTTCAAAGTGTGAGGAGTGTTGTACGCGATGCACAGCCTTACAATTTTAGCAGTACGCTTCGGATCATTGTCCTGCTGGAAGTAATAATCATGCCCTAATCCCAGCTTCTCTGCCCTCTTTTTAAGATTGTTTTCTAGAATCCCCTTGTATTTAAATTTGTCCATGATGTCATCTATGAACACTAGTTCCCCAAAGGCAGATGAAGCTATACAGCCCCATTCCATCACACTACTGCCACCATGTTTCACTGTAGCTACCATGTTCTTAGGTTCCCATTCTGTATTTGGCAGACTCCACACTTTAAGACGTCCATTACTCTTGTATAAGCAGATTTTGCTCTCGTCCGACCAGAGAACCTTATACCAGAATTCTGTTGGTTTCACCACTTACTGTTTAGCAAATTCTATACGCTTTTCGTATTCACCTGATTAACATATGGTTTCTTCCTTGTTCACAGTACTTTTTACAACCCGTTCAACTGTTCTGGTGTAAACTACAGTGCCAGAATATTGCTCAAGGCATCCCCTAATTTCAGATGCAGTGACTCTCGGATTCTGCATCATCATTTTTATTCTTTGCCTCTTGCCCCATGGTGGTGAGTTTAGAAGGAGCGCCATGTCAAGGTTTATTTACAACAGTATTTGTCTGTTTGAAGCGTTGTCTTATGGAGAACACTGTAGTTTTATTTCTGTTAATGGTTTTTGCAATTTCAGAGATACATTTATATTTATAACGATATTCCTCTCTGCCACCGTTGTCTCCCTACCTTTACGTCCCATATTACCTGTGAGTTCACAATCGGCTGAATAACTTTGAGCACACTCTCCCGAGGCAATTGCTGTGTGGTAGGGGCATGAAGGGTACGTCCAAACATGTTTCTCTCTGTTCGACTGTGTAAGTTCGAATACTTATGTCCTCCAATAAGAGGGACAATATAATTAATACAGTACAGATTGTGTAATAAGTACATGCAACGTGATATTTTAAATATTGTTTTCGAGACAAAAGATTAATGTTTACAAGTTTAACAATTCAACCCTGCCAAATAAATATTACAGTACTTATAGTACGCGCAATGTTACATGTTAGATTATTCGAATACTTCTGCCGGCCTCTGTACCTAGATAATGGAGAGTTCATTCACGACAAACATTGACACAGGCGCAAATAGCTAAAGACACTTTGCATTTGTGAAGTGATTGAAACTAGGTTGAATGGGTCAAGCACGATAGCGAACATAATATAATATTGTCACCCGGGCTTTGGAACACCCTATGGAAGCAGCTGAGAGCGGAAGACAGGGGAGGTCCGTGTTAGCCACGCCTCCCCCTCGTCCGTCTTATAGTGGTGACAGGGATGGCTGGGGGAAAAAAACATGATTGTGCGGTCTGTTTCTCTTCCACCTGTTCTGGAAATTACGGGATCTTTCATCTACTGGAATCTTCGCCTGGGAACAAGAAAAGCCGAGAAGACGGCGAGATGCCTATAAAAAGGGCTGCAGCTAGTCGGAAGTTTAGTGTGAGTGAGGACAGTTCTTGGTGTAAGAAGGCAGTGTTAGTCAGTGACGTGTTAATGAACGAAAAGATTGTGCAACGAAGACTGTACGTAACTGTGTATGAGTATCGGAGTTGATGTAATCGCGAGTACAAGTGAAATTGTAACGGACGAACTGGTGAATTGTAATTGTGTGCAGTACGCAATTCTGCGTAATTGGCAAGTGTTTAACTGTAAGTCGGTGGAAATAAAGAACAGTTTTGAGCGGTGAAATTGGACTTTTCATTTCACGAACCCACAAAGTCACACTGGTGTCAGGAAGCGGGAAGATAACATCACCGAACATTACAACCATGGACGCGGCATTGGAAATTTTTTTGGAGAAGATGATGGAAATGATGGCCGAATTAACAGAGAAAACGGACGCGGCAAATAACTACCTGGCCGCGGAACTGAAACAAATGAAGACGGCCAACGACAACATCACCGAGAAGATGGAAGAAATGAAGGCCGAGTTAACCACAGAAATGAGAGCAGCGAACGACCGTCTGGCCACGGAAATGAAGGTGGCGAACGAGGCTCACGCCGCCAAATTTGAGGAACGATTGGCCGGCGTGAGGGATGACGTCACGAATCTGGGCAAGCGGATGGGTCAAGTAGACGACCGCCTTAATGATTTAGAGGAAAAGACCGACAACATCGCCAAACCCCTCACCCGCCTGACAGAGGAACACCAACCTTATGTGTGGACGGAGGACGCCGAAGACGCTTTCCAGCACCTGAAGGAAACCCTGTGCAGTGCTCCAATTTTGGGTCTGCCACAACCAGGTGGCGCCTTCATTGTGGACACCGACGCTAGCGACCATTGCATTGGAGGTGTCCTATCGCAGATCCAGGACGGCCATGAGCGGGTGATAGCCTACTACAGCAAAACGCTATCCAAGGCAGAGAAGAACTACTGCGTCACCCGACGGGAGTTACTGGCGGTAGTAAAGACATTGGAGCACTTCCACAAGTACCTGTACGGTCAGCCATTCCACCTGAGGACTGACCATTCCGCCCTAACCTGGCTATTGACCTTTAAGAACCTGGAAGGCCAGACAGCACGTTGGGTCCAGAGGCTGCAGGAGTACGACTTCACCCCGGAACATCGTAGAGGGAAGAGCCACGGTAACGCAGACGCCACGTCCCGAAGACCCTGTCCAGTACAGTGCGGCCAGTGCACAAGAGTGGAAGAGAAGGAGCGTGCCGCAGCAGTCCGAGTAGTTGTGGCAGTGCCTGCTGAAGGCTGGGATAGCGCAGGCCTGAGGAGGGAGCAGCTGGCGGACGCAGACTTGGGGCCACTTTTGAGGGCAGTGGAGGCAGGGACAAGACCAACCTGGGAGGACATCGCACCGAGGAGCGCCACCTAGAACTCGTACTGGGCCCATTGGGACTCGCTGAAGATCAGAGAGGGCGTGCTGTTCCGGGTATGGGAGTCACTCGATGGGAAGGCGCAGAGAGAACAGTTGGTACTCCCCCGGAGTAAGGCCCCGGAAGTCTTGGAGGAAGTGCACGCCTGTGCTTCAGGAGGACACCTGGGAGCGAACCGTATGATTCACAAACTACGGCAGCGCTACTTCTGGCTCAGACTCCGGGCAGATGCTGGTGGTACACCTGGACCGCCTGGCAAGCTACGATGGTGCTGTTCGGGGCGAACAGCTTTGAGGAGGGAGCAGTGCCACCCGGGCTTTGGAACACCCTATGGAAGCAGCTGAGAGCGGAAGACAGGGGAGGTCCGTGTTAGCCACGCCTCCCCCTCGTCCGTCTTATAGTGGTGACAGGGATGGCTGGGGAAAAAAAGCATGATTGTGCGGTCTGTTTCTCTTTCACCTGTGTTCTGGAAATTACGGGATCCTTCATCTACTGGAATCTTCGCCTGGGAACAAGAAAAGCCGAGAAGACGGCGAGATGCCTATAAAAAGGGCTGCAGCTAGTCAGAAGTTTAGTGTGAGTGAGGACAGTTCTTGGTGTAAGAAGGCAGTGTTAGTCAGTGACGTGTTAATGAACGAAAAGATTGTGCAACGGAAGACTGTACGTAACTGTGTATGAGTATCGGAGTTGATGTAATCGCGAGTACAAGTGAAATTGTAACGGACGAACTGGTGAATTGTAATTGTGTGCAGTACGCAATTCAGCGTAATTGGCAAGTGTTTAACTGTAAGTCGGTGGAAATAAAGAACAGTTTTGAGTGGTGAAATTGGACTTTTCATTTCACGAACCCACAAAGTCACAATATCTACTGTGGACTATAAATTTATAACTATCTGCCAATTGAAAACATGGCGATTGCTGTATTTTATAAGCACATATAACGTTATAATAATGTTACTTGTATCATAGTATCAAATCATAGGCTCCAAGATGTAAAATAAAGGATAATAACATTTTTGGGTTGAACACGAGGGAGAAATGGCAGAATGGTTGAGTAACCTCCATAATACAATTTAGTCAATCCTACCTTGCAAACAGAGCTTGCTATACGAATAAGTAAGCGCAGACCTTAGATCTTTAAACGCCTTCTACAGCTTCATACAGTTTTTTGAGCTCGTTCTGATAGTTTTAAAGCAAATAAAAAAACTGCATCTTCCATTAAAATTATTGTATGACCTAAAAACTGCCGTAATTTGTGACAGAAGCGAAATCAATCTATCAATTTTAGCATTTATTGACATAGCTGTACAACAAACACTTGTTGGCTGAATATTTAAATCCAATTGGTCCCATTGTGTGGATCTGCCATTTTGTTCCAATGTTACTGCAACTAACGCGTTTGATAGGTCGTTCTTTTGGGGGCGTATTTAACGGTGTGTGTGAATTTACTTTAATGAATAAAGGTTTACAAACTCGTCTAAAATTGTTACTGCAGCTCTCTGTGTCTGGGTATGATGTTCTTGGTATCGACACACACAGTGATTGTTTTCTGTCCCATACAGCACTTATGCACTGAGTTATCTACCCTGGCTCTATAATCTGTTCTGCAAATCATCCATTAGAAGACATTTAAGAAAGGCTTAAGTTACCTAGCAAGTTGCATAAGTTCAACATAAGCAGAGCAGGTGACTCACCTGGTATATATAGATATGTAAGTTTCAATTGGAAGTATAACACACTTCATCACCTTCTTACTCTTACTGAAAGAGTTTCTAGGAGATATAGGTGTTTTCTGACGTAGCTAGGAAGTAGCAGGCGCTTGCGTGCACAGTGGAACACACATCAACTTTTATTTTCTGTAATGGATGAGTGTAATAAGTCAGGGCGAGAAGGATTTACCTGGTCACGGACAGGAGTTAGAAATTTGAAAAATATTAATGTGAAAAGGATACAGGAAAATGCTCAATGTGTGGACAATGGGATACAGATTGGCATAGTATACTTTATTGCAAACAAAGATATGGAGAGAACAAATTTGGCAACAAAAGTGGGATGGTTTTAAGGACGGAGGGAGGTATTAATAATAAAGAAAATGCTATTGGTAAAAGAAGAAAATAATGTAAGAAATATAGGTGAATATCTGGGGAAAGTTAGAGAGAAATGGTTAAGATTGATGAAGAGTAAATAACAATTAAGCGCTGGAAAACTAGAACGAGGGATACAAGGGAAAGGAGGGTCATCAATACACAGAAAACCACGGGTTATGTGTATTGAGACCGAGACTGGAGGCAAGCAGGTAGAAAGGGTATGTTAAATCTGAATAAATCATTTTGTTATTGTGTGAAAGAAATATTACAAATGTCAATGTATCAATGAAATTGTATGTAGAAGAAAGATGAGAAATAAATACAAATACATTGTGTTCTGTGTTTATGTACTAAGTAGTGGTAAAACTGCATCCTTCTCAAAATTTTATATCAAATAATTTTGGGTGCCTCGAACAAATGAAGAATTTTTAATAAAAAGGTGTGTGTGTGTGTGTGTGTGTGTGTGTGTGTGTGTGTGTGTGTGTGTGTGTGTGTGAGAGTGTGTGTGTGTGTGTGTGTGTGTGTGTGTGTGTGTGTGTGTGTGTGTGTGTGTATCTTAAATGGCATAGCTGGAGAAAGAAACGTCAGTTAAATGAAAAACTTGCCTATCAAATCCAGTATCCTTTAACGATGCGACACGATGATTTAAGAAAGTCCCCAGCCTATCCTTTGGAAGGAACGTTTTTTTCTCACTACACAAAAATGGAGAAATCGTGAAACACAATTTTTGTGGAGTGAAGCATTTCAAAGTTGTTGTTATTCGTCTTAATTTTCTAGTACTTATATGTTTCTAACAAAAACTCTTTATTCATAACTTTATCTCTTGGCCATGAAAAGAGAATGGATTTTCAAAGCTAAACATATAGCAATCTTCTCTTTATAGGTATATGTGATTCTGTACACCAGAGAATCCGATGTATTCCCACATTCCTCTTACACCTTCTAGAAAATTAGCAATAAGGTATTTTATGCAAACGTTTATAGCGAATAATATGTAGTAAGTAGAGGAATAAGCATTTGTACGAAGAGTTTGTACAAGCGTGTAGAAAGTATTGTAAATGCAACGCATTTTTAATACTGATAGCGGCAACTCGCATTCCATGACATAATAATCAGCCTAAGGAAACGAGTTATCACTAGTGCTGTAAAGCATTCTGATTTTTAAACGAGTGAAATAATTTTCCTGTAAAGCATCGCCATTCGGGCTCTTGGCGTTTGAGTTATAGACTCCTCCAGTCTCCCTCTCTTTCTCTCTTGACATTCCTGAAGACTGGATCTCTCTTCTGCATGCAAATCGGTTACTTACTGCAGCGATTGTCCGGGAATACAAAAAGATGAATGGAAGACACTGGCGTGTTTATCCACAAAGGCTTGGCACACCTCTACAGTACAAATCGTTCCATGATTAAGTAACTTGACAACACTAGCCTTCCACAATGTTATCGTCGCCCAAGTCCTAGGATTGGAGTTCATGCTGTCGTTTTGAGAATCTTTATGCGTAGTTAAATATTAAGATGGCTTTTTACTAATTCAAAACTACTTAGTTTTCTTGACATTACTCCTTTCTTCTCTCAATAAGATAATAAGCAGTATAAGAATTCTTAAGTAGTTGCATTCAGTCTATCTACATTCAAATGAATAGCGACCAACGTCACTGAGAGGCAGGTAAAACTATCTGCAAACACCAAAATCCTGAACGAGGCACGTGGTCCGTTACCTGCCTACAGTCCAAAAACTCTTAAGCCTGACTATACATTTTCGGTTATGATCATTATCAAACAGGTCCTCCAATCGCTATTGTTTGTATGGGTATTGCAGTCTATCTGTTTTCCTTCATTTTTACCTTATCTGCTTTAAATGCAATAACTGCAGCAGATACGTATTACATTCCAAAAACAGTGCCGTAGCGAATAATACAATTTTAATTAAAGTACAGCTTCTGTAGATCCTTGAAATAAAAATTTATTTTAGTTTATGTGTATGTGTGTGAGTGTGTGTCTGTGTGTGTCTATGAACAGAACTAAATGCTAATGGTGCCAGTAAATTCCACGAAAATAGCGATATCAAACTCCTCTTGACATGACAAGGTTTTCAACATTTTTTCGTTTCAAAATTTTTCTTACAATTAAAATTTGTATATGTTTGCCCTATTTGTCTAGTAAACAAAGTGACTTATCTTGAATTTTCGACGAAACAAAAGAAAAATAGCTCTAAAATTAACTACCCCAGAGGATTTTATAGCTCCTTCTTAAACCTTTCGTTTCATTGAGAGATTTCTACAGTCATAGCTTACAGTGGGGTAGTAAGGATACTGATGAGCGAGATAAAGCAAACTAAATCTCTAAACGTACTCACGATTTGGTTGTTATTAATTCTCTAACTGCTACGCATTTTGATATTTTTCACAATAGGTACAGTCACATTGATCTCGCCTTGTTATCTACCTGCATAACCTCATAATTTCACTTTTCCATATCTTCGTCCTTGCACAGATTGAACACTTCCCTATTAGTCTGAAAGTGACTCAACATTCTGAGAGAGTAGCAGAGTGTATTAAGTACAGAACCCGGAACTTAAAGAAATCCAACACTAAACATATTCGAACAACATTTCGCGAAAACTTGGAACACCTTACTAGCCTGAAAACTTCCCTGAAGTTCAGATGGGTGAAATTACTTCTCTATTCACCACAGATATGCTTTCACAGTAATTAATAGCTGAGACTAATATCCCGATCAATAATTATGTTTCTGGACGGCGTAAGGTTTCCTGGTGGATTGAAGTATGCAAAAAAAAATAAAAGTTCAAATGTCGAAAAACCATTGAGGTTAAATTAGAATTCAAAATACTACGAGCAATTAAACAGCAAGAAATAAAAAGAAGCAAAACAGAATCTTGGCTATATTATCTTTCCTCTCTCACATATAAGATCTATTATTCCGATATACGGGATAGAGTGCAAGCCATTTCAGGAACTGAGCGACCACTCAAAATCATATCAAACTGCCCACAAGAAACATTCCAACTAGTGATCCTCAATTCATGGGAAACATCTTTGCTGATACATTCCAGTAATTCTACTTATGACCCTGAATTTCTCTTGCATAAATCTGCCTTAACATATCTCGAAATTAATAATATATGTTCCACTACAAATAGAAAGCTGAACCTCGACCTAGCCTTCAGCTTCGGTAGCGTGGTGGTAGCATGTCTGCCTCACGTTCAAGAGGCCCCGAGTTCGAATCTCGGTCAGGGTGAGTTATCTGGATAATGTTTTTTCCGGAGTTTTCCCTTATCCTTCAATACGAGTGTCGGGTAACTCTAAGCTCCATGGTTCCTGGACTCATTTGAGCATAATTTCATCCAATTCATTCACCGTCCGATATGACTTAACGTTGGAGGACGCAAATTAAAAAAAAAAAATTAGGAGACTTGTGCCTGCACCAGCAAAAGCTCTGGACAATATGACATCGAATAACAGTTTCTGACACAACTTCCGTCTACTAGAACAAGATATACCAGGTAAGTCACCTGCCCCTATTTATTTGAATTTATGCAAAGTGCTAAGTGACAGTTGCGTTCTTATGGCTGATTTGCAGAACAGTTTATGGAGGTGGGATGGTAACTCAGTGCATAAGTGTTGTATGGGACAAAAAGCAGTCACTACGTATGTCGATTCCAAACACATCAGACCCAGACAGCTCAACTAGCAATTTTAGACGAGTTTGCAAACTTTTATTAATTTGCGTACATTTACACAAACCTTTAAACATGCCCCTGAAGGAACAACCTATCACAGGTATCAGTTAACAACAACAGAGTACAAAATGGCAGATCTACACAATTGGACCAATTATATTTAAATCTTCAGCTAACACGTGTTTTCGTTGTACAGCCATGTCAAAAAGTGCTAATAATTAGGTAGATTGTTTTCGCTTCTGTCACAAATTACGGCAGTATTTAGCTCACAGAGTAATTGTAATGGTGGATGCAGCATTTTTGCGTTGAAAGTACCAAAACGAGCTCAAAACGTTATATGAAGCTGTAAAAGGTGTGTAAAGATCCGAGGTGCAGTCTTAGGTTTGCGTTTACTTATTCGTATAGAAATCTCTGCTCGCAAATTAGCGTTGGCTAAATAGTATTATACAGGTTACTTCACCACTCTGCCGCTACAAGTTGGGTTCAGATCCTTCGTGTTCAGCTCAGAATTTTTATTACCCTTATTTTATTTCTTGTGGACTATAATTTTATATTATGATATAAATAACATTTTTATAACATAATACGTGTTTATTAAATACAAAATCGCCATGTTTTCTACTGGCATATAAATATAAATTTACATTTCGCAGTAGAAGATAGCTTATTATGGTCGGTATTGTGCTTCACGCATTCAACCAAGTTTTAAACACCTCACTGATGCAATAGCTTTTTGGTTATTTGAGCATGCCTCAATACTTGGCGTGAATTAACGCTCCATCATCTAGATATTCAATATTTGAAACACTTCACGTACTGTCGGGGTCGTCATTTTGAACATTTAGTGCGTTGATGAAATCCACACTATTTGACAATTTATTTTTCAGCTTAACCGAGAACTTAAAGCATCTTCAACTACTTTTTCAGTAGAAGAAATGAAACATAAGTTTTAAGCATGAAACGAAAACTATTAGATTTAATGCCGTTGACATGCTTCTCAAAAATAAAGCGTAGTTTAAAATACTACATACAGATTATAAAAGTTCACAAAGCTAAACAGGATGCCTAATTGTTGTATTGTCATGTTTGTGTCTTTGCCTCATAAGTGCTAATAGCAACAATAAATAAATTAGTAACAAAAATACAGACAATAAATACTTGGAGAAAGAAAATGAATACAAAACAATGTGACATCGTTTAGAACTTAGCCCTTGCATCACCATAACCCATTAGCTAACCATTTCGGCCAGCTGCCAGGTATTCAATGTAGCTCTTTGGGAAAACATTCGTTTATGACCTTTCTAGTTTTATATACATGAAAAACCATCGTATATTTAAGCTTTTGGCAGCTTATTAATCCTTATTTAGGGCTGTATGTATTAATTGTGGTTGCGTGTACTACAGAATAGAAGGGCATAGCTAGAATAATGACTTGTGCTAAAAGGGACAATGCTTTCACATAAGACTGTAAACTGCGGGTTGCGTAGATAATAATAAATAGGGGCAACTGACTCACCTAGTGTATTACAAATAATTAATTATATATGGATAATCAAATATTTCCTAACCAGTGGCGCTATTCCAGGGTAATTCGAATACCTAAACCCAACAGAAACCTATCGTCCAGTTTCACTAACATGCACAATGTGCAAGCTAATAAAGTTGGCACTAAAAGACCTTGCTGGATACTAGAATGTAAGGAATACTTCAGTGATGCGCAAATCAGATTTTATTCCTATCGCTGTACGTTGAACATTTTAGTCATACGGAAAATAAAATCTGGAGCGCCTCTATTAATCACCAACTTATGATAGCTTGAAATTTAGATACAGAAAACGTATATGATAAGAGTCTGTCATCCTCATACCATTCGTACCTTACTGAAAAAAGGATCACTGTAAACATGATATAACTTGTTTACCACTTTTTTTAACATAGGAAAATTCAAGTTAAAATAAATAGGGCCCTTTCAAGAGAGAAAACCATGGATAACGCGATACATCAAGGCTCTATACTCAGTCTAACTTTATTTTTGACTGGTATCAACAGTGTAATGAAGCAGCCCCTGTGAGGTAGAGACATTGACATGACATTCCAATTAATATCATAAGACATAAATGTAACAACAAATATAAATAGCATATATGTTCAGAATAGTCGCGCCTGCATCTTGAAAATTTCTGCCATACTTGAATATAGTGAACGTTTATCCGCAAACTGGCGAGTTAACAAGGCCAAGCAGAGAAGTTCATTAAACCCCCCTTTGCAAACTTGTAAACAACCACCCTTGCTCTATTGTCTGCTATGCCTTGAAGGCACTTTGGACTCCGATCTGTCGATGGACAGAGTCTTTCACATATACCCATACGTGATCTGGACAAGAGACCGTAAGATTTTTTTTTTTTTCATCAGTGGTAGAAGCATGAGCGTGCATAATTATCTTGGCTGTGGGAAAAAGAGAAAATTTAGCGGACTCATCTCCAACATGACAAATTTGAACTTCCTTCGGAAGAGGGCATAATAACCAGCCAATGTAAAATTAATATTTGTTCACATGACTTATGCACCTTCCCAAAATTTAGTAGGAGTGGGGGGAAATTGGAAGATAACAGGAAAACGTTCCAGCAGAAAATTATACTCTCCACATCACGCTCGCGACGGATTGGCATGTGAATTTCCGCGCCAAGGAAATCGAGTACTCCTCACACTGTCATTCACTTAGCGGTTGGTTACGCGAGACGCGACGCGAGACGCGAGGGCACTACGACTCATCCCATCAGGTGGCGAGCACATACGGGAGACTAAGCATCCTAATAAACTTATCTGCATCTAGGAATCGAGGTGTTTTCCTTCACAGGCCAACAACGAGTCAGGGCGTACCCAACCCCGAGTTTACAGGGGAGAGTCATATGCCGAGCTACACCTAAGGAAACCCTGACTTACGACCGAAATCCCATAATCCTTAATTCTCCATCTATCGACAACTAACCATATGAGGTGTTGAATGACTGAGGTGTTATAACACGAGGTTTCCACCGGGCAGAACCGCCTCAGTAACTTCATATCTTTAACTGCCCGTAAAGGTCACCCTCCTTGTATAGGATCTAGTCATCTTCTCTTATAGAAGGAATGTTAGAATTATCTAAGATCTATTTTAAGCCTTTCTCTGTGCTATCGGCAGTGGAGTCACTGTACCGGTTTCAAACTGTCTCCAATGTATAGTTTTCTCCCCTCTTCGAAAACTTTCTCCGCATCGTCAGCTGCTCTTGAGAAATCACGTTTTTTCTTTGTGTTTCTAAAGTAAACTTACTAGGTGCTTACCCGACCAGTGATTTACCTCTGAGGTAAATGTCTAAGACGCCTTTATCTTCAGAGAAATATAGCCGCCAGGATCTGGGGAGCTGATTACAATAAATTAATTCGAACTCACAAATTCATAATTGGAACCAAGTTTGACTACGGTTCAATAATATACAATTCAGCTTGTACAGCCTTTAAGATGATTAACACTATACAGGTATTTGCTTTAAGGATTGCTCTTGGTGCTTTCCGTAGTAGTCCTTCTAGTACCCTGAAGTTTGAATTTACTGAACCTCCTCTACATATCAGACGAAAATATCTGAGTCTAACTTATGCTTATAAGATCGTCACAACGTCCGAATTTATATCATATAATTTTTAATTTATCTAAGGTCT
Source organism: Mantis religiosa (assembly GCA_030765055.1). Taxonomy (NCBI): domain Eukaryota; kingdom Metazoa; phylum Arthropoda; class Insecta; order Mantodea; family Mantidae; genus Mantis; species Mantis religiosa. The sequence continues at coordinate 119,779,868 of CM060947.1, forward strand.
ATTCAACTTCCTAGATTATATCGCGACCATATTAACAAATATAGCACATTTAGTAACATTAATAATGATATACATTAAATTCACTGGTTTACAATCAAACACATAAAATGTACGCATTAATAATATTAATTAGGGCAACAATTTACATTAAATACGGATAACTGAAATAAAGGACAAGAATATATTCATATAAATTAACAACACTATTTTGGTGAAATGAATTATATTACTTTTGCACCATTGTGTAGGTTATGGATTACAATTTATTAGAGTTTAATGTACTTATATTTAAATTTATTTCCAAATGTTAATATCCTTTAGGTAAGTAAAAAGCTTGCGACGTAGTTTGATGCTGTTTAGCAGTGTAGAGATGATCGTGTTGTCATCTGTTTCTTTTGTATTCATTGCACTCTGTGAGAAGGTGGTAGATGGTAAGGTCTTTATAACATATGTTACACATAGGTTGCGGCTGTCCTGAGAGGGGATATGAGTGAATGAACATCATCGTCGTCATCATCATCATCTTCAAGGATTGGGCCCTGTGACTCGTTCCGTTCTCTTCAAGAGCCTACTGATCCTTCCAGCGTAGAGCTGGGTGTCCCACATCTCTCTTTCCCTTCGGCATATAATCTAGAACTCTTCTTGGAAGTCGTTCCGCATCCATTCTTAAAATATGACTTTTCCATTCATTTTTGTTCTTTATTATTTTACTGTTTAAATTAAAAATCCCAAGCTCTTATTTTTTCGTTACTTACGTGGTTTATTCTTTTATAACTTGCCACGCTTCTCACAAATCTCATCTCTGCCGATTCTAGCTGTTTGCGTTGGCTCTTTGCCAGTGTCCATATTTCCGAACCGTATGTTAACGTTGGGACTGCCATTATCTTATAAAATTTCATCTGTGTTTCCTTTCGTGTTTTCCTGTTCAGCGTTCTTATTATTTAATTGAATCCGTTTAATCTCACCTCCAGATCCTTGTTGTTATTTGCTACTGTGTAGCCTAGATAGTTAAAACTATTAACCTATTCTATTATTTTATTGTTTATAACTATTTTTGCTGTTATGTTGTTCTTTCCTCTAAAAGCCATTACTTTAGTTTTGTGTTCTGAAATCGAAAGGTTATATGTTTCTGCTATGATGGTTAAACTATATACTGCTCTTTGCACGTCATCTTCTGAGTGGGATATTATCACTTGATCATCAGCAAATAATGCTGTATTTAAAATTATGTTTCCATTCAGTACATTTTGTTTAATACTTTGCTGCCATTCTTGTACCATATTATCAATATTGATATTAAAGACTATAGGCGATAGAGGGCATCCTTGTCGTACTCCTTTATTTATATTCTCTGCTTCTGTTTTCCTTCCATTCTTTATTATTGCTATTGTAGTGTTTTTATACATACCTTGTACAGTCCTTATTAAATGTGCTGGTATTCCAAAATTTTCCATCCCTATCCAAAGTTTATCCCTTAAAACCGAATCGAAGGCTTTAACATTAGTCAACAAAAAGCATAAATGTGTCAACATTAAATTCTTTGTGTTTTTAAATTATTTTTTGAATTATAAATATACTATCCAATTAGCCAATTCAAAGATGGGTGCAGATTACTTACTTCTTCTTTTCTAGTGAATGACTTCGTTAGGTGGAGAGCGGTGGATCCTTTTCGTACCTGATGTAATTTTCCTTGTTTGTTGTTGATTCCATTCCAGATTTCCATTTTTGTAATGGTATTTTGGAAACATGATTTATAAAATTTGAATATGGAATTTGGACGATCGTTTGTCGGTGTAGTGATGCATCATCTTTATCAGCTTCGTGCATATCTTTTGTTTTAAATACAACCTACCTTTTTCTCACAGAACCATCTACACTCCTTTCTTTCAGCGAATTCCCCAGATTATTACTGAATTCAATCTAATGTTTCCTAAAATAATGACAAGATCCCACATATGCTATTCTCCATAAAGTACAACATTAGGATAAGACATTAGGTTAAGCATTCACAGAAAATTCTGCACCGATGGAACACTATAACAATGTTTGCAGAGTTTTGCATTCTGCATCCTGAATGTGTCTTAGGTGCACTGATGATTCTCGAATTCATAACAATAATGACTATTCTATGGCGTTTCCTGATCATACCATGTTTAAAGATTACCTGAATAACGTATATTTTCAAGTGAATTGTCTGCAATTCATTATGCTCTTCCACATATTTGGAACAGCCGACCCCACTTCTCTTTCAGTGAGTTCTCTCTTTACTAATTCGTTTAGCGCTCTGCTTATACTCAGACAACCATGTATTAAGATCCGTCACATGTTGTTATAGCGATGACATCGCCGATGCAGCAGCAGGAAGACAACCTGAAGCTAACATGATCCAAATCCCACACTAGGCTTTTCGGCAGTATCCCAAAAGGATCATTCTGCAGAGGTGGAAACTTAACTGGTGTTGTAAATTAATTATTCTTTCACACTGGCCGTGTGTAGGCTAAATTGTGGAAACGTTGAGTCAGACTGAAAAATTCAATGCCATAGCCGGGATTTGAACCACGGATCTTCTGGTTTCCGTCCAGCCGCACTACCATTGTGCTACTATGGCCAACGTGCCGATATGACATTAAATTCTCCAACTGACTCGTATTTTCCCAGTAAACCACTTAGGAGTTCTCATAAACACATGAGACAACTACCTTAATGGCGACTTACTACATGTAAGTAATTTAAGGCCCGGGCTTTATAGTTAACCACTATTAGGTTAATTAATGAAAATTAATTATTCTTTCACACTGGCCGTGTGTAGGCTAAATTGTGGAAACGTTGAGTCAGACTGAAAAATTCAATGCCATAGCCGGGATTTGAACCACGGATCTTCTGGTTTCCGTCCAGCCGCACTACCATTGTGCTACTATGGCCAACGTGCCGATATGACATTAAATTCTCCAACTGACTCGTATTTTCCCGGTAAACCACTTAGGAGTTCTCATAAACACGTGAGACAACTACCTGGTGTTGTTCCTACAGTGGCAAGCTACAAGCGTTATATTCTAATTTCAACTCCAATTTCAATCTTCTAAAGAGTCGTCCTCGAAGACCTGATCAAGTGCATATTCTCAGGCTTAGAATCGGCCATACAGCTTTAACACATTCTCATCTTTTAAAATGTGACCTTCTACCTACATGGGACCCAAGTCAAAGTTCTCTAGCTGACCAAAATTTAATCACAGAATGCTCTAAGTACTGTATACAAAGAGTTCAGAACTCAGTTCCAAGTAAACTCTTAACGAACGAAATGTGTATGTATGTATGTATTTATTCACTGCAATTGGGTACTACCCGGTGGCAGAGTTAAGAATACAGATCAAATTACAAATACTAGGTTTACAACAATAACACAATAAACAATACAAACATGATATTATTTTTCTTTAGTCACTTAAAACATATCTAATTACTTCTCTATTTACATATTATATACCATTATACTATAAACCATCAAGATTTTTTCTAAATTTCTTCAGCGACAGGGGACAGCCCCGAAAGACTGCTACAGGCAATTCATTCCATTCTTCAATGGTTCTATTAACAAAAGAAAATTTTCCTACGTCGGTTCTGTATCTTCTACCCTTAATTTTATACCTATGATCGTTTCGTCCATAATAATCCGGATTATCTAACCTTACACTAACGTCCACCCATGCCTTTACACCAGCATTAGCTTTGAATAATGCTACCAACCCATGTTTTTTACGCCTAATTCTTAGTTCCTCCCATTTAGTCTCATCTCCTTTAATAGGCCCAAAATACTTGCCCCTTTTTATGAATTTTATTGCCCTCTTCTGTATTTTTTCTAATGGATCGATTTGGTTAGCTCTATACGGGTCCCAGCATGCTACTCCATATTCCATAACCGGCCGCACTAAGGACTTGTAGGCAATTTCCCTGGACCTAGCGCTCCCCTTTTTCAATATTCTCATTACGATGTAATGCCTTCCACGCATTCCTAGATCTGGAACTTACTTGTTCATCCCATCCAGCATTACTTGCCAGGTACACTCCCAAGTATTTGCAGCTGTCCACCTGTGGAATTTGCACCCCCCCCCCATGTGATAGTTAGCAATAATTTTACCCTTAGTTCTACTAAAAACAATGGACTTACAATATAATGTGTACAATATACTCCAATAAATAAAAGAAATTCAGTTTTACAGTGATTTTTAATTGTTGCCCATAGTGAAATGTTCATGTCCGTTTGTGTAATACAGAGTACACGTTTATTTTTTATTTAATTCGTTATGCCAAAATATCTGTGGCTTATTCTGCAGATAGATTTGTTCCCAGTTTGATTTTTCTAACACTTAACATTTAGATTAATAAATCAATATTTTTTTGTTTTTCATGATATCATTTAAAAGATATAGAATTTCAACAAATAGCAACTCATTTTTTAAAGATGTGAATATAACTCCAAACTCCAGTAACCATCTTTCACATACATATTAACGTGCATGAATATTTTTGCAAATTTCTTTCAGGATTAATCCTCAATAGATAAAAAGTAATTCTAAGTGTATTTTGTAGAATAAATATGTAAAATGACGATATCAACCAGAAAAGAGGAAGAAGAGATATTTCAAATAAATTTATTACTCAGATGTTTCTTATATTATTTATTGTCCATAGTCATTTTGGTTTGCCTATTTTCCCTAGTGTTTGCTTTATTATGTTTATTTTACACTCCCACACATAACCACGCCACAAGCGGAACTCAAAGTTGAAGTCCTTCACGCGACGGAATGTCAATGATAAAGGCTCCAGCAACTTCGGCCAAAGGACCGGCTTTCATTGCAAATGTCATAGATTGGCAAATATTGTTTTTATTTTAGTTATTCTAAAGTGTAAAAAAGTATTTCTTCGCAAGCAATATATGTGCATAAATATATGTTGGCCTATAATTTTGTCTGTCTTATAGATATGCAATAAGCATATTGGACACTTTATTCAACCACTGCAAATGTTTGGAGTATTCAGTATTGAAGTCAGAAATTACAAATGTAATTTGTGAGTTACACTTTACATTTACAAATAGAAACGTATAAGTTATGAAGTAGAAATACCTATGTAACGCAGTTTTGCCGTACGTCATCTAGTTCATTGTCAGCATCCCAGTGTGAGTCGATGAGTTAGTGAGTGAGTGGGTGAGTGAGCGAGCAAGTGTATGCGTGAGTGAGTGAGTGAGTGAGTGAGTGAATGCGTAAGTTAATGAGTGAGTGAATGACTAGATAATATTTGGATCTTCTGTCGGACCCTTCATGTCGAAAGAAGGCTCATTTTGCCCATTGGTCTAGAGAATATACTCGTCTCCAGGTAACATCGAGAGTAACCAAGTGTCTACGCTCAGCCCCTTTTAACATCCTCCGTTTCCAAAAAGGGAAGACCCCAGAGAAAGCATCTTCTGCTGTGTATATTCTACAATACTTATCGAAGATATGCACGGAAGTTTTATACGTCTCTTTTCGCTTCCAATACAATGGACCTGTTATTGTGGATGTAGACGAAGAGACGTTCCCGGTATACATAACCAACCAGAATCTTCATTTTACGTCCTCCAACGTTAAGTCATATCGGACGGTGAATGAAGTGGGTGAAATGATACTCAAATGTGTCCAGGGTCCATGGAGCTTAGACATACCCGACATTCGTCTTTAAGGATAAAGGAAAACCCCGGAAAAACCTAATGCGGGTAACTCACCCTGAGAGAGATTCGAACTCCAGACCTCTTAAACGTGAGGCAGACACGCTACCATCTACGCTACCGAGGCGGGCAGAACAATCATCACTGCCCGATGAGGGTCATCAAGAATACAGGCCCATGAATTGCTAATGGTTGTGCCTGACTACACTAGAGTCAAAACTGCAACTGGCTAGTGCAACTGGCTCCAACACTTTCCGCACTTAAGCTGGATAATTCACAGAAGGGAAATAATTATACAAAAAGGATTAAAACTGTCCAGCGGAGGATAAAGCAATCGACCTGATTCTATACTGAATTATCAACTGTGAATATTTTACCTGCCGATGGTTATATATTTGCATTTATAGAAAGTTTATATTGGTTCCTCAGAGAGGAAACCTTAATTTCCTACAAGCAATATTATGTTGAATATTTATATTAGGGGTTCTGTGTTATGTGACAACTGTAAAGTTGTTATATCAAAGAGAAGCGACTGATGTTAAAAATCTAGTAAAAATATCGACAACATGCTCAATCATGCTCTGGCACTCCTATGATAATGAAGTAATTATGACCTATGATTTCCCTTACAAAGTGCATTGTTGCTATAATAAAATTTCAGATCTTTGTAGACCATTAGGTGAAGTTTAAGATTCTAAATATAACAGTCGTCAATGTTTCATTCCATTTACTGAATGTCAAGAGTTTTTATTTCTTTATTATTGATGTCAACGGAAATGTCCGATATAATCATAAGGGTGACGATAGTTTACCATAAACAGTTTTCTGATCCATGTGCAACAACTTCATTAACAATGAGGATGCAAATAAATAGCATTAGATAAAGCATTTAATATTTAAAACTTGCTGTTTATTGTACCCAAACCCCAAGTGAGGCATCCCCGCAATGGAAGATGAGGCGAGAGGAGAGAGAGGGAGGCTGACCCAAGGAGTCACTACAGTGCAGAGGGCAGGACCTTTACTATTTACCAGTTGGAGACTCTCCCGGCATTCCAACCGCCGTGGTTCAGAAACGGCCCACCAGGTCCGCCCGGAGACCGGAAACCGTCGAGCTGGAGGAGAAAATGTTTACCAAGAGCATATCATCCTGCCATGCAGCCTCGAGACACCCACTGGCACTTCTACTCAGGAAAAGATCACCAGATGAGAGATGAGATGAAATAGAGGAACATGAAATTTGGGGGATGTAATTCACCTACCCAACATTCGCCTGGCGACTCGGAAAAGAACCCGGACAAAAAACGCATGGGTCATATAGGTAGGCACGCGAATCGAACCCGAACTCCCGAATGTGAACCACAGAGCATACCACTCGGTAAGACACACTAAATTCTCACTATTTTGTGCTTTATCTCTCCATATCATGAACGAAGTTATGTAACCTTTTCTATTCACTGAACGGTACTTAGCTTCTCAATGAAGAAGCTGATTAATAAAAGAGCATCAAACTGGGACCTTATCCTTGAGGAATATAAAAACAGCTTGAATGGAACTAACCATCACAGAGATATATTTGTGGATACATAATGATTATGGTGGTTCATTTCTTGATTCCACAAGTATATTGGTGGGGATAGATGGAATTTAAATTAAGGTTTCGAGGTAGCAGATTTCCGCTGTGTAATGAAAGTTAATACTTGCAGTAACATTTGCTTTGTCATCACTTTTAAACAAGGTGTAATTTAAAAGATATAACATGCACCAGCTGAAAAATGCTCGCACAAAATGAAATCAGGAAGATATTAAAGGAAAATTGCTTGATTTAGCCATCCCATTTATACAGATATGAATATTGGCAATGAAGTTTTAGTACCCCGACGATGAAGGTTAAGTTCGGTTTATTAGAAATATGGGAAACTTTAAGATTATAATTGTTTTAACGTTCTTAATTTTAAAATGAATTAGGTTTTAAAATACAGTTCAAACAAATTAAAATTAATCTACATCTCGCTGAATTTTTATATTATATTAATATGAAAGAGTAGAGGCAGACATAAAAATTCAATGCCATAGCCGGGATTTGAATCACGCATCTCCTAGTTTCCGTCCAGCCACTCTAACCCTTGAGCTAGTATGGCCAACATGCCAACATGACATTAAATTCTCCAACTGACTCCTGTTTCTCCCGGTAAACCACTTAGGAGTTCTCATAAATACATGAGACAAACTACCTTAATGGCGACTCACTATGCTGTAAGTACTTTAAGGCCCGGGCTTTATAGTTCGGACCACTATTAGGTACAATTAATGGAAATTAATTGTTACTTCACACTAGCCGTGTGTAGGACGCACTATGCAAGAGTACACCCAGACTGAAAAGTTCGAGTCAGTTGGAGAATTTAATGTCATATCGCATGTTGGTAATAGTAGCTCAAATGGTTAGAGTGGCTGGACGGAAACCAGAATATCCGTGGTTCAAATCCCGGCTATGGCATTGAATTTTCAGTCTGGCTCTACTCTTTCATAGTGCGTCCTACACACGGCTAGTGTGAAAGAACAATTGATTTTCATTAAATTAATAAATATTAAATGAGATTGCCAGCCTGAATGCTCACAGGCTAGAATTTATTTATTATTAATAATAATTTATTTGCTTCTGGACTTGATCTATCCCACTAAACACTAATCTTTTATATTCTTTTAGCCTTTATGAAACTCTGGAAATGCTACATGTCATCGGTTTATAAGGGAATTGACTTTAACTGAAACAATGAGAAAATAGTAATCAAAACACTTCAGGCACTTTTGAAGTGAAGACAGAAAATGTTTCTTAATTAGTTTACTTCGAAGTTTAACAAATATGCTTGACTGTAAAAGGATAACTGGAACTACTACGGAGGAACATGAGACTTACTCTCAAAAATGTTCAATTAATTTCACAAAGAGGTAATGGTAATTTCGCCCCCTAAATTTGGCACATCTTCCTCCTCCTCTTCTAAATTAATTATACAGGGTAGACGATTGGCTTCAAAGTTTCACGATTTATTTTTCCATAGTCGTTTTGCTATCTTGTTCTATTTTCCAACCGCCATATAGTCACATTCAATTTTTGAAAGCCTGGCGTTCTATATTCTGTTTATATGGTAGAATCATTGTCACGATATAATTTTATTCATGCTGAAAATAAGTAATTCATTCCCAATTCTTTCATTTACGAACCAATCCTTTGTTCTCCTTAAATATAATTTGAATAGCTTTCACTTTCATTGTGAGCCTACTTCGTGCTTACTTATGTTTCTGAGCAATATAGGACAAACAGTATTTTTATGTGTTTTATTGGTTAATGACCAATGTATAGTGGCTCACAGGATTAGAATTTTGCTGATTTTACTAACATTACACTCAAATTCATTACGTCCATAATGATTAACTTGATCTTGTGGTTTCCTTCGTAAGTTATATTCTCATTGTGACTTTCCCCACAACTGTCCACGGAACAGACGTTTTCAATAATCCCCCGTGCCTAACATTTTGGTAGTTTAAACTTATTGTATGACGAGGTCACCGAGGTGTTAACTACATTTTGTATATACGTAAGTGCGATTGCACTTCTAAAGTGCTAAAGGCAAATAGTTTATATGAGATGAAGTAGTTTGAAATAACTTCGTTGAAGGAAGTTACCAGTTAGTTTAAAAGCATGTATTAATTTTGTAAAACGTTTAAACTTTTATAAAAGGCTAGATTTTAACATACTACATAACCAAGCGGGATGGCTCAGGCGGTTTCGTCTGTGGTCTGTATTCGGAAGGGGTGGGTTGGATTCCGTGACCCACCTACCTGACCAATGGTCTTTTTCAGGGTCTTTTTCTCGGGTCGTAAGGCGAATTCTGGGTAGGAATTTCCTGTCCCTCCATTTCATCTCCATTATCATTTCACATGATCTCTCATCTGGTGGTCTGTTTCAGGGTAACTTGGCATGTGTACTGGCTCTTTGGGTCGGCTGACCTTCGTCTCCCTTCGCCTGATCATTCCTGCGTATGGTGCCTCAATTGGGGCTTTGGTACAGTAAACTACAGGTTTCGGTGCCAAATCCCCTCCGTGGTAATAATAATCCTAACGTATTATACTGTTTTGGTTGATAGAAAGATTGTTTTATAGTAGTAATAATATAATATTCATATAATATGAAAGTTATAATAGATATCTTTAGGGCCTCTCTCGCCTGACCTCTGCGCCCTCCAGTCATAGCCAAGGCCAAGGAAGAATGTAGGTGGGAATCATCACGCCGATTACCCGACCGTACGGCGACTAATTGATCTTTAGGTACCTTACCTTTCCAAGCTACTCATTTGTAACCACGAGGCTGTCTGTACACCAGACCAGATCTCCTGGCTGGAGAAAACTCCATATTCGAGATCCACTACTACTATTGCACTACGAGGGCTGTCACAATAATGGCAGTAGTACTAGTAGTACCAGCACCAGCACTAGCACTAGCACCAGCACCAGCACCAGCACCAGCACCAGCACCAGCAGTAACAGTAACAGTAACAGTAACAGTAACAGTAACAGTAACAGTAACAGTAGCAGTAGCAGTAGCAGTAGCAGTAGCAGTAGTAGTAGTAGTAGTAGTAGTAGTAGTAGTAGTAGTAGTAGTAGTAGTAGTAGTAGTAGTAGTAGTAATACCTTAAAGTTTTTCTATGTTAATAAATAAAAGCTATGAATGTTTTAATAAAATTGGCTCAAAGGTGAACATTTCTAACCACGGGAATAAGAACGTAATAAGAATCTCTTTTGAAATTAGCAAAGTAGTATGCCAGGATGGATAACTGTGCCAGAATTTGTTCATAAAAGCCAATAATGCTTATTCGTACTTAAGGGTTTAAGAAAGATACTAACAGTAGTAATTTCTGAAAACCGTAGGTTGAGAACTCTTTCCTAAGTGCTAAATATGACCAAATAAGTTGTTCAGTTGTTTAGTGTAGATCTGTTCATAGCAAATTAAAAATAAGAGATGACTTCGTTTCTGGCGACTTTAACATGCCGTCTAATCGTATTTTACTGTTACCAGAATAGCATTAGAGGACAAACATAGAGTAGATTTGATCTTTGAAATATCTAGCATATACGTGTCTTCGCCCGCCTCGGTAGCGTAGATGGTAGCGTGTCTGCCTCACGTTCAAGAGGTCACGAGTTCGAATCTCGGTTAGGGCGAGTTACCTGGATAAGGTATTTCCGAAGTTTTCCCTTATCCTGACGGACGAATGTCGGGTAACTCTAAGCTCCATGGGCCCCGGACTCATTTGAGCATCACTTCACCCATTTCATTCATCGTCCGATATGACTTAACGATGGAGGACGTACATATATATATATATATATATATATATATATATATATAGAGAGAGAGAGAGAGAGAGAGAGAGAGAGAGAGAGAGAGAGAGAGTTACCCGACATTCGTCCGTCAGATTCCAAAATGTGCGTGCCTTCAGATTCCGAAACGCACATATTTAGAAGTTTTATTCAAATTGATCAAATAATAACTAAGCAATTTACCTTCAAACCACACTCGTGATTGCGTCTATATATTTTAAACAAGCTGGAATTGCTTAAAACACAGAAAGAACTAAGTTCATGTTACACAAGTTAAATTAGAAAGCCGAATATTGAATAGGCGGGATTTCTTTTTTTAATTTATGTCCTCCAGCATTAAGTCATATCGGACTTGTATTGGGTGAAATGGTGCTCAAATGAGTCCAGGATCCATGGAGCTTAGCGTTACCCGACATTCGTCTTGAAGGATAAGGGAAAACCCTGGAGAAAAAAAAAAACCGTATACAGGCAACTCACCCTGACCGAGATTCGAACGCGGGACCTCTTGAACGTGAGGCAGACACGCTACTATCTACGCTACCGAGGTGGGAAGGCGGGAAATGTTTGCCAATATCTAAAGCCCATAATTATATTCTCGTGATTTCTGTGCATAAAATCGTGAAAACTTTTAATCCAATTCTTCTTGGAATGCACAAATTTATCACGAGAAATCATTTAAAAATTTGGTGTAAAAGCATATGACTCCTTGTCTTTTTTCATTTCATTTACACCTTATAAATAATTCTTGTTACTTGCTCTACCACTTTCTATAATAAGGAGAGAAAGTAATGCATTCCACCATACATTTCGATATATTTCACCAAGAAACACAATATTTGAGGTTTCCTGAATAAATAAATAAAAAATTGATTCATCTAAAAGGTGGATATTTGAGTATAAATGCAAATATTTTCTATTCAGTACGTAAGTATCGGTTTATCTGTGAAGTATAATTTGATTTACAGCAATATTTGCAACCAGGTTAACACTATAAGATCACCTTTTCCCCCACTCCATTGAAAACTTAAATCATCCTGTATAAAATAAACAGTTTTACTTTGTTGGAATTAATGTCCGTATTTATAATGTATGGATCTGTACAGAACAAGTAATAAACAAAAAATACAACAGGAGTCCATCGATAGATAAACAGATACGCTAACCGCATCATGCTTCCTGTCAAAAGAAGCGTTTATCTAGATAGCATTGTCCAATTAAAAGTCTATACTTCACTCTCTATATTTGGAAAGGAAAAACATTTCGCTACAACTAGCCATGGCGGATGCTAGAATATCCTGGATTCAGGACGCCATTGAACTTTACCTCATAAGCGTAGGGTCACACTCACTTTCAGAGGTTAAGTGCACCCGGACCTAAGATAATCTAAGTAAGAATGTAAAGCTAAAATCCTGTCCTTGTCGGATATCCGCAGACAGGTTGTCCAATATGGAGTCATTCACCGTTGTGAATTTTATTACATAACCAACTCCGACAGCTTAGTTCTGGTTCGGAAACCCCAAAGGCAAATTCAGAGGTGATAAGCTTCTAAAACGTTAGTGAAGCATAAAAATAAAGCAGAAATAAAATGTTTATAATAGCATCATTTGTCTATTAAAGTGATTTAAAACAAGCATATTTTTGAATTATCAGTAAAACCCTTAATGCTTAATAGTCTTCATTGAATTACATATTTAGGCAAAACTCAGAATTTGAAACAGGTGTCGTTTCTAAGTCAAATTTAATGTGTGACTTCTATCTGTTCTGTCTCTCTGTACGTCTGCCTCTAAAATCATAACTCGAAAAAGAAAATCTATTTAAGCTCAACGTATTCCACTGATGAAAAAATAATTTTTCAAAACAAAATCTCCACTCCAAAAATACACGTTATATCCTTCAATTTTCTCATTAATAGCCTGCAATTTTGATTAAACTAAAGAAACTTCCATGAGTAATAAAATGTATACCTTAAATTGTCTCTTAATTGATTGAAGTCCACTTCATTCCTAATTATTTTTGTAATTTAAAAGATGGATAAAATCTTATTACATATAACTTTTAAATCCGGTTAAAGAACGCAATTTATGCTAAATAAAAATGCTCTGACAATTGTGGCTTTGATGATTTCCAATGATATTCTTTGTGATGTAGTTGAGTTTTCAAATACTGTTGTTGCATGTGTTATTCAAGCGATAAACCGTATTCATTTTCTTCTCGTAGTCATGCAAAGGATATATAATTGCAAAACTGTCTCATAGCGATTACTTTATTTTTAAATCCCACTACTGCTTTAGTTCAGTGTATGTCTCTTTTGACTTTAATGATCGGTAATAGAATTTATCTCTAAAAGCTATAATGTTTCATTAGAATTGTTTGTATGTAAGTGAATAGAAAAAGAATGTGAAATAGCACAGGTTTTTTTAACCATAATCAGAAGTATTTTTATGTAAGTGAATAGAAAGTCAGTGTAAAATAGCTCAGGTTATTTTACCATAATCAGAAATATTTTTATGTAAGTGAATAGAAAATCAATGTGAAATAGCACAGGTTTTTTACCATTATCAGAAATATTTTGCGATGACAATTAATGACATTAGTATTGAATGAAACAGATTCCTCTGGTAAGCCATAAATATGGGTTTATACAAGGCTGGGTAACTTCTGTCATCTCTGACATGATTTAATATAAATCCTAATTTGCATCCATAGAAATATAAAGTGCGCTGCTTCATAGACATTTTTGGTCTATATGGGAGTCATCTTTGACTACTTTTCATCTTCAATAATTGGCTTAATGGATAATTTCTGTCGTCCATCTACTTGGAAAGGACTGTAGCAGAAGAGGGCGTCTGAACTTGACCATAAAAAATATGAGGATATATAAACCAATATGAACTATTGACAGGAGTAATAATTTTTTTAGATATTCCTTTTCGGTAATTTTAATTTACAAACACTAATATTTTTCCCAAATAAGAAATCGTTATTTTTTGTTTTTAATCCAGACAGAATAGGATGTCAAAGTTTTTAGTTTTTAGTTTTTATCTTTTCTACCACGTAAAATGAAATGAAATGAAATGTGAGATGAAGATGGAGCACCGGTGGAATGAGATGGCGGGGGAAACCCGAGATTCCGGAGAAAACATGCCCCAGCGCCGTGTTGTCCATCACAAATCTCATTTTGCGGTCGCCTGGGATCGAACCGGGGCCGCCGTGGTGAGAGTTTCTACCAGGTATACTGACATGCATAATAAGTGGTCCAAAATGTAACTTAGCTGATTCTCTTGGTAATGAGTAACAACAAATGTAGCCCCATCCTCTGCCAGCGTGATCTACTCTGTATCTCGATAGGGTAATTTGACAATTCAAAAATAAGACCAAATATATACCAAAGAGGAACATCACACCTATATATTCTCAACTTCTTAAAAATGATTGAGTAGAATGATTTAAGCTCTACGTTTAAGAATTTGCATAAATAATTAAATATATATCGTGCATTTTTCTAGAAATAACTTATTTATCTTCATTATTTTAAATAATTTTTCCACTGTAGTCACACTGCAAGAGATAGGAAAAATGTGTTAAACACAACAATGTATACCTCCTTAAAGTTCACAATTTACTATCGGTTAAACAATAAATGATACCTTCCAAGAACACAATATGGTCCACATGACACATTGGCAACCTTACATATTGATATGCCTTTATATGGTGTGAAATTCTCCCCCTGTGTTGACTATTGATGATTTACTTACAATGTCGTGTCGAATCTGGACAACTTCACTTGCATTTTTATGTTTTCCACGGCAACTTGGAAGAGCGAATGAGGATTTTATTTTTTTTTTATTTTTTTTTTTTTAATTTACTTCCTCCAACGTTGTCATGTCGGACGATGAATGAAATGGGTGAAATATAGCTCTAATGAGCACAGGATCCATAGAACTTAGAGTTACCCGGCATTCTTATTTTAGGGTAAGGGAAAACCCTGGGAAAAACTTATCCAGGTAACTCGCCCTGACCGAGATTCGAACTCGGGACCTCTTGAACTTGAGGCAGACACGCTACCATCTACTCTACCGAGGCCGGCGAGCGAATGAGACTTCAACATTAGGGTATGCACACGTGAAGTATCCCCTATGCCCAACGTGGTTCGGAGTCCACGGTAAAAACTGTAGGTCCTCTCACCTCACCGCCATCTTCACTATCACCCTATCATCGGAGGTAATGGACACCGCCCTCTGGGTGCCTCCACCTGAGAAATGGGTCCGGTCATCGCTTGGTGGGGTGAGGTTACCCCGAAGGCCAAGGTTGCCATGTGGGGAGCGTTAGTAACTAACTAACTAACATTAGGGTATGCATGGGTGGTCTAAGAATAAGGCAAAACTTTCTATCTTTCATTGGTTTTAATACTTAACATTCCATTGCTGTTGTCTTAGATTTGTCGGTCACAAGTTTACAATTATTCCACTCACAAACAAAAGAGAACTTCAATAAACTGTTATGTTTATCCGTAGATAAATTTTTTCTCTCATTTTATAATATATATATATATATATATTCCACAAATAATATATTATATCTGCTTTCTTAACCACGCAACCGTACTCCGATTCGTCCTTTATAACTGCTAGTTGCTCAGTAATGTTGAGACACGCTAATGAAATGCTCTTATGCTATTTACAAAAATTCCATTAGCCCCAGCTTGATTCATGTGTTAGCTTTTTAATTCTTTATTTTCTCTTTATTACTCTTGTTATATAGTTCTTCATTTAATTATCAATATATAAATGTCTGTAATATATTTAACCTTCATATGACTCAGACTGATGACGTCAACTGAAACTCTATGACATCTACTAATGACAACTACATTTCCGTATCAATTTGGTTTACTGATATCAAACTAATCAATAAAATCTAAATATTGTGTCACACCATACTTCTTCTTCTTCTTCTTCTTCTTCTTCTTCTTCTTTAACTTCCCTAGTTAAATCACTTATTATTTTGTTAGGGGATTCTTGGTCCTCTACCCCTTATGCCATGAAGCGTCAAGTTGAAGAATCGCAATTCTGGATCAGATAGAGAAATCCAGGCTGGGTAATCAGGCAGATGCCCGGAATGAGAGTGATAGAATTGGATGGAAGGAAAGATGATAATGGAGCAACTGCTGAAATGATGGCGGGTAAACCGGAAATCCCAGAGGAAAGCCATCCTAGCACCGTGCTGACCATCAGAAATCTCCATGCAGTCGCCTGGAATGAAACCCGGGCCTAAACTCTCGGCCTTGACGTGACCCACTATGTTTACTATTATGAAATTATTTTTAAAACCACCAAATAGATAGCGCTGAACATTATTTAAGCGCTAAAACAACTTCAAATAAACAAACACAGTGACCTCTGAACGGTTATTAAAAGCCAAAGATGACATAATGTCACCAACCAAACAGTTAAAACATAACTAACAGCAACTACGATTATATTTTTACACGGGACTTCTAGGAATACATGCTAATATTGGTATCAACTGAACAAAAGAGGGAAAAGGGTCACAATTGGCATGTGGTGTAGTCCAAAAGCTTACATTCCTTACAACTCCTTTCTCTGTTTTCATTCAACATTTCCGGGTTATTTTCATTTCTAATATATTCAAATACCCACACAAAATATATTCCCCTATTCGTTTCTTCTTTGTAGTCATGGAAAGATATACTGCAACATGCTCTTTAAAAATCGGTATTATCTGTTGTATACTGCAACAAACCTGTACATTTTAATTGAACACTCACACGTTTACCAAGAAGCTTACATAATAATATTTTGTGGGAATCTTCATGGTAGAGTGCGTACAGGAAGTCATGAGACATAACGCCTAAGGTTTCTGGGATTGCTTGGTGAAACATTTGCCACGTAAAGCTTAAGATTATACTGATGCACCTGAAATCCAATCCCATGTCCATATTTAGCATCCTTTTATGTTGCTTTGTTCGTGGTGAAGTTTATATGACGACGACCAAGGCGACGATGATAACGATGAAGATGATGATGAAAAATTGCAGTAGATGTATAACATTACGCCCATTGTATCAACAATCTGCCAGCCCGCCTCGGTAGCGTGGTGGCAGCGTGTCTGCCTCACGTGCAAAAGGTCCCGAGTTTGAATCTTGGTCAGGGTGAGTTACCTGGATAAGGTTTCTCCCGGGGTTTTCCCTTATCCTAAAAAAGACGAATGTCGGGTGACTAAGCTCTATGGACTCTGGGCTCACGTGAGCATCATTGAACCCATTCCATTCATCGTCCGATATGACAACGTTGGAGGACGTAAATTACAACAACAACAAAAAAAACAATCTGCCATACCTGACCATATTCATCCCTTCATATATACCCACATAATTTTAATATTTCCCGGTATTTTTTTTTGACATCGGGGCACTTCTTGAAGTAGAAATTTAAATGTTTTAAGCAACTAAGCACAGTTGCTGAAAAATCAATATTTTGGTTATTTTGAACCAAAGTTCAAGTTTAATTGTACCAAACTGTATTAATACTTACTGAGCATTGATTATTCTCTTTAAACTGTAACTATTTGATGACTATAAATTATATAACTGATATTATGAAAACTCATTCTTCAAAATGTGCTGACGCCAGTTCTACTTGTGGCAAATAAAATGAAAACAAAAGTAAACCTTGATTATACACTGGCTCCAAAATCTGTTTTGTTGCTTTGTTATGCAAACAGGAGGAAGCTATTACGTCAGCAAAGAAAATAGCTGATCATAAACATTAAGATATATTAGCTGACAACAGCTCAAAAAGCTATTCCTCAAGGTTTCAAATATTTTCTAACTTCCATTAGCGTAAACAGGTTTCGGTAGCTTTCTTGTAGGCGTTAATACAGTCATCTTCTTTAGATTTAACAACTCCAATAGATAAGCACAATCATGCTGATACAAGCATTCTCCTCACTACCAAAACTGTACTGTGTTTAATAAGACTGGCCAGCTTATGTGTAGTCCATAAAAGCCTAAGGTTGAGAAATAACATTCAGAACCGTCACAATAAATAGCTGACATCCATACAAAGAGTACATAGAAAGAAAATGTATGAACATTTGTGCATGTAGGGTAAACAAAAGAAAAAAACTCAGCCGATCAAAGCGTCTTATTCTTTCTGAAAAACTTGGCTACAACGCACAAATTCAATTGTGTTTTATAACCAATTGTAATTTCTAAGTTATTGAAAGACTTTTTTTATTTTTGCTATCCATCGATCAACAAGTATGCTTTACAGTTGTTTGTTATTGAGAAACTTGGTAACAGTACACATAACAATTAAGATAGCCGTGAACGACTCCTCTAGCTAAATATGGTTACACAAACTGTACACACACTGTAACACAAATTGAAGACTTTAAGTTTGATGGGTATCACTCATCTGGGTCGTCTGTACTGCACAGGTCACTCGGGAGATCTTGTGGCAGTCTGCGCTTGAGGTGAGTTGGTTGGCGAGTACGAGCGCCGAGATTGTACGTAACAGCTCCAGGGAGCCCCTGGAGATGGTAAAAGAAAGGTCGTGCCAGCCGACGGATGCACTGGTGAACGGGTAGAAGACCAAACTCGTGATAAAGTTATTGATTTCTGACGAACCATGGAGCACTTGTAGCTATACGGAGCACCCTGTTTTTAGTACCTGCAGTCAGCGGAGATTAGTCTTGCTGCTGCCACCTCAGACTGGAGGGGTAAAAATGGGACAGACTAGAGAAGTGTAAAGAAGAAGGGAGGATTCATAACCAAGTGAGGTGCGTCCGTTGAGTACAGGGTACAGTTTTGAGAGCCGGGCAGACGCAAGTGTAACAGACAGACAGGTGTGGTTATTCCAAGTAAGTCGAGTGTCCAGTAGCACCACAAGATACTTCACTGGCACACTGGATGGCAACCATGAAAGCTGTTCCCCGAGCAGCTGTAGTGAAGAAGGGTTCCTCTATGGACGTAAAGAGAAGATCTAAACCTCTGTCTTGTTAGTGTTGAGGGAAATGCGCCAGTTAATAACCAGTGAGCTAGTCGATCCAGGGCAGTTTGCAGTTCATGAATGGCATGACGGATATTAGAGTGGGAATAAAAGAGAGCAGTGTCATCAGCATATAAAGCTGTACAAATTGGAGCTATAGTAGGATGATCATAAGTGCATATATTAAAGAAGAGCGGTGCTAGTACTGAACCTTGAGGGACACCTGTTAAGATGGGCCGTCGGGTGGATGTGAAACCAGCAATGCGCACCACAAAAGTTCTAGTAGTGAGAAAATGTGGAATTATTTGTATAAGTTAATAAGGGAGGCCAATGCGGTGTTTGCTTTAAGTAGTATCCCAGTGTGCCACACCTTATCGAATAGTGAACGACTGAGAAACATACATATAGCCTTCTCGAAAATGTCATTTTGTATAAATCAGTTGCCACACTTCGCAGAGTATAGAAGCCGGTTACAATATATTGCCAGCAATAAACTCAGATGTCTATTGTGTAGCATTTAAGCATTCGGACAACGCTTAAAAGGTGACAATCATAGAACGGTTCAAATGGTGTGTCACAATAACCTCTAATTGCTATTTATCAAATAGCAAATAGATTTCGTCGACCTTATTTAAATACTTTAGTTTGTATCAAAACTTCCAAATGACATTTGTGTAAATTCTATAGATCCGGCGATTTACTGAAATTTCTGAATATCCAAACCTAATGACTCTAGTGTAGAAAGGTTTTATTTATTCACTTAGCACTTAAATACATAGTTTATTCTCATAAATTTCAAGATACGTGTACATTTTATTTTATACTTTCAACTACGCTAACTAAAGTGTTTAAACAAATTATGAAACGTTACAATAATTCAGCGCTTCATATGACCAAACAGGCTAAATGATTTTTAACTTAGAAAACGGAACCTATTAGCGAAGAAATAAAAATTATGTATTAAAAACTACTTGCGTAACAAGTTGAGTCTTGTATACCCAATGCTGCATATAACAAATCAAATAAGTTTAAAATATCTCCAAGTTAGTTTTCCTCTGGCAACAGTGTGTCATTAGCAGTCTTGTGGTGCTTGGGATAGACTAAAAGGGAATGCATTTAGGGGATGCGTTCAATTTATCAGTCCCCATTGCTATAATAGTAGCAATAAGAAAATAACAAGAAGATTCGGAATAACTTTATAGAAGATAAATAATTCATAAGTGATATCATAAAATGAGTTAGAAATTAAGTTTTTATATTATTAGAATGAAAAAGAAACCGGAGAGTCACAAACATCTGAGGAACAAGATCGCCTATAATCGTATTCATTTTAGAGAAATAACTATGAAGATAAAAATAGGACCTGAAGCCTCCCTGGAGACGATTACACTTTCTTCTCGGGCAGCCAGCCAGGTGAAAAGATGATTAGATATCAACGTTTCGGGAGCGTGCATCTCTCGCATCATCAGGATATTTATAAAATGTTATACCACAAATGAAATACTGCATATAACACAACTATAAACAAAGACAAAACACTTTCAAAATTCGCATTACTGAACAAAAGAGTGTTTTCAGTAAATTAACTGCCAGGTCAGGAGATGGCGTGGGTCACGATTAAGCGTGCTCCTGTTCGTGATGCTGGATTTCAGTTCAGCTTCTCTTGGAAACTGTCCTTAAAATGGAAATCCGTCGAATTAAGAAGCAAAGATCAATACAGCTTGATAATCAAGTTAAGTAGTTACGTTTCTTTAACACAATTTTCTATACTCACGCCATCTCCTGACCTGACATTTAATTTACTGAAAACAGTATTCTGTTCAGTAATGCGAATTTTGATAGTGCTTTGTCTTTGTTTATAGTTGTGTTATATCCAGTATTTCATTTGTGGTGTAAAAGTTTATAAATATTATGATGATGGAAGAGATGTGCACTCCCGAAACGTTGATGTCTAATCATCTTTTCACCTGGCTGGCTGCCCGAGAAGAAAATGAACTATGAAGATACTTTATAATAAGTACACACACATATTGTGACTTGGTTATAGCTTGCTGCGTGGATAGCGGGTAGTACCCATCAGCACTACCCGGAACATGAATAATGGAGATGGAGTGGCGATCATTCTAACGCGCTATCGAGACCCAAGGAGATACCTGAGAATAAAACCCCTACCCCCATGAATTATCTAGAAACTCCTTTAATTGTATATATAAGCGAGCGTGCTTACGAAATCATGATATATAAGCAGTGGTGTCACTGAAATACAATGAGTCTTCTGCGATCGAAGACAAGTCCTGGGTTCGACACTCCGTTCGGTGAAGCAGAAAGAAGAAGAGGCGGCATAATTCATTACATTGCCGCGAGAAAATAAAATATTAACGAAGGGACGGTGAAAACAGAACTGTCACAGTGTGGTAAACCAAAAAGGTGAAGGGTTAGCGGAATAAACTAGGAGACTGAACAGAAGGAGAGAATGTTGAATATTTTAGATTGTGGAAAGAGAATGACTACCTAATTTTACGAGAGTGGGAGAAGCATTGCATAGAGTTATAAGAAGAAATTATTGATTAAAAGTAGACAAAACAGAGGTTGGAACATGCTGACAATCTCCTCCCGCTGACGATGGATAGTTACGATTCAGTGGAGGAGAGGTCTGGATATCATAATGTTCATTTCTTTTTGAGTAGAAGATATAATTGTAAAAGTGTAGATTCAATAGAATTGTACGTTATTATTGCTGTAGAGGAGAAGGATCAAGTGTTGGTGCAGCAGAATTTGCTTTGTACTAATAAATTAAGGATTAAATATAAGTATAAAGACTAAACTGCTGCAATTCTAGTATCTTTAAGATTAGCTGAGGTAGTTGTAAACCATATATCTGCACATTTAACTGTAGAGATAAAAGGAGAAGAATAAATATGACGGCCTAGCCTACGTATCTTCCGATATAGGCTCCAGCTGTAAGTACTGAGATTGTAGATTATATTTTATGTGCGTGATATAGCTTATTGGGAAGAAGTTTGATGGTTTATATATGTTCTACAGTTGAAGCTTTTGTCACTGGTCCTCAAATTACAACTCTAATCAAAGAAAAAGTGTTCACTCATATTAAAATTGGTTCTTCTTGGTGGAGTTTGATTCTGCAGAATGTTTCTTTGAATTGTGAATAGATCTTCTCTCTCTCACTCTCTCACTCTCACACTCACTCTCACACTCACTCTCACACTCACTCTCACACTCACTCTCACACTCACTCTCACACTCTCACACTCTCACACTCTCTCACTCTCTCACACTCTCACTCTCTCACACTCTCACACTCTCACTCTCTCACTCTCTCACACTCTCACTCTCTCACACTCTCACTCTCTCACTCTCTCACTCTCTCACTCACTCTCACTCTCTCACTCACTCTCACTCTCTCACTCACTCTCACTCTCTCACTCACTCTCACTCTCTCACTCTCTCACTCACTCTCTCACTCTCACTCTCTCACACTCTCACTCACTCTCACTCACTCTCTCACACACTCTCATTCACTCACACTCTCACTCACTCACACTCTCACACTCACTCACACTCTCACTCACTCACACTCTCACTCTCTCACACTCTCACTCTCTCACACTCTCACTCTCTCACTCTCTCACTCTCTCACTCTCTCACTCTCTCACTCTCTCACTCACTCTCACTCTCTCACTCTCTCACTCACTCTCACTCT